>OX578144.1:81320300-81687800 GCA_951213105.1 Amaurobius ferox
TTTAGTTAAGTATAATGATATTCACTTAATTATTTAATCAATTATGCTTTTATGTGGTTTCCAGAATTTTTCAAATAGCTGCTCATATAACATACATTTATTTAGAAATTTTTTTTCACTATAAGAGCCCACGGTTTTCCTAACTTAAAATTTTATATAACAGAGGTAAATAGCGTATCAACAAAATATATTTTTGAAAAATATTAAAGATACTTTTTTTTCGCAGTCAAAGGTCAAATTAAGTTACCTTGAAATGAAAAATATTTGCATAGTCATGCGACATATAAAAAGAAATGTCATACCTTAAGCTACAAAATAAGCTTTATTTCAGTGCAATCCGTTGATTAGGTCAAAATATACTGATATTTGAATAGGTCAAAAATCATAAAAAATTAGCAGATTTTCCAAACTTCAAATTTTTATAAATAAAAAAATAATGAAAATTGGGGACTAAAATTTTGCAGTCATATATAAGTGGACAACAAATTAGCCAAGTGTTGAAAAAATCTGTGTCTGTTGGGTTAAGGGCTATGTTGATTTGACATGGAATGACCCTTATACATCCATGCTGGAAGGACATATTTAGGGTGTAATACACAGCTGTATTAGGACATAGCATTCGATGTGCCCAGCACTGGGACCAAGGCATATTACATACTCAAGCAAAGAGCTATGGTGTAATTAGGTGGTGCTTCTTTAGGGTGAGCATGTGGTTGCATGCATGTGTTTTGTAATTTAAGCATGTGCTTCTACAGCGGACAACTAAGCCTACACGAAAAACTTAATGAATTCAATTAATTTCTGCTTTAAATCCTAGGCAATGGTGGGTAGTTTTTAGTTTATAAAATAAAAAGACAACTCCATAGCACTAAGATAAATAGTTTTACAATATTTTTATACGTGTCAAATAAATTAGAAAATTATTTTAACAGTTTTTAGTTTATAAAATAAAAATAAAAAAACTCCATAGCACTAAGATAAACTGTTTTACAATATTTTTATACAATGTGCCAAATAAATTAGAAAATTATTTTAAAACAAATTTGATGTAACTTAAAAAAATTGATTTTATGTTTTACAAAGCTCCATATAATGGATATAATACAAGAAAAAAGTGTTTATATATGGTGGAAAAGTCATGCCCTGCATTTGTGACTATTTTCCCACATCAATCCATTTTCCAACAAATATGTTTATATTATCCTACTCCTACTCATTAGACTTTAATTAATATTTTTGAATCTATGATAACACATTGACAAAATAATACAAATAATTATCAAAATATATTATCAAACAAATTTAAATACATGCATTTCAGAAACAGCCTCTAATTATAAGCATTTTTGCAAAAAGAGTTTTATCATGAATGCATCTGAAATATTTGATTACCATAATCTACTTATAAATTCGTTTTCATCCTTGAAAGACTGCAGTTGTGCTTTAAAGGGGAAAACAACTATTATTTTTGCACACAACTATTATTTTCGCTCTACAATGCAAAAACGTCATCAAAATAGTGAAAGCTTTTAGGCATCAATCTTTGGTCAAATATAAAAAGGTAAACTAAAATTTAGTACTTTAATGCATTTTTTCTGTACACACAAGATTACATATCTATAAAATAAAAAATTTTATTTGGGAATTTTAAGTACAAACAGGCCACCAAAATTTGTTAAGACATATGCGATACAATATATTTAGTAGTACTGGAGTATTATACCAATATTCATTGAGAAACTTTTAAACCTAAACTGAAACTGCATGGTTACCATGCAACTGTGACAAAACAATATAACTACCACAAATGCAAATTATAATACATTAAAACAAAATGTACCATAAAACATCAGAAGAAATTTTTAAATTATCAAAACATTGTGGAAGTCAGTGCAATACTAATTTCATGCATTGATAAACATATTAAATTTATACATTGGTACAAATAGTTCATAGAAACTTACTTATCAATTAAATGTCGAGCAGTATTTAGTTGTCCTAACGCTAACTTATAATGATCTTTATCATACAAAACATTCATAAGGTCTGCAAAGAATGGATGTATATCCTATAAAATAATCCAAGACTAATTATAGAGAAAAAAAATATACAGTTTACTCATAATCAATAATTACTTCAAAATTTAATGTTTAAAAATATTTGATCAAAAAGTCATGCATAGCAAACTACATAACTGTCCGATTTTCAAGGAAGTACATGAAAGTTAAAAACCCAAAAATCTATTGGTTTTGCACAGCTGTGCATGCTAAACAGTATAAAACTGTAAAGCAGAATTAACGGTGCTATATCTTGTAAACTTCAAACATTCTTGTTTGTTCACAGGCAATCTTGCACTAAAAACCAAAGAAAACGTGCACTAAAATAAGCAAACTAGCTAAAGATGCATAACATTAAGATAATGCAGAACACTTAGCAGAAACTAGAAAACTGGACCATAAATTTATGAGACCCCCACAATTTTTTTTAAGTTGCCACATTAGCATGTTTTCTCATATATTGAAATTGGCTCCTTCCTACCAGAGTGACTGTAATCTCCCATGTTTTGAAACTATCCCAACTCCCTTCCTCAAAATGCTGATATTTTTAGCTTTTTATGAACTTTTATCAATTTAAAATACACACGTCACTCAGCTTTATTATGAATATAATTTTGAATGTATAAAATAAGATACTTTAAAGTATAAAAATAGAGAATAAAACACTTTTAATCATTATTTCATTAAATATCAAGTAACTGAATTTTTGAATATTTTTTTAACTTGAAAGTGGTTGAAAAATTCAAACTAATAATTTTTAGCTAAATTTAACAAAAAACAAGTTTCTAATATTTAGAGAAAATTTCTAAAAAGCTTACTTTGAAATTATATTCGAGAAAAATGTTGTACATTCTCAAAACAGTATTTAGAAGAGTTTTTAATCAAAATTATATTTAAGTAGAAATAAAAAAAAAACTTGAAAATTTTCATATAAAAAAATACTTAGTGAAGAAATTTTTAAAAATTAGAAAATTTTTTAGATTGCAAAAATTTCAAACAAATAATTTTTTACTGTACCCTGATGTTAATGTACATTTGTTGTGGATAAATTGGTACAGATTTGATATAAAAAATTTGGTTTTTCCACTTTTTTTCAGCAGCGATAAGTCGTCAAATGTGGCGCAAAAATATAATGCACTTGGCATAAAATGTTGTGTTTTTCTGGCAACCCCTTTTAGCTTTCTGTTATCTTCGACTTTGACCATTTTATTTTTGTTGTGTTGTTGCTTTCTGTGTAAAAATGTATCAAAAATGTGAATATCATACAAAAATTAAAGATAGCACATGTTAATAGATAAAATAATGTAAAGCAAAAAATTTACATAGAAATGATCGTTCTCTGATGACTGCAATGTGGAAACAGCCATTTGTGCAATTTGGATATTTACACATGTTTTTTTTTTTTAATTTTGGATTTCATTAAACCAGATACTATGTTTTGATTTTGATTAAGCATGGCTTTTACTTTGTTTTAGAGGGTAATTTAAAGTTTAATTTCTCGACTGTATAAAATTTTATGATTTTCATGTTACATCTGCATAGTTGTCCAACAAACAGCTATTGCTACGCGCAGGGTTCCCATTTCTGCGCGAACCCGCGAGATTCTCGCGCAATCCATGAAAAATCTCGCGTAAAAATTTAGACTGCGCGAGAATTTCTCTCTCTCCAGTTCCGGCCTAAAATTATTTTTTCCTTCAAATTGGATACCGAGAAATCCGATGCCCGATCCCGATCGGGCATCGGCCGAAGCAATCGGCCCGATCCAGATCGGGCCGATTGCTTCGCGACCGCAAATCGCGATCAGTTGCCTCGTTGAATCGCGGGCCGATTGCCGAGCGGTCGCGGACCGCGATTTCGTAGCTACTTCTGAATCGCAGTCAATCGCGATTTGGGTACACTAAAGTACTACGTGTTTCTAATTAGAGAGATATTTTATAGAAAACTATAAGTGTCTCCTCAGCTTGCGCGGGTGGCAAATTCGATCAAATAAAATTTTGCTTTTTTTTTTTTATAGGATTCTTTCACGGATTTGAATTATGCTCTTTCCGCGTACTTCCCGCATTTTTTGTGTTTTGCTCGAGAAATTTTCTTCTTTTCGCGGACGAAAATCCTTTCCCCCGTACACAGTATGTCTACAGGTTTCAAAAATCCCGAAAATGTCGTGAAATTGGCCATATATGCCCAAAAAATGTTACAAAATTTGAACAAAGCAACGAATTTTTTATCAGAGACATTCCTTTCTTACATGATCTGAAAATCTGTTTCTCCGCGATTGCGAAAACGACGTTCGCATACGGCGATTCCCACATTTTCTGAGGAGAGATGACCAATAAATATCTTTTTGCCATTTTCACAATATATTTGCATCGACTGAATTTTTTTATAATTATGTCGTTTAATATACAAATAATAAAAACCAAACCATTTTTTTACCGTATTATTAATAAAATGAAAGGTTATTTTGCAGCAGCATCACGAAAATCTGCATTTGTACGCTATCCTCGGCATACCTCGTTTAATTTGAAAAATATTTCCCACTTTTCCAATCTGTTTGCATCGACTACAGTGTTTGTAATTGTTTCGCGTTTCATACAGAAAAATTATTTTACAAACGTATTATTTATGAAATAAAGGGCTATTTTGAAAACAAAAAGAAAAAAGTCGAGTCAAACAAAATAGCTAAAATCACATGACTGGCTTGAGATTCAACAAAAGGACGATGCAATCCTTATGTTCTGCAAGTTTTGTAAAAAAAAAAAAAAAATCCATTTTCAAACATAAAGTCAAATTTATTACCTAATTCTATTTGCCTAGTGAAATAGTTTTCGGCGATCAAAAATCGCTAAAGTTTTTAATTGCTATTGCTGCATGAAAATTGATCATAAAATGATTTTAAAAATCAAAATATAAAGTAAATACAGTCGGCCCTCGACTTTTGCAGTTTACAGACAAAAAAATCGTAAATTCGCATGTGAGTCATTTTACATAAAATAACCCATGTAGACGTTTTTATGTCAGCAAATAAAATCATAACGTAAGCATGGGGGAAGTCAGGAATTTGAGTATTTTTGCTAACAAGTGGGGGGGGGGGGGGGGGGAGCTATAAAATTACCAAAAATGTGCTTTCTTAATACTTAAACGACTCCTAATTAATTTTTAAAAAGAATGTTAGTTTTAAGAATTAAAAAAATTAAATGTCGAAGAATATGAGTTATAGTTAATGCTTTCTTTTTTATTACTTTCTAAATTAGCATGTTAAAAAAAAATGAAATTTTAAGTGTCTCTCCTTATAACAGAAAATCTCTCCCAAAATTTTTTGGAAGGAGAGAAATTCTCCCCCACTTTTCCTGACTTAGTGAGAACCCTGGCTACGCGAGACATATAGTTTTTTGAAATTTCTTTAAAGTACAATATTTTTTCGAAGTATCGTTCATTTTTAAATTTCTTTAAAGTACAATATTTTTTCTAAGTACCGTTATTTCTTAAATTTCATAAAAGTACAATATTTTTTCTTAAATTTAGATTTTTTAAAATTTCGTTAAAGTACAATATATTTTCAAAGTATAGAATTTTTGAAATTTCGTTCAAGTACAATATATTTTCTAAGTATTGGGGTTTTTTTTTAATTTCTTTTAAGTAAAAAATTTTTTCCAAGTATTGTTATTTCTTAAATTTCGTTAAAGTACAGTCAGTTTTTTAAGTATCGAGTTTTTTTAATACGTTAACATTACTTAAAACTTATTTATGTATTAACTTTTTATGCATTTTTAAATATATATGCTTATATTTCTTATGCACAAAGCCCAAGATGGCATCCATTGGGACTTTTCAAACACCGTACGAGTTGGCGGCAAAAAAAATGGCAGATTCCGCCAAATTCTTTATAACAAATCTGTTCAGAGAAATTTTCAAAACACTAAAAATACAAAATGCAATTTTAAAATGAAAATACTAAAAAAAATAATCTTTATGTGGATTATTCACAAGATAGATTGTCTGCAGAGTTTTACCATTTTAGCTCCTTCATTCTGAGTTCATATAGTATCCTCATGATAACTGGTAAGTGTATGCAAATCAGATGCCATGGGGGAGACTATACTGTGAGTCTCGAAATCAAAGAATTAAAATGGGCAAGACACTATTAATACCCTCACTACAATACTGAGAAATAAGACTAAAAATCCCCTGAAATACTGCTATTATGATAAATTGCAGTAATCTTAAAAGCTGGGTGCTGATTTTGTGTTAAAAACACAGGTTGCTTGATTTGGCAACCAAAAACGATCACAAACCAGACACTTTTTAAAATTGGGATCCTAGTTTCTAGATAAGAAATCTTGCAGTAATAATAAACATGATGCAAATTATTGGAATTCAAAACATTAAGAATCAACAATACATTAAATAAAAATTCTAGAAATAATGACAGGCATTGAGCAATATGTAAATCCTGTGCAGTTTATGTGCAAAAATTATAAACCTACAACCACAGTAATTTCTAGAAGGCTAAGTATTTTAATAGGGATTAGATTGCAACACATGCTTCATGCAAATTTCTAATTATATAAATCCAAATAATTATTTTACATTTACCCCCATATATATGCATGCACACAATAGCTTAAATTGTGATTCTGTAGCTTTAGAAGCAAATATCAATTCTGCAAAAATTATATATTAAATAAAATATTATTCAATATAGAAATAATGCGATACTTGAATGACTTTGTAGATGCTGTACTTATTGCCAAAGATTTAAATGATTTTCTGGATAATTTTAAATTATATCAATGTTGCATTGGTATTTATGACAGATTTTTGAAAACAAAGAGTCTGAGTAAAAGGTTTGAGGTACCGACTCCACAGACCTTAGAATTTAAATATAAAAATAAAAATAAGCTATAAATATAAAATATAAAAATAAGCTAGTTTAGTCAATCAAATTTGCAATAGTAAGTGGATAGAGATGGATGGTAAAAGATAATTGCATACTCTCGACAATGAACGTGAATAAAAAATGAATTGAACAATCACACACATTTTATAGAAATGATTTCTTAAGTACTTTTAATGACCATAAAATACCATAAGAATCCTATTACTAAAGTAAAAAAAACAGAGAAAGAGAAAACAATCTTTGTGTGTATGTCGTCACACTCAAAGTACCCTCTGGAAAACACTGGTGTGAAAATTGTAAAATCTCAAAAGATTCTAATGATTACACAGGCCTGCGACAGAAAAGTTGTAATTGATTTGATTCTTATAGATTTTTAGTTGCTCAGTTCAGGAAAAATAGTAAAAAAAAATTCTATCAACCACCAATTTTACTTAATTTCCAATTTTATTTTGATTTAAAATCAAGCACATTGTTTGCCAATGCACTTAATTTTAATAATTAAAATAAATATACTTATTTTAATTATCCATTATTTACAGCTAATTAGTTGTATTGATGCTTTATTAAAGTGCATTTTTATGGTAAATAAAGAAATTTTCACAAAACTTTTATTTTTAAGATAGGAAAGGAATCTTCCTTATTTTCCAGAGGAAGGTGATTTAGTTTTCTGTAGCGATATTCCTGGCCTGATAAACACAATGTAAAATATGAAGTCACAGATTGGAAGTTGTTTATCGATTCTTCAAAAAGAAGCCTCAAGGTTGTGTTTCTCCAAATTAACAATAAGTACACTTCAGTACCAGTAGGACATTCCAAGCATTTGAAAGAACTATACAAGGCTATTTAGCCTTCATTCTCATTAAACTTAAGTACAATGGGTACTTAAGTACAGGGCTGTGGAGTTGGTACTTCAAACCTGACTCAAACTCCTCATTTTTTTACTTTCCGATTCGTCCTCTTGTTTTCAAATATCTAACTCTGATACCAACACAAATACGAATTAATTCTTAATTTTTTGTATCCATAGTTTTATAATTCATAATTATTTGATATTTTTTTAATTTATTGCATAAAAATTATTTTAAAAATCTATTAAAAATTCAAAATAAATTATTTTTAAATAGTTTTATTTAGGAATTAGATCTAGTATATTTTTTTTAACTCGGACACCATAGCCTTAGTGATGATGTAGACTTCACACTGATTTTTTAGGATATGTCGATACATCGCCCAAGACTATCAACAAATACATCCTGAACAACAGAATCAATGAAATAGGTTTCTGAATTATTTTTTTCTGGAGTAATCTGTGATATTTTAAATAAATGTTAAAAAAATTGAACGATAGATAACAAATCAATTTCTGTATATCGCAATATAAAAATCAGAGGTTTAAAATACACAAAAAGTATATAATTTTAAAAAATTCACTAAAAATCATCTAATAATCATATGAATTCAACTCACAGTTTGTTTGAAAGAGAATTTTATCTTTCTGATGGTGTCAAAATGGAAACTCTGTCATAATATTTTAGGTTGCTAGGTAATCAATTTATGTGAATATTGTCCAAAATCAGGTTAATACAAAATCAAGTTCAGAAACCAGAATCAGGTTAAAACAAAAAACTAAAAACTGATTCGAAATTTAAAAAAAAATTAAATATATGGTTCATCTATTTGGATCCTGAAGTACCCATATACCAAATTTTATGATCGTACGGTGCACACACACAGACATCTTTTATAAAGTAGCAATTATTCTGAAGTATACAATAAATGGGACCTGAATCTTTATATAAGATATACAAGTTGAAAAGTACATAAGAGCCATCTCCAAAAGGTGCATTCGTAGTGGTAATGATATTTATGTACTTCCACTTCCTAGAGAGTAATATACATCATTTTATGAGAGTTTTACTAAATTTCAAAACTAGCTAAGAAACATATAATATAATTAAATTATTTTACATACAGATCCAGAAATATAGAAATGAATACATTAAAATAAGATAAGATCATTTAATTAGCTTATTTCATTTAAAGAACATATTTTACATTTTGATAATTAAACGTAAAATAAGATGCAACGTGTACCTTTTTTTAAACTTTTTGGTTTATCGTCACTAAAGAAGGGAATGAATAAATATCCTTGAAGCAGCTACATACTGCTTTGTTTTATTAAATTAATTTGTGCTTAATTACACTGAGTTTAATATGGGTGTATTTCATACCTGCCAACCTGGGAAAATTGGAAAGTGTAAAATTTTGTGTGAATGACATTTCTAATGATTTTTTTTAAACTACATGCGCAAACGACATTTCTAATGAATTTAACTATGTACAAGAACCACTTTTAACAAAAATAAATGCATATATTTGCAATAATAAATGCATATACTTTTAAACATTTTTAGATTTCACATTAAATTCATAAAACTATTTATACTTACAAAAATGTACTTCAAACTAGTTATGAAGTAAAGTTATGAAGTTCACAGGGTTGGAGCTGTAGCCTTTTTTACTTTGCTTAGCATGTCTTCACTGAAAACATGCTGATAACATGGTTTGGAGTTTGGAGTCTTTAGAATAAGCAGACTTTCTAAAGTTTCATTGCTTAATCCTGATCTAAACTCAGTCCTATTTTTCTTAACATTGCTAAATATTCACTCAGTCAGCAGTACTGTGACTGAGTAATAAGTAAAATAGATAAAATTATATCTGACAGTTCTTTATATTTTGGAAGTCAATTGGCTCAGACAATTTTTACAATTGCAACCCACTGAACATCAATACGCTGCTGACTGTTTAAAACAGCAGAAAGATCTTCAATCTGCAGAGAACAAAACTGGTTTTCAAATTCATCAATGGCTTCATTGAATTGACCAGGTTTTGGTTTCAGGAGACAAGGAAACAACTTTATGAAAAAAGTTATACTGAAAAATTTTGAATTTTCAATTTTTGTTAAGTCTGCCACTTTAGAATTTCGTCATTAACAGGGAATTTATTGATAATGTATTCACAAGAGGCTATGTAATATTTCAAGATGTTGCAAAAGAAAGTTTTCTTACTTTCGTCACGATTTTGAAATTTCTTAGATAGCTGAACTTCCAACAGTGATGTCTTAATTCCTTTTGGGTTTTTTTTTTTGTGTGGTAATTATTCTTTAATAGATTTTTATTTATGACAACAGAAGGTTTTAAGAACCTACAAAATAGTGCTTTTAATAGTTCAAGATAAATCTCTCTTAACTTGTGTATAAGTGAAGATGCACACTGTAATAATGTGTTTATTTTTTCAAATGTCGGTATGACGTTTAACAAGAATAGGCAGTAAGCTTTGTTTTCTGTCGAAGACATATGTTCTTCCCTACTTAGAACGTTTAATACATTTTGCATCCTTTTTTTACACCCTTCTCCTTTTGCCTTTTTGATGGATTTTCAATGTCAGCACTAATGGTATCTATTTTCCTTTTAGAAGATATAGAAGCATTTTTTGCAGTATTTATTTTTGAAGAATCATTTGAATTTTTTTTCAGAATCTGATAAGTTGACAAGCCAAAAGATACTCTACATGCTTGAGCTTTGGCTATATCTTTAAAAAAACTTAGCGGATCCCACTGATAAACGAGACAAGTCAAACTTCGACTGAGAGAAAGCCAACGAGAGCAGACATGTTTTAGAATTTTTTGAGCCTACTTGTCATGCAACGCCTGGAAATGTTTTAAAGTTTCCTTTCTTTTTGCACTTTTATTTAAGTAATAATAAATGTCAACAAGAAATTCATCTACTTTAACTGGTAAAACAGCAGCACCTTTTTCAGATGCACGATTCACTAAGTGGCAAGAATAGCCCATGGCTATTAAATTTTCATGTTTACATTTTAAAACAACTCCCTTTTTTTTTGCCTTGCATAACTGAAGCATTATCCGCCATGAATACTATACAATTCTCAGGAGGCACCTTTACTCTGAAATTCATTATGTTCCCCAGTTGCATCTCCTTTTAAATTCGGTATTGAAAGGAGATTATTTTTAATTAAACCTTCAACTGGGTTAAAAAAACTTACAACAATAGGATATAACTTATTGTCTGTATCATTGTCGCCATCACAGCTGCAGAAAATGGGCCAAGTTGCATCTGCTTTATTAGACCTTCAATTTGATTTGATACCATTTATTTGACTAAAGCAGTCGTCTTTGCCCTTGCGGATCTATACTGTTTAGCAATATCACACTTGGGAAACATTTTCCGGAATAGTGGACCAGCATGATCGGCAGCAGCAAGAGGCATGTTATGTTCCACTGGAAAGGCAGAAAAGAGCAATTCTGCTCGAATAACGCTAGACTGAGTGTCATTTTTGAAAAAAATTATCAAGTTTGACATTGTTGTTAGTTGTTACTACATTTAACAGAGTTTAAATGTTTTTCCGATTTTATATGGCGAGAAATGTCATACTTTCCAGCATGTGAAATCATAAAATCACACTGACATAATTCACAAAAGGTAAATTTTTCACATTTTCTTGACGCCTGAAAGGAAAATCTTCATAATAACTCTCCTTGAATGATTGAAAATATGTTTTACCTTTACTAAGGGCCATCACAAATAAGAGTTTCACGAAAAAGACTTTACACAGGCAAAAACGATACGAAACGCGTACAACCATGTATGAAAAACTTTCCGAGGATAGGCAAGCAAGCGAGGTGATGATTAACTTGACAAATAGTTGAAAAAATGGCAACTGATTGCGCTTGTATGCCAACAGAAGTTTACTTAGATGGCCGAACTAGCGAGATGATGAATCACGAAGATCTGAACGAGATCCGTGCTACCAGCTTTGCAGTCGTATTTCTCACTAGTGCTGCCAACTAAACTCATAAGATAAGGGATGAGATAAGGAAACCACTAGTGTTGGCAACACTGTTTCCCATTTCCGAGAAAGGGAATTCCCCTTGTTAAATTAACCTTCTGACGATTAGTGGAACCATCTGTTAAATTCAAATAAATGTGGAAATGCGTAAAATATAGCAATATATGTAGAAAAGCATAAAGAGCAGTTAAAATGCATAAATTTTACGCATGCGTAAAAGTTGGCAGGTATGGTATTTTTGTAATTGCAATTGTAATGCATTACAAAACACACCTTTTTTACAATACTTTAAACTGCAAAATAATTTTAAAACAAATACAGAAATATAAAAATAAATTTAAAAAATACTATACCTCAAGTTTAGGAAAGTCTGTAAGAATTTGTGTCAGCTTATCATGAAAATTCTGCTGGGTGAACTTCACCTTCCGCATGTAGAACGATCTTATCCTCGTTATTTTAAAATGTTTATGAACGACCGTTGGCGTTTTTCTTTGTGTTTTTGATAAGATAATATCCGTGAATTCCTAAAATGAGAAAATGAAATTATACAGACAATATACAACAGCCAAACAATTCAGTTGTCTGCAAGTGACATTTTACAACTCTATCTGCAAAGAAATGTATTTTTAATGAACAATAAGCAATCAACACACAAAAAGTGTTTTTAATCACGGTTGCAAAAAAAAACTGGCCTAAGTGAAAACAAAGCAAAGACTATATAGCTTTTATTAATTTAAACCATCTTTGATTGGATAATTTTGACTTTTGTGTGTCAAATGACCTTAACACTAGAACGACAGAGGAATTTTAGAAGGAATCATTTCTCAATGTAGTTATGCGGTCAAAATGACCGCTTCTGTCGTTCTAGTGTTATAGTTTAACGTTGACGAATAAATGGTTAAATTTCTGATAATTATCAATTTCCAGGTTAAAAAAAAATTTCTTTTTTAACTTCCTAATTTCTAGACCCTTTTGCTTAGAATAAGTTCTTAGAAATGTTTTTTAAGATTTCTACTAGATGACCGAGCTGTTTAGCATGATTTAATGGAATGAACTTCTATTTTTTTGTCTTCATCATATTTCAGATGGAAATATTTCTATGTAAGAAAAGCATCTTAATACAATATTTGGTTGAACCGGAAAATAGGCCCCCACTCATTTTTCAAAGTACGATCCCGCGCCAAGTTCGTGCGATTCATCGGGTTGCAATTTCATTTCGCATACTTCGTCAATCTGGTAGCCCACGACTTCGGTTATCCAATCAGCGCGCATCTATTTGGGAATCTGCATTTTAATAGGTAGGTAGTAGTCTTCATAGTCTTTGTGTATTTCATCTGTATTATTTCGAACGATTTGAGCGATCCGATCACATTTGAGCGAATTTTTTCTAGAAGTTTCGTGTATCTTTCTCAATCGCTTTTATTTAAGTTTATATTTGGAACTGCTTTGAAGGAAATCTTCAATCATTTTACATACATTTTGGCTGTGCAAAAATTTTTTTAAGATTTTAAATAGTTTTTGGATTGCAGATTGAGTTACGAAATGGCATGCGGTAAGCGGCAAATGGATTCGAGCGAATGTTCAAGAAGAAAACGTGTTGATGTTGGTAAAAATGAGTCTAGTTTTAAATTTTTTTATTTGCTGGAAGCAAAAGGTACGAAAGCAGTGATTGATTGGTGCGTGTTAAAAGGGTTAATTAGTGATAGGTTTGAATGTCCTAAGTGTGGAGATGCGATGAAATTGTGTGAAAGAGAGAGATTGATTGATGGTTTTGAATGGAGGTGTAGAAAGAGATCGGGTGATGATAAACATGAAGTATGTAGGAGTGTGAGAAGGGGTACGTGGTTTGATAAAAGCAAATTAAGT
This sequence comes from Amaurobius ferox, assembly GCA_951213105.1. Taxonomy (NCBI): domain Eukaryota; kingdom Metazoa; phylum Arthropoda; class Arachnida; order Araneae; family Amaurobiidae; genus Amaurobius; species Amaurobius ferox. The sequence goes on from OX578144.1 coordinate 81,333,990, forward strand.
ATAATTGAAATTTTAATTTTAACTTTAATGTGGTTTCTTAATATTGAATGCAAGGTTGTGATGAGTCAGTTGAATGTCAAGGACAAAACTGTTACCGATTGGAAACAGTTTTGCCGTGACATTTGTGGGAGTGCTTTGTTTAAAAATAAAAGTAAGATTGGAGGGGGATGGTGTGATTGTAGAGATCGATGAGAGTAAGTTTTGGAAAAATAAGTATGGAAGAGGAAAGCCTGTAGAGGGACAATGGGTGTTTGGGGGGTTGAAAGGGGAACGAATAGATGTTTTTTTGTGAAGGTTTCTAACAGGTCGAGTAAATGTTTGCTGAATGTGATTGAGAAGTATGTTGAGAAGGGGACATTGATTATATCGGACTGTTGGAAGGCGTATGATCGTCTTAATAATGAAGGCTTCATACACCTTAAGGTAAACCACAGCTACCATTTCAAAGACCCCGAGACAGGAGCGCGCATACCAATTCCATTGAAGGAACTTGGTCTGCAATCAAAAGAAAAGTGAAAGGAAGAAAGGTGAAAAATTATTTTAATTCCTACATGTATGAGTATATGTGGAAGCGAAAATACGATCATTCTATTGGGGAGGAAGCTTGGAATGCATATTTGAAAGATGTTTCCATCTTCCCTCCCCATAGACGTGATGAAGATGCAGAGAAGGAAAATAATTTTTTACATCACTCGGATACGGAGGAAGAAGATGACGAGGAATGAGGTTAGTTTTTTATTTGTTAATCCTGTGTTTTGAAATTGTCTTTTGTATTTTCCCGTGTTTTTGAAATGGGTTTCTTAATTTTAAAGTATCGTTTTCTTTTGAATTTAGTTAAAGTACAAACTTTTTTCTAAGTATCGTTTTTCTTAAATTTAGTTAAAGTACAAACTTTTTTCTAAGTATTGTTTTTCTTAAATTTAGTTAAAGTACAAACTTTTTCCTAAGTATCGTTTTTCTTAAATTTAGTTAAAGTACAAACTTTTTTCTAAGTATTGTTTTTCTTAAATTTAGTGATTTGTAGCTCCATGGTCTTAAATAAAATGTTTAAATAAAATAAATTATTATAGTATTGTGATGAATGAAATGAATGGGAGAAACTTATGAATGAAATCCTGTTTTTATAGAGAGATCCAGGCGTGTTATTTTTTCTATGACGTCATTTGAATTAATTTCAGTTGTTTTCGATGAAGTTATCAAATATAATAAATTATGACACAATAATGTACAATTATGACACAATTATGACAAAATAAGTACAAACTCACAATCGTATTTTGTAAGCTTTTTATGAGTATTAGTCAGTTTTATTTATATTCAAATGCAATATCATTTAACAAAATTCCAGTTCATAAAATTGTAGAATTAGACGTCACTTTGGTAGGAGGAGCCTATTTTAAAACACTGGAAAATACGTCACTTCAGTTTGGAGGAGTCAATTTCAAAACACGGGGAAACGTGCCATCTTGGCGCAATTTTGTACTTAGAAAAATGAGTGGGGGGTCTATTATCCGGTCTTACCCAATATTTAATGTAACTTGATAAAAACATCATTTTGGTAACATGTTTATTTGCAAGGAAAACATGAGCAATGTGTACAAGTACAAATAAAGGTTGATTGACAGAATAGCCCTCCACTCTTCAAAGTACAAAATTGCACCACTGGGTTGCAATTTCATTCCCTTTATTTCGCCAATCTGGTAGTCCACGACTTTCTGGAAATCCAATCAGCACGCAACTTTTAGGGAAGTATTTCAAATAGTATTCTGTGTATTTCATCAAATCTTTTTCGATCAAATTCGTTGACCTTTGTTTCTACAGATCTTTTTTGATCGATTTTGCTGAGCTTTGTTGCTGCAAACTCTTTTGAAAGAAATATTTAATACTTTCCACATATTTCAAGTACATCAACATTTTATACAGATTTTTGTTTTTAAGTTTTTCAATGACATCTGATACGCAGCAAATGGATTTGTGCGAATGTTTCAGAAAATGTGTTCCAGTGTGGAATGTACGTGTATGTTCAAGAAACCGTTTTTGTGTGGATGTAAGTGAAAATAGGGATATAAGCTAGGCTTCCCATAATTTTGGAAGCCTAACCCAGGACACTTTTTTAAGTTAAAATATACAGAGGCATAGCCACGGGGGGGGGGGGGGGGGAATCTCTAAAAACTTTTACAAGGGAGAGAAATCTCTCCATAATTTTTATTTATAAACAATATTTATAATACGGTACAGATGTTGTTTGATAATTAAAATACACCGAATATCGTAGCAGAATCGCTTATATTTTTCACTACTCTGTGGAGACAGAGCTTTTATTTTATTTTTATACATGTTAAAAATATAAATTTCCCGTATAATCTACATAAAATACATAGAAAATTGTGCAAAATTTCTAAAAAATTGCCGAACGATCTTTCAAATATTACTATCTAATAAATGTTACACGTTAAAAATCATTGGTCATTTTTGTCACTGGCAATCTCTCAAGGTGAAATTAAATTTCCCCGAATTTCTTGGTCATCGGAGTTCCCTGGATTTTTCTGAAAGTTAGACACCCTGGAAACATGCGCAAAGAAACATGAATAGAAATCTTAAAACACTTTAGGTGCTCAATATATACTTGTTTAACTTCACATAATATAGGATACATATATATACTCGATAAAAAAGCAAGAACATTCTTTTAAGAAATAAAACGACAATATATACATATTTTCTTAAATGCATAAATTTACTTGTAATTTAAAATTTAATGATTAACAGTAGTAAATTAGAATCCGTGGCAAATTTAAAAATTCTCACCTTCGCTGAAGGAACTACCACAATATTTTTAAAATTATAATGCGACATTATAGATGTAAGATATATATTTATAAAATATACTTAATTTAACAATTTTAAAATACTAAAAATTAATAATGAGATCACATCTTCACACCATGTGGGGACATTCAGTAAAAAAATGGAAGGTTGAGTTGTAACCTTGCATCATAGCTTTATATTAAACAATAAATCCAAGATTCAGCTGTAACGTTGGCGCAAATCTAAGTTCACAGACACAAACCAGTGCTAAGGTTCTTGCTATAAGTATGGGCAGGGCGAGACCAATGTGGAACGTAATACTCGTATGTCACTTCCCTTACGCTGCATCCTTTTCTCTTTCTTTACGCTAAAGTACTGGATAAGTATTTATACTAGATATAATTATTTAAACAGTTTGAAGTAATTTCATTAGTTTGCTATTTATGTGTTCTGAAACAATGAGCTTCAATTTTTTTGTCTGCATCGTATTTCAGATGGAAATATTTCTATGTAAGAAAAGCATCTTTTTTTATTTACATATGTATAGTTATCGAAACTCATTCAAACTATTATTCATATTTGAGTACATAATGTTTATTTAAATATTTCACCAAACTGGGTATTTTTCTTTGGATTAGGTGGGTTTTAAAAATCTTATTCATTGTAAATTTCTTGCTCACATATTTAAAATCATTTTAATCATCAGTATTATTATGTGTTGAATTCGAGTTCCTCTTTCTTTTATGTTTCTACAACATATTGTTTTCTACAACTATATACAGCTTGCAAACATGAATTTCAACTATTTTTATTCTGTTTTGTTTTCTTGCTGCAATTACTAATGACAATTAGTAAATAGTATTGCATGATTCATATAGTTATAATGTGTCACAACTACCTAATATATCACACACTGTATTGCTTGTAGTACACTCCAAAATATTTAAATATACCACTTAAAGCATTGATATTCCAAATTACTTCATAGAAATGCTATTGTGAATCTGAGATTTGATTTAAACTTTTATGTCAGCTTTATATGTTCATGGATGCAGTTATCTTATCTGCAATGAGAGCCTGATTCAAACTTTGGAAATATATTTTATAGACAAAGTTCTCTCAAGAGTTTAATTAGAAGCTGGCTGCATGGTAACACTAAATATACCAGTCCCCATAGAAGTTCACATTATTGTGGCATGTAGCAAGTTATCTTGTTGTTGCCATTGCAGGTATTAACTATTCCATGTTGATAACATGTTTTTTTAAAATAAAATAAAAATATCCCTTACTTCATATTATGTTGTACGAATGAGTACTTAGAATGTTAACGATATTGTACACACATATTTATTCCCCGGCCACACAAGCTGCAACCATAAGCCTTCGGGTTGGTCGTGTGGTCTGGGCTTTCTACATATATTTATTCAGAAATTATTTAAAAACTGTGATTCGTGTACAGGGATAACTAAACCGTGTAAATCCATGAAAGTAAGAAAGTCAAATGTTTTATCAAAACTACACTAAAAATTTACATGCATGATAATTTAAAAAAATATATATACATCTTGAGATTGTTATTTAAAAAATCATATCAATTTCATACCAAATCTTTTCAGACATAGCTAGAAATGTGTGTCAGTAAATTTTCCATTTTTAATAGATTTAAAATTAACTCTTTTTACACTGCTTTTTGAAAAGCAGTGTACTAAAAACTAAACTAAACTAAAGTAAAAACTAAATTCTATTTTTGAAAAGCAAGTAACTTATAAAGTTACTTGCTTCATTCGGATATTCGTATTTCGGATGCTACCTGCACGAGCGTTATGATGTAGCTCTATTTTAATGATGTTCCTGTATATAATCTACGTAATATTCCTGTATATAATCTACGTAATATTCCTGTATATAATCTACGTAATGTTCCTGTATGTTCTTGTAAATAAATCTATATTTTACGCTTGCCATTGTTATGGATACTCTACAACATCGCACCTTCGCCTTATGCATGGTCGTGTGCCATAGAGTGGTGACCCTGAGACATAAAAAGCTTAGATTTACGTGAGTATTTCTTCAATTTATGTGAGTTCTGAGAAAAGTTACGTGTTCCGTAATTCGTAGTTTCCGGAATCGTAAATGAAAAAACAAAATTTCATTGTGTAATTGCAGAGCAAGACTGTGATAAATATATTGACTCATGTCACAGATCTGATTCGCACACCTCCTGAAAATAAACCTTATTCTATGTTGAAAGAAGGATCATTTCGCACTTCGCAGATTTTGAAGTTACAAAACTTTGCACCTTTTTGTAAGAATTGCATTTAGGAGATAGGAAACCAAGTCATTTACTTCGCGAGATGCAAGATCTTGCCGGAACGAGAATACACGAAGACGTACTTCGCACGTCCTTTCAACGATTACCTGTACATATACAACAAATTTTATCGATTAGTTTAGAACCACTGAAAACATTTCAGAAATGGCGGACAAAATCTGCGATATTTCAACTTCAATTACTATATCAGAAGTAGCAAAGAATAGTCATATTTCAAGCTTAAAAACTCGAGTTGAAAAAATCTGACAAAAACCGTAGAGCAACTTTAAAAAAAAAATGCAAACTACAGATCAATCTAAATAGGAACTCGATGACAATCAAAATATCGATCGCAATCCAGAAAAGACGATATCTGTTGGTATCACTCAAAATTTCAAGGACAAGCTCGTAATTGGGTAAATCCGTGCACATTTCAGAAGGAAGACGTGAAGGCTCTGTCATTTCAGCGACGATGCATAGAAGCCTTTAGAACCGTCGCTTATTCCTATGTGACAAGCTATCTCAAAAAATTTCTAGTCGACAGCGGCGCTATGATATCAATTCTTCCAAGCAACAGGCATACTGACACTGTAAAAAAATAATTCCTGTTATACGCAGCTAACGAAACCAAAATAAAAACGTTTGGAGCGAAACAACTGATTTTAAACTTTGGATTCCATCAAAATTCAACTGAGATTTCGTAATTGCTGATATTTCTCGAGCAATTTTAGGTGCTGATTTCCTAGCAAAATTCAGATTACTAGTCGACATGAAAAATGAAAGACTAATTGACAGCTGTACGAAAGTCAGTATAAAAGGAAGTACGACGCAGATCCCTCACTTGGACTGACGACAGTGAGTAACGATTCACCTTATTCTCGGTTGCTAAGCGAATTTCCAAGTTTAACGCAAACCAATTCCCTGCAAGTCATAAAGTATAATACAACTCACTGTATTCAAACTCGAGGACCTCCAGTTCATGCAAAAGACATTTAGCTCCCGACAAACTAAAAGCAGTCAAAAAAGAATTCGAATTTCTACAGCGACAAGGCATCTGTAGACAATCAAAAGGCCCTTGGACAAGTCCCATACACGTCGTAACGAAAAAAGACGACGGATTTCGAGTATGCTGAGACTGCAAGAAGCTAAATACCATAACAATTCCAGATGCATATCCCATAGCTCACATACACGATTTTGCACAGAACCTTGAAAATAAAAAGGTATTTTCTACGCTTGACTTGGTACGAACATACTACCAGATTCCTGTGGAACCGGTAGTATGTGATGTCCCGAAAATCACATACTACCGGTGATGTCCCGAAAATAGCGGTGATTACGCCGTTCTGACTGCTTGAATCTCTGTTCATGCCATTCGGTTTATGCAACGCAGCTCAAAGATTTCAAAGATTCATGCACAAAGTTTTACATGATTTAGACTTTTGTTTTGTATATATCGATGATTGCTTAATCGCTTCAGAAAACGAAACCAAACACTAAGAGCACTTATGCATAGTATTTGAGCGTTTTTCGCAATATGGAGTAGTAATAAGTATTTCCAAATGCGTTTTTGGCCAATTTCTAACATTCCTAGGACACATGGTTATGGCAGAAGGTATTTCTTTTTTACCAGACAGAGTCGCTACTATACAAAATTTTCCATTTCCTAAAACTGTACAGGATTTAAGAAGATTTTTAGCGATTTTAAATTTTTACTATAGGTTTTTACCAGAAGCTGCAGGAACACAAGCAGTTATGTACGATTTAATACCTGGAAACAAAAACCGCGACAATTCGCAAGTACATTGGACCGAAAGCACAAAAAATGCTTTTCAAACATGTTAAAATTCACTTTCAAGTCCATCACTATTAACCTATCCTACAATAACTGGTGAATTTACACTTCCGGTAAACGCATCTTTAGTGGCGATCGGATCGGCATTGCAATAGAAGCAAAATGGAAAACTATGCCCAATAGTACTCTTTTCACGAAAATTAAATGCCGCAGAACAGAAGTACAGCTTTTACGACCGCGAACTTCTGGCAGCATATTCTAGCGTAAAGCATTTCCGGCACATGCTAGAAGTAAGAGATTTTATCTTATACACCGACCACAATTCTCTTACATTTGCGTTTCAACAGAAACCGAAAAAATGACTCCACGTCAATTAAGACACCTGGAATATATTAGTCAATTTACAACTAATATCCAGTACATTCCCGGTTCAACACATGTAGTAGCTGACGCACTTTCTCGCATCGAAGACATCCATACATCGAATTTGCTGGATTACGAAGAAATTGCAAAATCACAAACTGACGACGAACTCAAAAATCTCAAAAAATTTTATCCTTCATTACAACTGAAAGGTATTGCTTTTGATCCATCAGGCACTATACTAAAATGTGACACCTTAATAGGTGAAATTCGACTATACATCCCACAAAGATTTCGAAAGCAAGTATTTCACAGTATTTACAATTTCGCTCATCCAGGAGTTCGAGGAACGGTTCGAAAACGATTCATTTGGTCTTAACTCCGAAAGGACTGCGCCGAATAGAGCCGTATGTGCATCGCCTGCCAAAACGCTAAAATACATCGACACACAAAATCACCTTTTGAAAATGTCAATACTCCTAATGAAAGGTTTCAACATATCTACATCGATATTGTCGGATCTTTACCGGTATCGAAGGGATTTCGATATCTAGTCACTTGTGTCGCCCGATTTACGCGATGGCCAGAAGCCATTCCATTAGAGGATCAAACTGCAGCCACAGTATCAGAAGCATTTTATTCTAGTTGGATTTCTCGATTTGACGTACGCCAAATACGCAGATACGCGATTTGGCTTACTGGGTCATAAGCACTGACCAAGGACGGCAATTCGGAAGCGACCTATTTCATCACCTAATGAGATTTTTAGGAACAGAAGAACCAGAAAGACAGCATATCATCCTGCCTCAAATTCCATGGTGGAAAGCTTTCGCCGCCAACTCAAATCGGTAATACGCTGTCAAGACACAGAACGCTGGATAGATGTACTAATAACGTGTGATAGATGTACTAGTAAGTGTACTTTTAGGAATCCGATCCTCAATCAAAGAAGACCTAAAAGCTTACGATTGCCATGTGAATTCCAACGTGACATATCACTAAAGGACATCCCAAAACATGCACACGAATTTGTTTCACAATTAAAACGACAAATGCAACGACTACGACCAGTTCCCGCTTCACGTCATTCAGAAAATGATGCTTTTATCTACAAGGAACTTCCCAAGTCAGCTCATGTTTTTGTTCGAAACAACTTCGTATGTTGACCGCTGCAGACCCATACGATGGACCTCTCCCAGTGTAGCGTGAACAGACAAATACTACACCGTGAATATGCGCGAATGAAAAAGCAACATCAGCATTAATCGCTTGAAACCCGCATTCTTACTGAAACTTACAGAGGATTCAAAGGACACAATTACACCCGTTTCTGCCCAGCAACCCTTTCCACTGCTACCTCTACTGTAACCAGGTATGGAAGACATGTTCATTTCAGATTTCCAGTTCTTTTACGATGAGGAGGTGTACTATGACAACACTCTTCCAACGATTTGAATTCAGACGCTGATCAAGCGATTAGCAAAACTTTCTTGTTCTTCACAGAGACTCTAGATTTGCATATGCCGCGCAACGCTTCTACCCTGGCTCTTATAAGAGAGCCTCAGAACTATATCAGTATCATACAGAAATGCGTATTTCGGATGCTACCTGCACTCGCGTTATGAATATGATGTGGTTCTATTTTAATAATGTTCCTGTATATAATCTACGTAATGTTCCTATAAATATAGTTAGTATGTTCTTGTAAATAAATCTATATTTCATGCTTGCCATTGCAATGGATACTCTACAACATCGCACCTTATGTATGGCCCTAAGCCAAGCGCCTCTGTAATCGATTGCGGTTTGAGAGACATGCGGGACTGTTTTAGGTAATATTTCTTTAATAACTGAATTACAATTAGAGAAATCTGATGTGGACAACACATGACTCTCCTTATATAATACAACGAATTTACTACTTTTACAATAAAAAAATAGGTTTTTCTTATAGTAAATATTTATATTCTTTCCAAGATATTGAATTTTCCTCAATGAGTCATCATTTTCATTGATTTAGTGTCACTTTTATCCATTTGGCGAGATTTTCGTTAATTTGGCAACATTTTAAAAAGTCGCCAAGTTGACGACATTCCGCCAAAATCTTGCCAAGCGTTATGGACAAAGAAATAAGTTATTCTTATAGCAGATAAATAACTATTGGCGTTCAAATACAAAAGTATTACTCAAAGTATCTTTTTTCATGAATGGAACGAGTTAGATCCACGAGAATGATGTCACCGCATTTATCGCATGATATTACATATGAAAAAAAGAATATGTTTCTCAGCCCATTGTTTTTATACGCAATCGAATGCTCAGAACTCTCCTAAATTTTCGAGTGAAATTTTGAAAAAATCGTCAAAAAAGTTACACAAATAGACATTTCTTATGTAATTTTTCATTAGAAAACGATTGACATAAATTTTAGAACGCTAACATGAACCGTTCTCGAGATATTGCACATTTATTAAAACAATTATAGTCATATAAAATAAAAAAAAATATTTCCTATTGAGAAACGTGTTTACTTTCATATGTAATACCATGCGATAAATTGGGTGACATAATTCTCGTGGATCTAGCTCGTTCTATTCATGAAAAAAGATACTTTGAGTAATACTTTTGTATTTGAACGCCAATAGTTATTTATCTGCTGTAAGAATAACTTATTTCTTCGTCGATAACGCTTGTCAAGATTTTGGCGGCGAATTTGGTGGCATGTCGCTAACTTGGCGACTTTTTTAAATGTTGCTAAATTGACGAAAAACTCGCCAAATGGATAAAAATGACGCTAAATCAATAACGACTCATTGGTAATGACGACATGGAAAATGACGACTCATTGACGAAAATTCAATATCTTGGAATGAATGTAAATAACTACTATAAAAATAATCTGTTTTTTTTTTACTGTAAAAGTAGTAAATTCATTGCATTATATAAAAAAAGTCATGTGCTGCTCACATAAGATTTTTTATATCATCATGCATGTAAATGTTTAGTGTAGCTTTGAAATAAAAGCATTTGTCTTTCTTACTTTCATGGAATCACACGTTTTAGTTATGTCAGAGGAGTTATTCTCAAAAAACGAGTACAATCCTATGACGGACCCAAAAGGGACTGTCCCGATAAGGTTCAAAATCTAAAATATTTAAATATAAGACATACAAAATTTGGACTTTCTAGCCGCTCCGGTTTTCGAATTATTCTCAAAAAAACAGTACATTCCTATGTGGGGCCCAAGATCCAGTAAAGTTCCAGTTGGCACCATTAAAGTTCAAAGTATAAAGAATTAAATATATAGCACTAAAGACAATGACATACTAAATTTGAACTATCTAGTTGTTCTGGCTTTGGAGTTATTCTCAAAACCGGAGTATAATCTTATGGCGGAGCCCAGACAAGCTGGCTCTATAACGTTTAAAATCCAAAGAATTAAAATGTAAGAATGAAATACAAAATTTGGACTTTCTAGCTACTCCAGTTTTCGAATTATTCCCAAATAAACAGTACATTCCTATGCCAGACCCAAGAAAGGCTGGTCAAAGTACAAAGAATTAAAATATGACACAAAACCAATGACGAGAACCGGTATTTTCAGCATGGTATGGCCGTTGGCCTGGGAACACCGCGTGCTGTTGGCACATTTCGGGCGCGATAGCCCGGTGGTTTGCGCGCTGGATTTGTACGCTGCCACAACTGCCGCCGTGTTCATGCGGAGTACGATCACGTTAAACATGTGGGTCCGTAAGTCCTTCCGAGAGGTTGGTGGTAGGGGAAGGAGGGTACGGTCCCTGTGGATGCCTCCCCCACTGGGTTCCGGTCTAAATTGGGTGGCACTTCCCGGCCGTCCAAACAGTTACCTTACACCTTTCTGGTAGGTCGGACGGTCTGGGTCTCAACAACAACAACAAAACCAATGACGTCCTTATTTTGGACTACCTATCTACTCTGGTTTTGAAGTTATTCTCTTAAACGAGTACAGTTCTATGGCGGGCTTGAAACGGGCTTACCCAAAAAGGGCAAAATCCGCCAAAAATTAAAATATAAGACGATGACATACAAAATTTGGACTTTCTAGCCGTTCCGGTTTTCGACTTATTCTAAAAAAAAAAACAATATATTTTTATACCGGGATCAAGGCGGGCTGACCCCGATAAAGTTCAAAACATAAATAATTAAAATATAGTATATAAACAATGGCGTACTAAATTTGGACTATCTAGCTCTGGTTTTGCCGTTATTCTAAAAAAACGAGTACATTCCAATGGCGACCCGAAAGCGGACTAGCCCGATAATGTTCAAAACCAAAAAAAAAATGGTTCAAAATGGACTGGTCCCTGTAAAGTTCAAAATACAAATAAATGAAATATAGTACCGAAGACAATGATATACTAAATTTGGACTATCTAGCTGCTTTGGTTTTGCAATTATTCTCAAATACCGAATACATTCCTATGGCGGAACCAAGACGGGCTGCCCCGATAAGGTTTAAAAACCCAATGAATTAAAATATAAGAGTGATATACAAAATTTGGACTTTCTAGCTGCTCCGGCTTTCGCGTTATTCTCAAAGAACGAGCACATTCCTATGTCAGACCCAAGACGGGCTGGTCCCTATAAAGTTCAAGATACAAAGAATTAAAATATGGTACAAAAGACAATGCTATACTAAATTTAAACTATTAATATGCTCTGGTTTTGGAGTTATTTTCATAAAACGAGTACAGTCCTATGGTTGACCTGAAAGGTGCAAAATAAAAAAAAATAAAATATAAGACAATGGCATACAAAATTATGACTCTCTAGCCTCTCTGGTTTATAGAGTTATTCTCATGAAACGAGTACAGTCCTATGGCGAGCTCAGAACGGGCTAGCTTGATAAGGTTCAAAATCGAAATAATTAAAGTTTAGGGCCTCTAGAACAAAATTTGTATTTTCTCAATCCATCCCAAAACGCGGGAAATGCCAATCAAAAGCACGCTCAAAAGTAACACAGCCGGACTTCAGCGTCACATATAGTAGCGACTTATCAGGAGTAAATTTTGCCGGAATACTCGTATGCCGATGATTCATTCTCCTTCTTTCCAGCGTCATGGGCATAGACTTGTTATTATAAAGTAATACAACACTAAAAATTAAGTAAACACAACATGTTACCTTACCCATGCTAAAAGGCATTTCAGTTGTCAATTTATTTCAAGTATTTTATGAATAAATCAAAATCAACTTCGATTTATGGATTTAATTTTTCTTTGTTGTGGAGAAACTATACGAGTAAAGTAATAGGTAATAAAGAACCTGGTTCAAAATTCTGTCAGTTTAAAAAAATGTACTTCTTTTACAATGAAAATATGATGTATAAGATCCACGGCATTGTGTTTTTAACGTTGAATTGTACATTTGGTACTTTCCGGAAGACAACAAGTAAAATTATTTCCAAGTACCCAATTAGCTTTTATTTCACTCAACTCTATTATCAATATTGATAGCAACCTAAATAAGCAATATAGTCCATATATTAATATATAGTAATAATTAATAAATGCATTCTTCGTCGTTTTCGTTAACTTAGCGTCATTTTTGTAATTTTGATAATATTTTCGCCAATCTCGGCCGAAATATTGCCAAGTTGGCGATATTTCTCTAGATTACTCGCCAAATTCATTAAATGTATCGTCAAGTATTACAGACAAACGGAGAGAAGAGTATTTCTTATATATCAGCAGGTATGCATGTCATATGACGGAATTCAAAATTTGCAAAACATTACCTCCCATTAGGTGTCATTTTTATCACTTTGGCGACATCCCGCTAACTTTTTCGTCAAGCGTTACAGACGGAGAAATGGGTCACCAAGTTGACGATAATCCGCCAAATATATTATCAAAATTTCGCCAAGCGTTACGGAAGGAAAAAGAGATTACTCTTACAGTACATTTTTAACACTTTACAACATAGTTGAAAAGTGTTTATGACTTTGTTCATTCTGTCTGTCTGTCCGTGAGCACGATTGACTACCGTAAAAATGACTTTATCAAAATGAAATTTTAGTATGTTTTTCAGACGGTTCTGTGAAACCTATCGGAATATAAATGAATAATATCACCCAATTAGTTTTGGATTGAACCCGAGTTAAAAAAATGAAATACATTGAACCCTATGGGACTTAATTTTTCAAACATTTTTTAGGCGAATTTAAAATTCACAAATTGCTTCGAAAATTTTAGAAAATATTCAAATTATCCCATAAAATATATAAAAAAATTTCAGTAAAATATGTTAGGTAGTTTTTTAAATAAAAATTATTTAATATAGGGAGAAAAACAAATTCAATTAAATTCTGGCTCTTGCTAAATCCTGCAGAAAGAAAAAAGAGATATATTATATAATAAATATCTTTCCAAGAGTTGAATTATTTTATAAGAGAGGTTTCACATTTTAAAATAAATATGGTAGATAACAATTATTAAAAATTTTTAAATAAAATAAATTATTCTAGTATTGTGATGAATGAAATGATTCGAAAAATGTTTATGAATGAAATGCTGCTTTTATATAGAGGCGATTTATATTTCGATGACGTCATTTGAATAAAGTTCATTTGTGTTCGATGAAGTTTTCGAATATAATAAATTATTATAGTATTATGATAATTTTAAAAATATTTCCGAGGGATGTATAGCATTTTAGAGATGTTTAAATCAGGCAATTTATATTTCAATGCCGTTGTGGCGATTGTGCGTCGCCGTGGTCCCGAACCAGGGACCTGATGCATGGTAGACCGACATTATACTCACTGAGCAAAAGCTAGCTTCTCCTCTGTTCTTATAATTCGGGTTTGGCATCTTTGATAGATGTCTTTGCTGCCGCACACTCCCCTCGCTGATGAGGAAGCCGAGAGGCGTGTCGCCTCGGCGTGACGTCAGAGCCGGGAGGCGTGTTGCCTCGGCGTGACGGACAGTTGTGGTCAACCAGGAAGGGAGTGTCAAGGCTTCTGACTCCTTATGGTGCTGCCATCTCGTGCTGAGAGGCGAAGTCGTTGGAGAAGGTTGCGTTTTTCAAACGTCCAGTCATCATTGTGGCGATTGTGCGTCGCCGTGGTCCCGAACCAGGGACCTGATGCTTCGTAGACCGACATTATAATCACTGAGCAAAAGCTAGCTCCTCCTCTGTTCTTATAATTCGGGTTTGGCATCTTTGATAGATGTCTTTGCTGCCGCACCGTCATTTGAATGAAGTTCATTTTCTTCGATGAAGTTTTCAAATATAATAAATTAATGTAGTATTGTGATAATTTAAAAATATTACCGAGGAATGTATCGCATTTTAGAGATGTTTATATAAAATTGCATTGAAGTTGGAAAGTGTTTCATAATCAATGCTTTATGCATGAATGCTCTTTCTTGTTGTATTCTTTCCAAGATAATGAATGTTCATCAATTTGTCGTCATTTTCATTAATTTAACGTTATTTTTATGAAATTGGCGTTATTTTTATCAATTTGGCAACATTTACGTCAAGTTAAGTTGGTGGTATTCCGCCAAATTCGTCGCTTGTTATGAACGGAGAATTAGGTTTTTCTTACAGAAGGTAAATGATTATTGGCGTCCAAATACAAAACTATTATCCAAAGTATCTTCTCTCGTGAATGGAACAAGTCAGATCCACGAAAACGATGCTATCAAAATTATCGCATAATATTACATATGAAAAGTGAGCAAGCACATTTCACAATAGTAAATATTTTTTTTTAATTTCATGTGATTTTTTGACAAATTTATTTGAAAAATGTGTAATATCTCGAGAACGGTTCATGCTAGCGTTTTAAAGTTTGTGTCAATTGTTTTCTAATAAGAAATTACATAAGGAATGTTTACTTACATAACTTTATTGAAGATTTTGGTTTTTGATTATTTTTTCAAAATTTCATTCGAAAATTTGGGGATATTCCGAACATTCAATTGCGTTTAAAAACAATAAGTTTCCAATATTCAGGAATTTTAATTTTGTAATTTCTGTACCAAATGTTGTTGAAATCGCTGCATTCGTACGTGAGAAGGTTTTGGTTTTTGATGATTTTTTCAAAATTTCATTCGAAAATTTGGGGATATTCCGAACATTCAATTGCGTTTAAAAACAATAAGTTTCCAATATTCAGGAATTGTAATTTCTGTACCAAATGTTGTTCAAATCGCTGCCTTCGTCCGTGAGATATCGTCTTCACAGACTCGCGGACACGGACACACACAGATACACACAGGCATTACGTCAAAAACGTTTGATTCATGTTCAGGTATGCTTGAAACGTGCTTTCCCGTCGAAAACTCGAATTCGAATTTTCGAACCGTCACAATACTTTCCTTACACTTTACCTATGTATATATGGAAAGTAATAAATATGTTAAGTTTCAAAAATATATTTCTTATTGCAAGTCATGTAAAATGGCAACTTTAGGAGTTAGCTTACTATTCTCCTTATATGCACAGTATAATGTATAAGGAAAGTATTGTGATGGGGTCGAAAAGTCGAATTCCAGATTTCGACGGGAGATCACGTTTCAAGTATCCTTGAAAACGAATCGAACATTTTTGAGGTGATGTGTGTGTGTGTAACTATGTGTGTGTGTCAGTGAGTCTGTGGGGACGATATCTGCCGAACTAATGGAGCGATTCATTAGAAAACGACTGACACGAACTTTAGAACGCTAGCATGACCCGTTCTCGAGATATTACACATTTTTCAAATAAATTTATCAGAAAAATCACATAAAATTAAAAAAAAGTATTAACTATTGTGAAATAAACTCACTTTTTAATTAAACGTTAAATTTGTTATCATCATTCTGGTGGATCTAGCTCATCCCATTCATGAGTTAAGCTACTTTGGGTAATAGTTTTGTATTTGGACGCCATTAGTCGCGTTTATCTACTGTAAGAATAACCTGTTTCTCCGTCCATAAAACTTGGCGAAATTCTGGCAATGAATTTGGCGGAATATCGCCAACTTGTCGACTTTTTTAACTGTTACCAAATTGACGAAAATGTCGCCAAATTGATAAAAATATCGCCAAATTGATAAAAATGACGAGTAAATAGAAAAAAAAATAAAGACTAATTGATGAAAAATTAATTTCTTGGATAAAATGTAAGTATCTAAAGTAAGAATAGCCTATTTCTCTCCGTAACGCTCGGCAAAATTCTGGCCACAAATTTTGGCGGAATATATCGCCAACTTGGTAACTCTTTAAAATGCTACTAAACTAACGAGAATGTCGCTAAATTGATAAAAATGTCGCCAAATTGATGAAAATGAACCAAAAATCAAAGAAAATGACGACTTATTAATGAAAATTCAATATCTTTGTAAGAATATAAGAATCTACTACGTATAAGAATAACCTATTTCTCCGTCCATCTGTAATGCTCGACGAAAAATTTGGTGGGATGTCGTCTACTTGGCGACTTTTTAAATGTTGCCAAATTGATAAAAATGTCACCAAATTGATAAAAATGACCCTAAATGGAAGACAATTTTTTGCAAATTTATAATTCCGTTATTTGACGGACACACTTTCTAATATATGTAAGAAATGCTCTCCGTTTGTTCGTAACACTTGACGATACATTTAGCGAACTTGGCTAATAATCTAGATAAATATCGCCAACTCAGTAATATTTAGCTCCAGATTAAAGAAAATATCCTCAAAATTGCAAAAATTACGCTAAGTTAATGAAAATGATGCCTAATTGTTGAATTTATTATTAAAATATTTTAATATATATGGACCCTTACAGAGGATGTTATCAATATTGATAATGGTTAATTTAGAGTTGCATAAAATATAATGTAATCGGCTACGAAATAGTTTTACTGTCATCCGGAAAAGCGCCAATAGCTCCAGTTGCGTGAAATATAAGTTAATTGAGTACTTTAGAATAGTATTACATGTTGTCATCCGGAAAAGTGCCAAATGTACAATTCAATGTTACAGACATTGTGCCGTGGATCTTTTCATAATTTTTCACAGTGAAAGAAGTAAATTCATTGCATTGTATAAGGAAAGTCATGTGTTGCCCATATCACATTTTTTAAGAGTTGCTATATGACTCTATTTATTAGTTTAGAAATATAGAAGTATTAAAATTTTGAAATCTGAAATTTTTTTCCAAACACAATTTTTTCTGCCCTTGTGGACAGTGCGACCAAAATTTCTTACTCCTATTCAGTAATTGCACGGGTTCCCCTTCCACTCCCTATTTCATAATGGTCTTTTAAATATTAATGCTTTAAATATTAATGGTATTTTGTTCATCGAGTATCTTGAGAAACGTAAAACTATCAATAGCGAATATTACATGGCATTATTGGATCGATTGAGTGTAGAAATCAAGAAAAAACGGCTTCACATGCAAAAGAAAAAGTGCTGCTTCACCAAGACAATGCCCCGTGTCACAAGTCGATGAAAACGATGGTTAAATTATATGAATTACGCTTCGAATTGCTTCCTCACCCACTGTACTCTCCAGATCTGGCCCCCAGCGAGTACTGGCTTTTTGCAGACATCAAAAAGATGCTCCAGGGAAAGAAATTTGGCTCAAATGAAGAAGTGATTGCCGAAACTGAGGCCTATTTTGAGAGCAAAGACAAATCGTTCTACAAAAAAGGCATCGAAAAGTTAAAGGAGCGTTGGAATGAATGTATCATTCTTGAAGGAGAGTATATTGATGAATAAAGTCGAATTTCAAAAAAAAAAAGTTGTTTTTAACACTTTACAACATAGTTGAAAAGTGTTTATGATTTTGTTCATTCTGTCTGTCTGTCTGTCCGTTAGCACGATAACTGCCGTAAAAATGACTTTATCAAAATGAAATTTTAATATGTTTTTCAGACGGTCTGTGGGACCTATGGGAATATAAATAAATAATATCACCCAATTAGTTTTTTATTGAACTCGGGTTGAAAAAATGAAATACATTGAACCCTATGGGACCTCATTTTTCAAACATTTTTTAAGCAAATTTAAAATTCATAAATTGCTTCGAAATTTTTAGGAAATATTCACATTATCCCATAAAATATATAAAAAAAAATTCAGTAAAATATATTAAGTAGTTTTTTAATTAAAAAGTATTTAATATAGGAAAAAAAACAAATTCAATTAAATTCTGACTTTTGGGATATCCTTCAGAAAGAAAAAGAGATATATTATATAATAAATATCTTTCCAAGAGTTTAATCATTTTGTATATGAGAGAGTTTTCATATTTTAAAATAAATTTGGTAGATAACAATTTTTCAATTTTTTTTTTAGTTTTATATAACTCTGCGTGATATACTTATTTGATGGCATTTTTAATGCACTTTCCTAAGTCCTAGAAAGTTAAAATTTGGTACACAGCTTAAATTTGTTGAACATTTTATTCTACAAAAATTTGGTGGATCTTTAAATACAGATCATACATTTTTTTCGAAATGGCCTGCAAATAATCCCCGTTCACTTCTATAAATCATTGTTGTAATATTGTTAAAAATTCTAATGTGGGCAGCACATGTCTTTCCCTGCAGACTCATATTCACGTTCTCTTTATTTATTCAATAATAATTTGAGTTTATCTGCACAAAATAACAGCCATAAGTATTTTTAAATAACAGTTTATTATAAGTAACAGCCAATTTATATTTCAATGCCGTTATTTGAATGAAGTTCATTTTTTTCGATGAAGGTTTAAGTTTTCAAATATAATAAATTAGTATTGTGATAAGTTTTAAAATATTACCGAGGAATGTATTGCATTTTAGACTTTTTTAAATAAAATTGCATTAAAGTTGGAAAGTGTTTCATAATCAATGCTTTAAGCATGATTGATCTTTCTTGTTTCTTAGTCAGACCGGAGACTTATTGAGTGCGTCATGTAATTCCTATTTTCTTTAATGCATAAACACATTTGCTACCTTCATGTACAATTTTGAGTTAATAAAAGCTTTACTTTTCCATTTTTGTTGATTTTATCGTTCGTGCTTAACATTTGGAAGTCAGTGTATAAACTATAGGATACTTACACAGTACAGAAAAATGATTAAACCACAGAAATTAACAGGAGGAAATGCCAAACCATCATACCATTTCGACTATACAAAAAACAGGTAGATATTTAAGGATGACCATAAGATGTATTTGACCGATTACCTTAAGAGAAGACAGATATATATTATGAATTATTTCCAAAGAAAGTGTCCAAATTTGCTTTTCAATATGCTGTGGCTTTGAAACTGAAAGTACCATAATCCTGGGTGGATAAACGACAAGCAAGGGTCGATTGGTTCACCAACTTCTTGAAACGTTATTCTACCTTATGTATTCGCATCCCAGAAGTGACTAGCCAGAGTAACGAGTTGAACGAATGACGAGAGATTCTTAACAAATCTTTCTGGAGTCCTTTCACGCTGGTTCGGGCCAAGTTATATTCGGAACATGGACGAGTGTTTTTGCCTTGTTTGCTGAGAGCTGTTCTCCAAAAGCTTTTCCAACACAGTGTACCAACAGAGCCAATGTACAACATGAAAATTGTGGGCTCATGTGAATTATAGAAGTAGGAACTCTTACTATATTTGTCAAAATTGTGACTCAGGAGATGATACATAGGTACTACTATGAATGTACCACGTTAAATATTATTTGGGCATTTAATTTCCGTGGTTTAACAAGTGTAAATTTGTATTAATGTTTATTTCTACTAGTCTCTCATCTCATTTTTAGAGGGTGTCCTAAAAATGACCGGCCTATTTGAAAAATAAATAAAAACTAAACGGGCAGCGATAGAAATGCACCGTTTTCTGCAATATGCTTGGGACAACAGTGCATTTTCAGTCAGACGGACTTTCGAAATTAGTTGCAAAGTTCGGCAACAGATGGCGCTGCAGGCGATCTGCGAGAGATATGGGGAAACGCAGTACGCGAGATCGCCATTTTGTAAGTCGTCTTTCTGCTGTTAGCGTGCGCTGTTCACAGATTGCAAGTTTGCTGTGAAAAAATGGTTTATTCCTTGGAACAGCGAATATTCCTTGTACTGGAATTCCACCGCCTGAATCACAGTGTTGTTGAAACAAGACGAAGTTTTCGGAGGTAGTTCAATGTGATCAAAGGATCGAAAACGGGTACAATAAAGACTCTGTTTGAAAAATTTCAACGAACTGGGAAGTGAAGGATGACCGTGTTGGACAGTCACAGAGGAGAATACTCAGCTTGTCCAACAGCGGCTCCGGGATTCCGTTCGCCGTGTTGCACCTCAGGCAGGAATACTACGAATATCCAAGCATCGACTCATGTGCCACAGATTACACCTGTTTCCATACAAGATTTAGTCTCGGCAACCCCTCTGTGCTGCTGCCATAAATGCATGAAAGACGTTCGCGAACGACATGCTGCAAAAGCTAGATGTCGGCGATATCCACGTGGTTTACCGACGAAGCTTATTCTTACATCGACGGCTTCGTCAATAAACACAGCATATGGAGAACAGAAAATCCCCATGTTGCCGTCCCATCGTCCTTCTATCCAGCAAAAGTAATGGTTTGGGCCGTCATTTCCTCCAAAGGACTCATTGGCCCATTGTTCCGATTCCAAACGATTACTGCAGCACGTTATCTGGACATTCTGCGTGAATTTGTGACGATACACAATGCCTTGGAGGGCTATAAGAACACTTCATGGTTCATGCAAGACTGTGCCTGCCCACATCGAACGGCCGAAATGTTTAATTTCCGCAACGAATATTTTGATGATCGTGTCATTGTTTTGGACTATCGCATGCATACGGGAAGCGGCATGAATTGGACTCACTCCCTATTCACCAGATTTGAACCCCTGTGACTTCTTTTTGTGAGAATACTTGAAAGACCAGGTGTACGTCCACAAACCACTGCAGAACTGGAACAGAACATTTATGCTGCATGTGACGCCATTCCGGCTGAGACGTTTGCACGGGTGTCTGATAATTTTGTTCTGAGACTACGCCATGCTATTGCTGCGCATGGCAGATATGTGGAAAATATCATATTTTAATTTTTCCAGACTGCAGCGCTATCTATTGCCAAACTTTGTAACTAATTTCGAAAGTCTGTCTGACTGAAAATGTACTGTTGTCCCAAGCACATTGCAGCAAACGATGCATTTCTGTATCTGCCCGTTTAGTTTTTAATTATTTTTCAAATAGGTCGGTCATTTTTGGGACACCAGGCGCGATCTTCCGCATTGGTTCCCTTCCGCTTGAGGAAGGCCGCCAAATCTTCCGGGGAAATCCAAGGGATGGAATTGAAGTTGTCTGCGTGAGCTTTGGCGAGTCGATCAGCTTCTTCATTAGGACCAATGCCTTTATACCTAGGCACCCATACCAATTTGATGGTCCGGACCTTCTGGAGGGTTTCTTCCAGTCTCTTGCTGAGAAAAAGAATCACATTCGGGGACTTTTTGTCCACCTTTTGGAGAGTCTTAAGAACACACAGGCTATCTGATAAGATTACTAGTTGCTGCTTTTCTGTCGTTGGTTCAGTGATGACGAGACTAATAGCGAGGGCTTCCGCTGTGAAGATAGAGTTTAGATGAGGGACAGACTTAGAGCTCCCGCGGTTATCTGAGGCATTCCAGATTGCAACGCTAGCAGTTGTCCGAGATTTAGACGCGTCCGACGCTAGGCAAGTATGATTGTTCCAAGTCTCCCAATGTTCTCTGAATTGCGCGCAGATTGCAGAGTTTGGTAACTTCGTATCTTGAAGCCTGAGATCATTGGTGTGGATGGTAAGTCTCAGGCAGGGCCACCTATCAGGCGGGGGGGTCCAATGGACCAGATCAGCTTCGCAAAAGCCAAAATCTAGACGTATTTCGTCCCACATCTGAGCTAGAAGACTCAGGGTGCTCAGAAAGGAACCATCCAGGATACTTTTGAACGGAGAGAAGCATCCTAGCGCTTTGTGCCTAATGATAAACTGGCGTTTGAGGCACTCGTGCCAGCAAGACAACTTCCATGTCCCAGTTCCTCTGTGGAGGACGGGAAGCGGGGTCCACTTAAGGCCCTATCACACTCAAGAACTTTTGGAACAACCAACTATTTTGGACAACTTTTCCCCCAATTTTTCGGCGAAAAAGTTGGCGATAGGGTTATTGACAGTTTGAAGAAGTTGTGCTAAATGACAAAACTACGGCGGTATGTTTATCGCCTTTTGGCGACAACTATACATTTGTACATGTACTTTTCGGCAGGCAGAGCGTTCTCGCTTTGACTTCGGCAGTAAAACAAAATTTTTACTTAGTACTTCCTTTAGTAACCTTTATTACTTTGTAATTATGACTAAATTGCTATCAGCTGCAGGGAAAAATCAAATATGCCTTGGCATAATTACGCTAGGATTATTCCTGCTTAAGAAGAAGAAACAGAGTAAACCGAGAAGGATGTGGACAAAATCTATTGTAAATTTTTGATTTGCTCTTTTTTATATGGATTACTTCAGATATCAGAAGCGTAAACAGATGAATGAACATTAAAAAATATTTGGATTTGTCACACATCCGTATAAAAAAGCAAATAAATATTTGTTGAAAAATATTCACTCTATTTTAAAATACAAAATTAGTTTAAAAAGCGATATTGCCGATATTGACTGAAATGAAACAAAGAAAAAGAAAACGTAAAAAGTATTTAAATTCAAGGATGCCGTTATTAAAATATCATGTCTTAAACAAATTTAAGTTCATTACCATTTTATACTTGATTTTAAAGGTTTTCAAATACATATCTATATTAAATATCCGAAGATGTTCTTTGCTCATTTGTAACGTTTAAAATATTTCTCATTAAAGCAAACTTTTAAAAATTATTTTATCTACATTTATATTTGTTGAGTAATTATGTTTTAAAATAGATTTAAATGTACATTCCATCTATAGCTGGTATAAAGTATACTTCAAGATGCTTTTCAAAGTAACTTCGAAATAAATTTTTATAAGCATTCAAATTTAAAAGAGTAAACTTTTCATATTTACATACAAACTTATTTTTTTTATTAAAAGTAAATGATTTTCAAATGTATTGTAAATTTCTAATTGTCTATGTGCGTTTAAAATAATAAAAAAAAATTCTTCAAATGTTAGCATTAAATTATTAAAATTTCAAAGTAGCTTGATTTTTGTTTTTATTCTAATCTAAAATGTTCAAAATTACATGTCGAAAGATAACTACTACTCGTATAAGGATGTTCGATGATTTCTGTCTAATTTTACATGCACATTTTATATTTGCTAATTTTACAAGCACTTTTTTACTTAAGAATATATTCCATCTATACCTGGTATAAAGTATACTTCAAGATATTTTTCAAAGTAACTTCGAAATAAATTTTTATAAGCATTCAAATTTAAAAATAATTTACTGATATAAGGTTATTTTGTATATAGAACGTAAAAGAATTTAAAACAAAAAATTCTGCAGATTATTAAAGAAAAACTATATTTGAATATTTTAGCAACAGATAGCAGCACTTGTAAAATTTAAAATTCGCTTGGATTCGAACCAGAGCCCAATCGTTTGCTGAGCTGATTCTCTACCACCCAAGCCAAAACTTCACATTTGAAATGTATTAACAAATTATATCATGCAATGCATTTAGTGTTATTTTAGAGCACTATTTTGAAGAGTAAACAGAATAAGTTTTCAAGTTGTTTTAGTATTGCAATAGAAGGATAAAAAAAAGTCTATGGAGAACATACATGAAAATTAATTTTCTAAATTCTGTCTGATGTTTTTTTTAACGATTCGAGAAAGAGAACATAATTGTATTCGTTAAAACAAGGAAATTGCCATAGTGTAGTAAATATTCTAGGTTCCTTTGTGTTTTGTGATGGAATCTCGTTAGTTAGCTTATTTTAGAAAACTGATGAAATATGTATATATCGCCAAAGCAAACTCGCGTACACTCTTGTTTAAATTCACAGAAAGGCGATTTTCTGAAACGCATCTATACTGTAAACTAGCAAGCCGCTGGTAAATATAAATTTGAATCAGAAGAGATCAAAGAGATTATATTAGTAATAATATCTTAATTTTTATTATATAATATTTCATGTATATAAAATCGCTTTGGAAGAGATGGTTCGTAAAGATGATATTTTCTCGTACGCATGTTTCTTCAAATTCTTCAAATTCCACCGGACCTGAAAGCGACGGTGGGAACAAATTCGAAAATCCATTTCGCAATCCTCTCTGTGAAACCTGCGTCCAGCAGTTTGGACAGGAGCTCGTCCCTCCAAACTGAGTCATAGGCGGTTTTAATGTCTAGAGAGAGAAGGATTATATGTGTTTTCGCTATTCTTGCAGCCATTATGTCTTCGTGGATCTTAGTCAAGGAAGCAGAGCAATCGCGGAAGGGGAGAAAC
Organism: Amaurobius ferox; assembly: GCA_951213105.1. Classification (NCBI taxonomy): domain Eukaryota; kingdom Metazoa; phylum Arthropoda; class Arachnida; order Araneae; family Amaurobiidae; genus Amaurobius; species Amaurobius ferox. The sequence goes on from OX578144.1 coordinate 81,358,699, forward strand.
CCGTGCTGATTTTCATGGAAAATATCCTTCGTGAATATCCTGTGAGTCACTCGGGAAAGGATCATTCTCTCCATGACTTTCGCTACCACTGAGGTTAAAGCAATCGGATGATACGACTCCACAGCTTGCCTGTCTTTCCTTCTCTTCAGGATTGGGACGAGGACCGAGTTTTTTCAGGATTCTGGAACGTCTTCTGAGGTCCAGCTGTTGTTTAGGAGGTTGAGCAAAGTCAGCTGGTTTTCCATGGTTAGTTCCCGTAGGGTCTTGATGTGAATCCCATCTAGCCAGACGGATCCCTGTGACGTGTTAGAAAGAGAACTTCTTAGTTCTTTGAGCCCAAAAGGCGCGTTGAAATCCGTTGTTTTCGTCGTCATTGAAGTCTAAGGGAATCCCTTCCAGCGGTTCAGTGCGGCCAGATCATTCAGCAAAAGCATTGTCCTGGGACAGAGGTGACGAAGTGTCTCGTCCATCGATCTTGAGGATCCAATGAGAGGTAGGAGGAGGATCACTCCTTTTATTGAGCACTTAAGATCTTATAGATGAATCCGGACTGGGAAGCCTCCTGGCCCACCATCTGCCAATAGTTCCGCGAAGCTGTTCGAATGGCATTCCGAAGCTTGCCAGAAAAGTGTCGGTAAGATATCCAGAAATCTCATCGGAGGGCGGTTCTGGCCAACCGCAAGAGCCGCCTCTTTTGTCCCAATAGAGAGCTGCATTCGCTGTTCCACCAGGGGACCCCACAGCGTACGTTAAGGGCCTGCCAACGGGCGCTGTCCACCATAGCCGAACCACAAACATTCAGGAAATGATCGTGCGTGATACTCTCCTCTCCGGACTCCCTGAGGGACTTATCCAGCCGCAGTTGGACCTTGTCCCAGTTGTACCTTTCCGAATTTCTTGCCGGATGTTGAAGGGGATCCGCAGATTAACCTGTACTTTGATAGGAAAGTGATCCGAGGAGAAGCAATCGGCGTGGACATTAGCACCAGACTGCAAGACAATATCGGACGAGCAGATGGAGAGATCAATAAGGGACATATTCCAATTCCAGGAGATAGGAGTAGGGACGTTGTAGTTTAGCAGATTGATGCTTTGTCCCTTGATCCAATTGGCCACTATCTCAGAGCAGGGAGAAGTCCGGTCGGAGCCTCAGTATCTGTGCTGGGAGTTAAAGTCACCCAGGACAAGGAACGGCTTGCTGATTGAAGTCAGGAGATTTTCCAACCAGGCTCCTTCGAAACAGCCCCTAGGAGAGTAAATGTTAATGATCGAAAGGGTTGTTGTCGGCCCCAACCGGAGCTTGATCCCAATCACCTCAATACCGTGGGGGGAGTCTTCAGGAATAGATATGAGCGGGGACGGAATTTGATCATTCACATAGATGGCAACATCACCGTCCTTCCCAGATGGGCAATCAACACGGTAGACGACCCGGTGGGGAAGGGAGAAAGGTATCGACCTCGAAAGAAAAGTTTCCTGAAAGACCAACACATCTGCCGAACTAAAAAATCGATCAACAAGCCAAGGGCGCTTATCACGAAGACCGCGACAATTCCACTGAACCACCGAAAAATCCAGAGCAGAACAAAAAACAAAGACGACAGCAGCAAGCGAAAAACTAAAAACAACCCCAACAGCACCCCCCCCCCTGCGAGGCCCGAGCCTCGCTACGAAGCATCCGCTTTCCTCTCTTTACCCCTGGACTTCACCGCGTCCGAGGGACTAAAGGCAAAATGTCTATTGTTAACTGTAGGCATACTTTCAAGTTCCATCTTAGCATTCTCGTCGTGATCCTTCGATTTCACCTGATTTAATTGTTGCTTCCCCGTTTTGTCTTTCCGCTTTGGAGACGGAGATTGTACTCTTTTCGAACTCATTTGGTTCATGTTGCTGTAGAACGTGTTCATTACATTGATTATCTTCTTGTCTATTTTGTCCTCAGATTCTTTAACTACTTTCTCTAATATGTTCTTACTATCTTGCCTCATGATATTCATTTGGACCCGTATTTTTGTCTCGATTTTGGCGCTGACCTCTTCCTTCAGTATGTTGTGCATTTCTAGTGCTTGAAACATTTGTTTGAGGTCTTGTTGAGTGATAAGATTGGTCGGGCCAACATGTCCAGCCGGGGTCTCTTTAGTTGCACCTGCATACGTTCCTGATCCGGATCTCGTTACCTTGTCTTTATAGCGGTTTCGAGCTTCTTGTAAAGAGAGCCGATTTCTACATTACGCGTCCTCTGCTAAATAGGATGGACAGTTCTTGTCATTGCCTTTATGGGCTCCTTTGCAGTTTGAGCATTGTATAGCATCGGCATTGCATGTCCCCAATTCATGTTCTCCTCTGCAGTGGAGGCATAACTGAGGGCCGCGACACATCATTGGCGGGGCAGTTCTATGAAAAGCGAGACTCTATGAATTTCGAACCAGAGGGTGACCGCATTTGGTAACTGGGTTCCTAGGATGGTTTCCAAAACTGTCGAAGTGGGCTAGTAGACTCTCCCTGAAAATTTTGAGAACCGACGAACTTCTTTCACTTCAAATCCGCCTTCCGCGAGTTCTTCTGCTATGTCCGACACGTGACCTCCATGCTTATGTTAATCAATAAGAATCGAGATGTGATACAGTCAAATTGTAACGATGTTTTTGTAGGGACAGATAGCAGAGCAGGGATTTCATTTCCAACAGTCTGTTAGCTGCTTTCAAATGAGTAGCTTGCACAAGAAGTTTGTTGCATGTGGGACAATAAGTCCGTGGCCCCGAGTACGGCCAAGAGATTGGTTTTTAGTTGTTTGGGGTGAGTTCTAGGTATCTCTCCGTCGATAGCTTCTATGATTAGAGATATGACCTGAACACCATGCTTGACAGCTGAAGAGAGTTGTTCAATTTGAAGGGCTTGATTCGTGTATAGGAGATGATCATACGTGTTCATTTTCTTATTCAAATGCATGATATTCATACTAAAATGAGAGCTTACCCCGGGATGTGTAGCGCTACCCGCCGGGGTAGCCCCCACTGTCTTCGCCACTCTTGAAAACAGTCTGAAGAAGTAGACGAAGCAGAACTTCGAGCCACGTAAGCACTCGAGACGCCGTCCTTGCGTGCGCTCGACGCAAGGGAAAACGGTAAAGTCAAAGAAAACCAGGCACACAAACAAAACCCCCTTCACCTGAGGGGGAAAACTACACTTGAGTTTCACTAACACAAACCACTAGCACCTACTAACGGACACCAACACACGCAATGAGAACCAAGAAAATCCGAAATCACAGCGAGCAACCACCACTTTGCATTTTTCGTGGTTATCCTGCAAAAGTTTTCGGAGCTGAAATGACGTCATTAAGGAAGTATACAAATCGAACGTCTAATCGAAATCCTGAAAAATTTTCTATAATCGAACTAAAAATGCTTGGTTATGAACAAGAAATAAGTTATGAAAATCGGATTTTATATTTTTCGCAAATGTATATAGAAAAGTATCTATAATTCCTTATATAAACTTATTTTATACTCTTGGAAACACATTTCATTGATATTTTTGAAGGTCTGAAAATTCTTCCACTAGATGTCACTCCATGCGTTTCCTCTCCGCGCTGTTTTCATTCATAATCGGAGAAATGAATTGATCTCCGGCTGGCAGCTGTGAGATTGGAGTACGGACAGGTGATAATAAATTTCCTGTGGAATGTTTCTTTGTTGATGAAGGATGTGAATAAAAAATGTATTATTTTAGATGACCCTTAAGTTCTGCGCTTCCGAAATAAAAGAGTTTTATGTGTCTGTTCTTCTAGTAAGTATTTTTTTTATTGTCTCTCACATTTGTAGATCTTTTGTTGCTCTGCTTCAGCGAATTATTTCTATTATAAAGAGCGATATATGATACTAATATATATAATAATAATTATTATTATAATTTAATTTTACTAAATTCATTGTTTAAATTATAAATAAATATTTCATAGTTTTAGATTTTGTGATCTGTGTGCAGTTAAATTATTTTAATCAGTGTATTTTTATTAATAAATTATTCAAATATTTATATGATAATCTTATATAATTTAAAGGTATAATTTATGGAATTGGATTAGAATCTGTTCACTTAATAGGAATTTCTAATAATTTCTCAAACAATGGCGATATAAAATATATTTTATATAGCGAAATCATTGTTTTGGTGGATTTTTGTGCTAGTAATATGAGTATTTTATTATTTAACATTAAAAACCACTTATCCTATTCTGAGACTGGGGAACAATATATAGGATTTTATTTAAATACCGATAAAAGCTATTTCTATTGATCATTACTTTTTACAGATATAAATGAAAAAACATTCAGTGTACATGCAATTATGTTTTAGTACCGAGAAATTTATTATTTAAAACTCTTTGTATTTCAAGAAAAGTTATCTTGGAATACTGTATAGAGGTCTAGATATAGCACAAATTCCTTATTTCTACTGAAATTATTTTTTCCATAGTGATTCCAAGAGATTTATGTCATGTAGTTTTTTTGTATAGTGTATGGCTTAAAATGACCAATTTTTATATAGTTTATGGTTTTTAAAATTTTTTTCAGAACAGAAACTTTGTTGGTACACATGTTAAAAAGCATCTTAAAATTTTTAGAGTTAAATCCATATTTTGCAGTAAATGAGAAACAAATGTTCTTTTTTTATTTTACAGGAATTTTCCTTCTTATATTCTGATTAAGCTCAGGATGCCAAGCCATATTATTGCCAAAACCTCTTCAACCGTATCAGTCAATACTTTAAACCAGAATCAACCTCCAAATAACAGTACTGCCAATATCAGTTCTTTTAGTATATTTCAGCATAGTAGTAAAAGCTATGAAGAAATGACTCTTATAGGGAATGGGGCTTATGGGACAGTTTATAAAGCAAAAGACTTGGCTAACAATGGTCAATTTGTAGCTCTTAAAAAGGTTCGTGTACCTTTAGGAGAAGATGGTGTTCCAATCAGCACTATAAGAGAAATTTGTCTTTTGAAACAATTGACTGCTCTTGAGCATCCGAATGTAGTTAGGTAAGAATAACTTTTGCTTTTATCTTACTGTTTTTATAATTTAATTAAGTAGAAAGAATATTGCATCTGTAGGTAAGAGGAATTAACTTGTCTAAGTATTATTTGGAGAACCAATTTAGATGGTTGGTCAATATTTTATGAACACAGACCATAATTTGAGTTCTAGATTTTTTCAGAACAGGCACATTTTATTCTAACTATGATATTCAGAAGCTTTCTAATTTGAATGAGTTATATAAAATTATGTATGAAAAGTTTGTTTGAATTTTTAAATGCTAGTTGTAAATAAAAAATTAAATAACTAAATATTTGATGCATAGTTAAACAGTTCCTTATTATATCTTATTAATTCAGCATAACAATTTGTACTTTGGTTTATGATCTTTTTATTTTATATTCAATTGAATATTTTAATTTAATCTGAATTATTAATTTTATTAAAAATACATGATTTAAAGTTACTAAATCAATTTGTTTCAAATGTATTAGCAATTGATATACCTAAATGATTTTAAATTAAAGAGAAACATCTTTAAATCAAAATAACTAAAGGAAATAGAATAAAACTATATAAGCTGTAATTTCAATTTGTTGAGCACCATAAGGCAGCTTGATAGCAAGATTAGAAAATAATTTATACTGTAACACATACTAGATACCTAATATAGTGGCATAGGTAGAGAAGTTTGGGGTTATAACCTCCTATTGATTGAACAATTGCACTAATTTTGTATAAAGTTCACATTAAAAATCAAAATCCAACATTGTAACCCTACACATTTGATTGTCAACCCCTCTGTATATACAAGATCCTGGTTATGCCTCTGTGTATGTAAGTGTATAATATAATTAAAAGTGTGCCTGCCTGTTCTTAATATACTTAACTCAAGATTTTTTACAGATGTTTTCAAATTTGATATTGTTAATCATTAGTTTTCAGTGGATAACCATGTCCTTATTTTAAGTTTTTAGATTCAAAGGTTGTCACAATATTGGTAAAGATCATTTCACTTCCATGGAATTATCATTCAGCATCATGCAGATCAATTTATAAAGCAAAGATTAAGGATTGTAATAGTCAGTTTGTAGTTTGTTGCTTTTTAAAAAGTTCATATTACTTTCAGAACATGGACTCACAATCTTTTGCTATTAGTGGACACATTGTGTTAAATTCTTTTAGGGACTACCAACATTATGATAATTTGTTCCAAGGAGCATAAATATGATACATTTCTTTTAGAGATTAATTATGTAATTTTTATCAACATAATTTTTCTCCATTTACTAAAATTAATATTTCAACACACATGACTTGAATGGCTAAAATTTATTTCACTAAAATATCATAATGAACTATAATATCAAGTGTTCTCAATTATATTTTATAAGCTTTGATTAATCTATATCTAAAGTGTTCTTCTAAATTTTTAAAAGTACATGTTTTGACATTACAGTGAAAAATCTAACATTTTAATAGATAAGATGATAAATATAGAGGCTACTTGAGTAACAAAAGATTAAAGTGATGTCTACAGTAATTAAAAATATTATACAGAGCAGTCACTGCAAAGAACAATTCCACCAGGCAGAGCCTGATGAATTGTTTTTTGTTAGGGAAAGCACAAGCCCATTTGTGCGTCCACTTTTGATCTCCAAAACAAAGCCCAAGAAAAGTTTCAAAATTAATTTCCTACATACTCATCAATATTCGAAAAATCCTATTACACTAAAATTACAGATTTCTTTTTTCTTCTAAATTTAATTTCGGTTTTCTTATTTAATTACTGGCAATAGCAATCAAAGTTTAATTTTGTAAAAAATTCAAATTTAAATATTAACTTTCATGCGACATTAATCTATTATTTTGAGAATCATTTTAATTTACTACAAAAATCACTCTGGTTTTTTATTTATAATTTTTAAAATCTTTATGCATTTCAATTTTAAAATTTGATTTTTAAGATGATATGAAATCCAATGCATCTATAATGAAAAGTTATAAATGAGAAGCACAGTTTAGAGCAATTGATAGTAGATTTAAACATATGTATGCGTTCTATCTTCTCATACTTCATGAATAAGTAATATTGGTTTAGATTTGCAAATGTTTCAACTAGAGTATTTTCTGAATTGTTATTAACAATTATAAGCATGTATATCACATACTTCAAATATTCCTTTCACCCTTTGATTTTAAATAATAGAATAAAAACTATTCTCAATATTTAAAAACTCAATTATATATTTAACGATATAGTATCTTATGGACAAGCAATTTCTTTTATGTTTAAGAAAATGCTATTATATCCTGATATATATAAATTAACAAGAATAAAATTAAAACATTTTTTATAAATTTTGTTTCATTGCAATTTTTTCAAATATGACAAAGGAAGAGATGTATTTGTAAATTCCTTTTCAGTATCTTTTTAAAAGAATAAATGTAATTTTTGTAAATTTGATATTTGTTCTGTTTAAAAATACAGAAAATGAAATTTAGGAATATAACTGAAATGGTTGTTTTATAATGGCGTGGCTCCAGTCTGATGGAACCAAAGTGGTTTGGAGTGAATAACATTTTGTAAAATAAAACTCAACCTTTGTAAATATCGAGAAGAAAAAGATCTTGATCCAAATTCTGATTATATACACATATAGGGCTTTCAAAGAGCTACAAATTCTTTCTTATTACAAATATCACTTTTGGTTTTTAAGATATAAGTATTGTAAACTTGAAAAAATGTAAAATTTTCTCACTTCTTTAACCCCAGGCATGGTAGCCCAGTGGTTAGCGCACAGCAATTGCACTCGGTAGGCCCAGGTTCGATTCCCGCCATTGCCAAAACTGCCACCGTGTTCATGTGCAGTATGATCACGTTAAACATGTGGGTCCATAAGTCCTTCCGAGAGGTTGGTGTTAGAGGAAGGAGGGTCCGGTCCCTGTGGATTCCTCTCCCACTGGGTTCCGGTCTAAATTGGGTGGCACTTTCCGGCCATCTAAACAGTTACCTTACACCTTTCTGGTAGATCGCACAGTCTGGGTCTCAACAACAACATCAACTACAACACTTCTTTAACTCCGAGGGTGCAGTAGCCCAGTGGTTAGCACGCGCGAATTGCACTCGGTAGAATCAGGCTCACTCAACAACAACACTTCTTTAACCCCGGCCACTCATCTTGCTGCTCATACCCTAGCTTGAGTCGGGTGGCCTGGGTCTTCCACACTTCTTTAACCCGTAGGTGCGGTAGCCCAGTGGTTCGTGTGGAGGAATTACACTCGGTAGGCCTAGGTTCAATTCCCTCTGTTACCAAAAATGCCACTGTGTTCATGCGGAATACGATCATGTTAAATATGTGGATCCGTAAGTCCTTTCGAGAGGTTGGTGGTAGGGGAAGGAGGATACGGTCCCTATGGATGCCTCCCCTACTGGATTCCGGTCTAAATTGGGTGGCTTTTACCTTGCATCTTTCTGGTAGGTCGGATGGTCTGGGTCTCAACAATAACAACATTTCTTTAACTTGACAAGAGGATTACTTGAAAAGTATAAGAGCTTTTTAAAAAATAAATATAGATTTTGAAACTAAATTTCCTGATACATATTTTGTCGCTTACTATTTATATTTATCTTTTATAGTTTAAAAGATATTTCAAGTGAAAATAAAAAAAATAATTTTTTGGACAAATATTTTTTAAAGTTTTTTTTTTTTGAAAATATAGAGCTTAATCCAAAATCTATTTATATACACGTGTAGGGCTTTTAAGGAGCTATACATTCTTGTTTATTGTTTAAAGCTAGCTTTTTAGTTTTTGAGATATAATCATTATAACATGAAACTTGATCAACTTGAAAAATGAAAATTTTTCAATCTTCTTCAACTTAACAAGACAATTACTCGAAAACTATAAGAGCTTTTTTTAATAGTAATAAGTAAAGATTTTAATACTAAATTTTTTAGTACACATTTTTGTCATTTTGTTATTTATTGTACCATATATTTCGGGTGAAAATTAGAAAAATGAAAAAAAAAAGCACTCGCTCGCATAACTACTTAAACCTTTTGAAAATAAATGTTTAATATATTGATATTATTTTTATATATTCATAATCTAGACCATTTCTAACAAAATAAGAAAAATTATTTATATTTTTATCTATTAGGTTCACATCCAAATTATGCTTACATTTATAAAAATATTAACAAATTATGCTTATTGTTTATGCATCCATATTATGTTTACATTTTTCATAACACTCCGTTTTTCCACCAGAGAAACCCCAACCATAAATGCCATTCACATCAAAAAATAACCCTTTATTATGAGAAATTTATTTTTGTTTTTAAATTTATTTTCGGTAATTTTTTTTCTTTATTTTTAAATGAAATTTTAAATTCGGGAATTTTAATTTTAAAATTGAAATACATAAATATGAATTATACACCATTCTGTGTTTCATGGGATGATTCAAAATTCTGCAATTTTAAAAACTACAAAGAAAAGAATAAAGATTTAAATGAGCAAGGGCTTAAAACAGTTTTTAGAACAACCGACAATAAATGCCTCAGTAATGGCATGCGTATCCTGGATTCAAAACTGGGCTATTTCACCCCCACTCACACCCCCTTGCAAAGATTTTCTAAGTAATAATAATAATAAAATAAATAGAAGTTCTGTAGTTGTTAAATAATAAAAAATGGTTGATAAACACTTTGCTAGAGGGTTGAGATAGGTTAAGATACCTCAGTTTTGGATTCAGGATACATCACTGCTATACATGTATTGTATTATGGGTTGTACATATCATTATCAGGCATAACTGAAAGTGTATTCTTATTATGCAGTTGGATTTATCCTTAGGGTGAAATTATTAAAATTATTACTCCAATCTATAATAAATGGAGAAAAGATAATTCTCAGAAAATAAATACTGCTATAAAGCAATTTCACCAAAAGGTTAAGTTGGAGTCCAAATTTGATAAATTTCAACAAGCTTGGTGTCATTTTAATGACAATTTTATAAAGAATCTGAAATCAGTTTTTAATTTTTAGATATTTTTGTGTTAGATCAGTTACTTGCAAAATAATACTTTATTTTTTTTAATTTGTACAATCTAACATTGTTGAAAACTTTTTTTTTAAATGATAAAATTAAAACATCTGCTGCTTGTTTCATACTTTAAATCACTGTCCAGGACAACAATCAAACTGAAACCAAAAGCTTATACTTGTGTTCATAAGTTAAAAATTATGTTTATTTTTCTTCTAAATGGTCAGTCTGTTATCTATGGAATTGCTCTATAATTTTTCAGTAAATTGTCATATAATTTATAATAGTATAGTTAAGACTTCATTATGAGTTTTAAAATACTATTAATCAGCTTAAATGTTTATTGGTTTAATTGACTGCCAATTTGAAAAAAGAAATACATATTTAAAGTGAATTTAAAATGTCCTGCAAAAATGTTATTTTTACTTTGCCAAAATATAGTATAAAAATGTTGGTTTTATGAAAATTTTCAAATTTAAGATTCCTATGAGAGTGAGTATGTCGCCCTCTCTCCAAATCCTTTTAGAAAAATGATCCAGTATGGTGCTCTTGTTTGTAAGTGCATGTATCACCATAAAATTTTATTGATTAAATAAGTTCAAATGGATTGCATTTTTTTTTTGTAACATGCATATTTAGAATGTACAGTATTTGAAATTAGATAGAGATAAATTTTCTCTATAAGAAACAAAATAATCATTCATAACCAAGATCTCAGAATACACATTATTTGAAATTAGATAGAAAGTATTTTCTTCCATAGATAATGAAATAATTATTCATAACCAAGATCTCAGAAGGTGATATAATGGAGAATTCATAGTGCCAGATTTTTTATACTTTTAATATGGATTTTTTGGAGAACTAATTAAATTGTTCAGAAAATGGGATGCATATGACTTCTCTGCCTATGCCATTGTACCCATAACAATTGTTATAATACAGTCTTACAGGAGAATGATGGTTTGAACTTCACTGCACATGTAAATAAATGTTTCTAACACAATTTTAAAAATCTGATGTGGGCAACACATGACTTTCCTTATATAATGAAATGAATTTACTACTTTTACAGTAAAATAAATAGGTTTTTCTTCTAGTAGATACTAATATCCTTTCCAAGATATTGAATTTTCGACAATTAGTCGTCATTTTCATTGATTTATCGTCATTTTTATCCATTTGGCGAGATTTTCATTAATTTGGCAACATTTCAAAAAATCGCCAAGTTGGCGACATTCCGCCAATTTCGTCGCCAAAATCTCGCCAAGCGTTATGAACGAAGAAGTTATATATATATATATATATATATATATATATATATATATAACTTATTAGATATTGAATTTTCGACATCTATTATATAACTATTATTATATATTTATATATTATATAACTTATTAGATATTGAATTTTCCACAATTAGTCGTCATTTTCATTGATTTAGCGTCATTTTTATCCATTTGGCGAGATTTTCGTTAATTTGGCAACATTTCAAAAAATCGTCAAGTTGGCGACATTCCGCCAATTTCGTCGCCAAAATCTCGCCAAGTGTTATGGACAAAGAAATAAGTTATTTTTACAGCAGATAAATTGGCGTTCAAATGCAAAAGTATTACTCAAAGTATCTTTTTTCAAGAATGGAACGAGCTAGATCCACGAGAAGGATGTCACTCAATTTATCGGATGATATTACATATGAAAAGTAAACATGTTTCTCAATAGGAAATATTTTTTTTTCTATTTTATATGACTTTTTGATAATTTTTTTGAAAAATGTGCAATATCTCGAGAACGGTTCATGTTAGCGTTCTAAAATTTATGTCAATCGTTTTCTAATGAAAAATTACATAAGAAATGTCTATTTACGTAACTTTATTATTGGTTTTGATTTTTTGACGATAGGATGCTTTTATAAAGAGAGCCAGACGATTTATATTTCGATGACGTCATTTGAATAAAGTTCATTTGTTTTCGATTAAGTTTTCAAATATAATAAATTATTGTAGTATTATGATAATTTTAAAAATATTACGAGGAATGTGTCGCATTTTAGAGATGTTAAAAACCAGGCAATTTATATTTCAATGCCGTCATTTGACTGAAGTTCATTTTTTTCGATGAAGTTTTAAGTTTTCAAATATAATAAATTAATGTAGTATTGTGATAATTTTAAAAATATTACCAAGGAATGTATCGCATTTTAGTGATGTTTAAATAAAATTGCATTGAAGTTGGAAAGTGTTTCATAATCAATGCTTTATGCATGATTGATTTTTCTTGTTTTTTTTTTAAATGGAGAAGAGGCGAAATGTTTACAAAGTGAAAGCAATTAAATATGGAGGGGATGAGGCTATGATATCAATTTGTCAAGTTTTTCTTTTTTAAATTCCGGCGCTTGGCGGCCACCTTTTCGTGTTTTAAATAAATTGATTATCTCTACTGCAAAACAGTGTATGCAATTTAATTGTATCCTTTTTTTTTCTCAGACATTTCTGCAAGGACGGGGCATCCCAGTAGTTAATGCGCGGGTATTGCACTCTGAGACCCCGAGTTCGATTCCCGCCCCTGCCCAAACTATCCTCGTGTTCGCGCGGAGTACGTGCACATTAAATATGTGAGTCCGTAAGCCCTTCCAAGAAGTTGGTGATAGGGAAAGGAGGGTACGGTCCCTGTGGATGCCTCCCCCGCTGGGCTCAGGTCTGAATTGAGTGTCACTCCCCAGCCGTCCAACCAGATACCTTAACCTTCGGGTAGGTCAGACAGTCTTGGTCGAAGAAGAAATGTGTGTAGGGGGCTTACAATTTCTATGAATGCCTTTGCACTAATGGAAATTTTTCAAAGAGTTCGAAATGTGTGCAGCAGGTCTTAAAATGTATTTATTTCTTAAAATCTCGAATTCGAAATTTTTTAGATACACAATGTTTTACAACAATAGGAGAAAGTAAGAAAAACAAAAAAGATCAATCCATCGAGGTAGATCAATCATGCATAAAGCATTGATTATGAAACACTTTCCAACTTCAATGCAATTTTATTTAAACATCTATAAAATGCGATACATTTCTCGGTAATATTTTAAAAATTATCACAATACTACATTAATTTATTATATTTGAAAACTTCATCGAAAAAAATGAACTTCATTCAAATGACGGCATTGAAATATAAATTCCCTGGTTTAACATTTCTAAAATGCGATACATTCATCGGTAATATTTTAAAAATTATCATAATACTACAATAATTTATTATATTTGAAAATTTCATCGAAATATAACACGCCTGGTTCTTCCGGGGCCAACGGCCGTACCGTGCTGAAAACACCGGTTCTCGTTAGATCACCGAAGTCAAGCAGCATCGGGCGCGGTTAGTACTTGGTGGGTGACCACCTCGGAACACCGCGTGCTGTTGGCCATCTCGGGTGCGGTATCCCCGTGGTTTGCGCGCTAGATTTGCACGCTGCCACAAATGCCGCCGTGTTCATGCGGAGTACGATCACGTTAAACATGTGGGTCCGTAAGTCCTTCCGAGAGGTTGGTGGTAGGGGAAGGAGGGTACGGTCCCTGTGGATGCCTCCCCCACTGGGTTCCGGTCTAAATTGGGTGGCACTTCCCGGCTGTCCATACAGTTACCTTACACCTTTCTGGTAGGTCGGACGGTCTGGGTCTCAACAACAACAACGCCTGGTTCTTCCTATAAAAGCAGCATTTGATTCATAAACGTTTTTCCATTCATTTCATTGATAAACGTTTTTCCATTCATTTCATTCATCACAATACTATATAAATCTGATGTGGGCAGCACATGACTTTCCTTATATAATGCAATGAATTTACTACTTTTACAGTTAAAAAAAAATGTTATTCTTATAGTAGATACTTATATTCTTTCCAAGATATTGAATTTTCTTCAGTTAGTTGTCATTTTCATTGATTTAGCGTCATTTTTATCCATTTGGCGAGATTTTCGTTAATTTGGCAACATTTAAAAATGTCGCCAAGTTGGCGACATTCCGCTAAATTCGTCGCCAAAATCTCGCCAAGCGTTATGGACGGAGAAATAAGTTATTCTTACAGCGGATAAATGACTATTAGCTTTCAAATACAAAAGTATTACTCAAATTACCTTTTCTCTTGAATAGAACAAGTTAGATCCACGAGAATGATGCCACCAAATTTATCGCATGCTATAACATATGAAAAGTGAACATATTTCTTAACAGTTAATATTTTTTTTATTTTACTTGATTTTTTAATAAATTTATTTGAAAAATGTGCAATATCTCGAGAACGGTTAATGCTAGCGTTCTGCAGTTTGTGTCAATCGTTTTCTAAGGAAAAATTACATAACAAATATCTATTTGCGAAACTTTATTAAAGGTTTTGATTTTTTGACGTTTTTTTCAAAATTTCACTCGAAAATTTAGGGAGGTTCTGAACATTCGATTGTGTTTTAAAACAATAGGCTTCCAGTATTCACGGATTGTGATTTTTGTACCAAATTTCATTCGAATCGTTCCATTCGTTCGTGAGATATCGTCTCCACAGACTCACTGACACACACAGACATGAGTTCAAAAATGCTCGATTCGTGATCAGGGATGCTTGAAACGTGTTCTCCTGTCGAAAACTTGAATTTGAATTTTCGACCCCATCACAATACTTTCCTTATACATTATTGTATATAAGGAAAGTAATATGAATTAAAAAGAACTTTAAAAATCACGATTTTGACACAAGAAGGATGCCATATTACTTTCCTTATATACATAATGTATAAGGAAAGTATTGTGACGGGGTCGAAAATTCGAATTCGAGTTTTCGACGGGAGAGCACGTTTCAAGCATCCCTGATCACGAATCAAACATTTTTGAAGTGATGTCTGTGTGTGTGTGTGTGTGAAAGTATGTGTGTATGTGTGTGTGTGTGTCAGTGAGTCTGTGGAGACGATAACTGACGAACGAATGGACCGATTCGAACCAAATTTGGTACAAAAATCACAATCCGTAAACACTGGAAGCCTATTGTTTTTATACGCAATCGAATGTTCAGAACCCCCCTAAATTTTCGAATGAAATTTTGAAAAAATCGTCAAAAAATTAAAACCACTAATAAAGTTACGCAAATAGACATTTCTTATGTAATTTTTCATTAGAAAACGATTGACATAAATTTTAGAACGCTAACGTGAACCGTTCTCGAGATATTGTACATTTTTTAAAAAAATTATCAAAAAGTCATATAAAATAAAAAGAAAAATATTTCCTATTGAGAAACATGTTTACTTTTCATATGTAATACCATGCGATAAATTGAGTGACATCCTTCTCGTGGATCTAGCTCGTTCCATTCTTGAAAAAAGATACTTTGAATAATACTTTTGTATTTGAACGCCAATAGTCATTTATCTGCTTTAAGAAAAATTTATTTCTTAGTGCATAACGCTTGGCGATATTTTGGCGACGAATTTGGAGGAATGTCGCCAACTTGGCGACTTTTTTGAAATGTTGCCAAATTAACGAAAATCTCGCCAAATGGATAAAAATGACGCTAAATCAATGAAAATGACGACTAATTGTCGAAAATTCAATATCTTGGAAAGAATATTAGTATCTACTACAAGAAAATCCTATTTTTTTACTGTAAAAGTAGTAAATTCATTACATTATATAAGGAAAGTCATGTGTTGCCCACATCAGATTTTTTTATTTTGAAGTGGGCCACGTGATCGCTTCATATAAATGGTGTAATTATTATTTTAATTTTTATTTAAAAAACTACTAAATATATTTTGCTGAAATTTTTTTTATATTTTTTATGGGATAATTTGAATATTTCCTAAAACTTTCGAAGCAATTGGATTTTAAATCCGCTTAAAAAATGTTTCAAAAATTAGGTCCCATAGGGGTTAGTGCATTTCATTTTTTCAACCCTTGTTTAATCCAAAACTAATTGGTTGATATTATTCATTTATATTATCTTATGTCCCACAGACCATCTGAACAACATACTAAAATTTAATTTTGATAAGACAAAATGAATGAAAATGAACAAAGTCATAAACACTTTTCAACTTTGTTGTAAAGTGTTAAAAAAGAAAGTTATGTTGATATCGAATAATTCGTTATTCTTAGTCATTTTATTGTCATTTTTTAAGGTGAGGCTTCAAGTTTTTTGACAAATATAATTCTTATCATCATAGGTTCCTTTTTGGGTTTGCCTATGATAAAACTCCAGATAATAGTGCTATTCGAATTTTTTGCTCGTCATTCTTAAATAAGTGATGTCACAGTGTGACATAGTATTGTAACGGCCTTCGTATAACATACGATTTATAAATGTTGCTCAAAACGTTATATTACTTTCTTACTTTCCTTATATACAATAATGTATAAGGAAAGTATTGTGACGGGGTCGAAAATTCGAATTCGAGTTTTCGACGGGAGACCACGTTTCAAGCATCCCTGATCAGGAATCGAACATTTTTGAGGTGATGTCTGTGTGTGTGTGTGAAAGTATGTGTCAGTGAGTTTGTGAAGACGATATCTCACGAACGAATGGAGCGATTCGAATGAAATTTGGTACAAAAATCACAATCCGTGAATACTGGAAGTCTATTGTTTTTAAACGCAATCGAATGTTCAGAACCCCTCTAAATTTTCGAGTGAAATTTTGAAAAAATCATCAAAAATTCAAAACCTTCAATGACGTTACGTAAATACTCATTTCTTATGTAATTTTTCTGTAGAAAACAATTGACATAAACTTTAGAACGCCAGAATGAACCTTTCTCGAGATATTGCACATTTTTCAAATAAATTTATAAAAAAATCCCATGAATTAAAAAAAATATATTAACTGTTGAGAAACATGTTCACTCTTCATATATAATATCATACGATAAATTTGGTGACACCATTCTCGTGGATCTAGCTCGTTCCATTCATAAGAAAAGATACTTTGAGTAATACATATGTATTTGAACGCCAATAGTCATTTATCTGCTATAAGAATTACTCATTTCTCCGTCCATAACGCTTGGCGAGATTTTGGCGGAATGTCGCCAACTTGGCGATTTTTAAATGTTGCCAAATTAACAAAAATCTCACCAATGGATAAAAATGACGCTAAATCGATGAAAATGATAACTAATTAACGAAAATTCAATATTTTGGAAAGAATATAAATATCTACTATAGGAATAACTTATTTTTTTGCTGTAAAAGTAGTAAATTCATTGCATTATATAAGGAAAGTCATGTGCTGCCCACATCAGATTTTTTTATTAAAGTTTGGGGGAAATGTAATTCATTTTCTCGTTTTATTGCATAAACGATTGTTTCCCCAAATGATTCGTAGTCGAGATTTTTGTGAAAAGCACGTTTCAGGACCTAAATATACACTCTTGCAAATATATAGTATATGCGTCCATAAATAATCTGACGTGGCCAGCACACGACTTTCCTTATATAATGCAATGAATTGACTTCTTTCACAAGTGGAAAATGAATGAAAAGATCCACGGTACAGTGTTTTTCACACTGAATCCTACATTAGGCGCTTTTCCGGATGACAGCATGTAATACTATTTCAAAGTATGTACTCAATTGACTTATATCTCGCGCAACTCTAAATTAACAATTATCAATATTGATGTCATCCTCAATAAGTAATAGAGTCTCTATATCGAAATATTTTAATAATTGATTCATCAATTAGGCGTCATTTTCATTGACTTTAACGATAATTTCGTCAATCTGGGGGCGAAATATCGCCAAGATCGCGATATCCCGCTAAATTATTCGCCAAATGTATCATTAAGTGTTACAGATAAACGCAGAGAAGAGCATTTTTTATATACTAGACGGTATGCTCGTCAATCGACGGAATTCAAAATTTGCAAATTATTACCTCCCATTAGACGTCATTTTTATCAATTTGGCGGCATTTTCCTCACTTTGGCAACATTTAAAAGAGTCGCCAAATTGGCGACATCTTGCCAAAATTTTAGCGTAGCGTTACGGACGGAGAAATGGGTTATTCTTATAGTCTATTCTTATGTTCTTTCCAAGATAATGAATTTTCATCAATGAGTCGTAATTTTCATTGATTTAGTGTCGTTTTTACCAATTTGGCGACATTTTAGTCAATTTGACAACATTTTAAAAAGTTGAAGTTGGCGATATTTCACCAAATTTGTCGCTAAAATTTCCAAGCATTATGGACGAGAAATAGGTTATTCTTATAGTAGATAAATGACTATTGTCGTCCAAATAAAAAAATAGTTCCCAAAGTATTTTCTCTCGTGAATGGAACGTGCTAGATCCACGAGAATGATGTTAACAAATTTATCGCATAATATTACATATGAAAAGTGAACATATTTTACAATAGTTAATTTTTTTTTAATTTTATGTGATTTTTTGATAAATTTATTTGAAAAATGTGTAATATCTGGAGAACGGTTCATACTAGCGTTCTAAATTTTTTTTTTTTTGCCAATCGTTTTATAATAAAAAATTATATAAGAAAGGATTATTTACGTAACTTCATTGAAGATTTTGGATTTTTTTGACGATTTTTTCAAAATTTCATTCGAAAATTTAGGGATGTTCTGAACATTCGGTCGCGTTTGACAACAATAGGATTCTAGTGTTCACAGATTGTAATTTTTGTACCAAATTTCGTTCGAATCTTTCTATTCGTTCGTGAGATATCGTCTCCACAGACTCACGGACACACCCACATACTTTCATACATACAGACACCACCTCAAAAACGTTCTATTCATATTCATGGATGCTTGAAATGTGCTCTCCCGTCGAATATTCGAATTCGTCATAATACTTTCCGTATACATTATACTATGTATATAAGGAAAGTAAAATTTAGTTACAGCCGCGAAACTCGACATGCAAATGTCGTTTTAAGAGTTATGCAAAGATCAAACTGTCAGTTTCAATGATGTTATAGAGCGTATGAGAACGACGTATCGTGCAGCATGTAACAACGACCGGTGTTCTTACTCACGGGCAATTAGAACTAGATTTTTGCTTTGACACTGAATGTTGTATACAAAGATGCCTTTGAGACGTACTGGAAGGCGCAACGAACAATGTTTAAAGTACCTTGGAACAATTGTCGGATTTAGACGCATCGTGGGCCTAAGGGAAACTGGTTAGTCCAATAGACGTATCAGTCGCCATCTAGGTCGGAGCTATATGGTAGTTGCTCAGTTTTGGCAGTAATGGATTACAGAAGGCACATGTAACTGCCGCAGAGACTCAGGACGCCCCTGACAGACAACGGCTCTAGAGGATCGTAAAAATAAAAATAAAATGTTTAAAAATTAAGTTTTTTTTTGTGCAATTTTGAAAATATTTAAAAGATATACTTAAAATTTAAGAAAAGAAATCAGCATATGCTGGATTATTCAAAATTGTGTTTCTTTTTTGCAAAATATGAAAAAAAAAACAAGTTATTTAACTTGCGCTATAATGCAGTGAGCAATATTATAACGCTTTAGTCATACGATTCGCAGAGTTAAATCGAAAATTTGTTTGAGTCACAAGCAAATTTTTGATTTTTCTTTCTTGCCGTTAAAACTGGGATGAATAAACAGGTTTTTCATTTTATTAATTTTGCAATATTTTTATTTAGTGATAGAATAAAGAAATATATCGGAAGTGTGAGTCTCCACTCGACGTTCTCATATATTCATGTTCCATGGTGTTTAGTTCTATTTGTACCACAATAATTATCAGAATGCGGAGCCGACTCCGCAGAATCCTCCTCTACATGTGAACTCTCCATTTCTCTTTACTCGGGGGTTGTCGATTGCTGTTCGTATCTCATGTACTCTGAAATCGATAAATGGGATTTTAAAATAGCAAAATTTTGGCCAAATTTCGACTTTTAAGTTCATAACTTTTAAACAAATTCGAATTTAACAAAAGAAAATCTACACGAGGCGTATTGTTCTGGGAGTTCAGCTACCTCTGTACCAATATTTCGAAACTTCGACTTTCCACTACATGCAATTTCTTTTATTATGTAAGATAAGCTAAATAGTGTCCTTTGAAAGTCTTGTATTGGGTTCGAAACGACAAAAAATCATCTCGATCTTGACCTTGCTTACTGTATATGTTGTCTCCTCACTTTATATTGGTCTCCTTGTCACGTTCGATACAAGTTCTTTTGATTTCTGCTGAAGCGTGTTATTTACGGAATTCATTAAGTGTTTTATAGGAACAGTAAATATATTATTACCAAGAAAGAAGGCATTTTCCTTCTTTGTTCGGTACACTTTGATGTAAACGTACTCATTTGTTAAAATTATCCTTATACAGAGCTGAACTCTACAGATTTAGAAATCTGAAATGTAAGCACAAAATGAGCATTCTCTTTCAGCTGTGAAAAGAAAAGACATAAAAAGAATCTGTTGTGAACAGCACATGACTTTCGCTATTTTTTTCATATTATGCATTCTTTGGTGTTTTTACCGCACAAAATAGAACATAAAATGAATACTAACTTAACATTTATATTCAGTCTGTAGTTTTAAAGAATTTTATTTTTCACTTGGTGACTTGGCACATTTTAGAATGTCGCCAACTCGCCAAAATTAGCTTAAAAATTTGAAATATATCGAGAACGGTTTATCCTAGATTATTGGGGTTAGTTTTATTCGTTTTGTCATCGAAAATAAAGTATATAACAAGCATTTAATTAATACATGTTTCAGCATATTTAGTCTTTTGTTTTGGGTTTTGACAAATTTTTCGAGCCATTTCGAAGAAAAAATAAATAGGTTTTATTTTCCCCAATTCGTAGCAAAATCTAATCAGTACCAAGGTGACGCATACGTGACTTGTTCCCAAAGTTATTAGGCGTATTTTAATTATGGTTACCCAAAAGGAAAAAAATCGAAGACTCTTCTCAGTGAACTCCTAAACTTTGTCATTAATTTAGATGAAACTTTTTTCAGGCAATGCTGCTCAGTCCAGGGAGTATTCTGATATGGCCTTTGTCCCCCCACGCCTACTTTCAGGGTAACGGGAATTAAAACACTCCTTTCTGTCCTATATGTCTTTACCGTTTACAACTCAAAAACGGTTCTAACGATGAACACAATTTTTCACTAATTTATAAAACTTCATTGGAATAAGGTGTATGACCAATACATTTTTAGATTTTGTAACAATGTTAACACATTTTCAAGTTGCTATTACTTTTATTCCTTAAATAAAATTCTATAAATATAAAAACTACTTTTAGTATGTTTCAACTTCTTAGAAGAATAATTTTCATAACAAAACAATAAAATTAATTGGAAATACTGGTCGCCGCAGCTGGTGGCGAGGACCGAAGCCAAATCTTAATGTGAAACCACAGTAGTTTTGGAAACTTGAGTTACCCCTTTATATGAATTTAAAAGGTAGTACTTTTTATTGCTTTTTACTACAGTGATAGAAAGTAATTTAAAGGTGCGAAATTGCATTTAAGATGCTGTATTATATAGCGATTAAATCTATATTAATACAAGAAAGATCAATCATGCATAAAGCATTGATTATGAAACACTTTCCAACTTCAATACAATTTTATATAAACATCTCTAAAATGCAATACATTCCTCGGTAATATTTTTAAAATTATCACAATACTACATTAATTTATTATATTTGAAAACTTAAAACTTCATCGAAAAAAATGAACTTCATTCAAATGACGGCATTGAAATATAAATTGTCTGGTTTAAACATCTCTAAAATGCGATACATTCCTCGGTAATATTTTTAAAATTATCATAACACTACAATAATTTATTATATTTGAAAACATCATCGAAAACAAATGAACTTTATTCAAATGACGTCATCGAAATATAAATCGCCTCTATATAAAAGCAGCATTTCATTCATAAACATTTTTCTAATCGTTTCATTCATCACAATACTATAATAATTTATTTTATTTAAAAATTTGAAAAATTGTTATCTACCATATTTATTTTAAAACGTGAAACCTTTCTCATATGTAAAATATTAAACTCTTATAAAGATATTTATTATATAATATATCTCTTTTTTCTTTCTGGAGGATATAACGAGAGTCAGAATTTAATTGAATTTGTTTTTCTCTCTATATTAAATAATTTTTATTTAAAAAACTACCTAACATATTTTACTGAATTTTTTTTTTATATATTTTATGGGATAATTTGAATATTTCCTAAAATTTTCGAAGCAATTTGTGAATTTTAAATTCGCTTAAAAATGTTTGAAAAATTTGGTCCCATAGGGTTCAGTGTATTTCATTTTTTCAACCCGGGTTCAATAAAAAACTAATTGGGTGATATTATTCATTTATATTCCCATAGGTCCCACAGACCGTCTGAAAAACATACTAAAATTTCATTTTGATAAACCCATTTTTACGGCAGTTATCGTGCTAACGGACAGACAGAATGAACAGTCATAAACACTTTCAACTATGTTGTAAAGTGTTAAAAATGGAAAATCTATCTGTATGTTTTTGTGAGTGTTTGTCTCATCACGGAAGAAAGGCTACACCGAATTTAATGAAATTTTATGGGTAGCCGTGTAATAGCCCCACTTAAAATTTTGTCCATGTTTCGAGTTCTAGGACCAGGGGTTGTCTAGATAATAATAAAAAACGAACCTTCCATAGGAGTTTTATCTCCTGTCTAACTCCGTATTTTCTCCAAACCAAATAAGTTGGAAATCGCTGTTTTAAAACATGAAGGTAAATGGAAATTTTGTCTCCATGGTTCATTTTCCACAGTCTCTTATCTCCTATATCTCTAACTCCATGGTTTCTTCAAATAAAAAAGGTTGAAAATCCCTGGTTTCAAACATGAAGGGAACTGGAAACTATCGCACCATGATTTATCTGTATAAATAAAATTAAAAGTTTGTCTGTATGCGTTTGTTTCTCATCATCACGGGAGAACGAACGGCTGCACTGAATTTCACGAAATTTTATGGGTAGCTTAGCCCCACCTAAAATTTAATCTATGTTTCGAGTTTCTTGGATAAGGGGTTGTCGAGATAATAATGTAAAACGAACCTTCCTTAAGAGTTTTATCTCCTCCAAGCCAAATAGGTTTGAAATAGCTGGTTTAAAACAATCAAACTCTATCACCAGGGTTTATTTTCCACACGCTCTTTCTCAATAAAATATATGACGACATCAAAATGGTTAGTTATTTAATTATGAGCATTTTATAAGGGAGGTTCTTTTTTATATTATGTTGGCCAACAAAGCAATTAAATTAAATGTGTTTATACGGCAGACGATTTTTATTAATTTTTTATTCCTATTTAAATAATAAAGAAATGAATATAAAAAAATTTGATGTGAGCAGCATATGACTTTCCCTGCAGACTCAAATTCATTTTCTTTTTATTTCATTAATAATTCATTAAATTGAGTTTAATTGTACTAAATAACACTCTTAATTAATTAATTAATTAAAATTACACTGAATTTACACTTTTAATTCAGCTTTCGATTTCATTTGGTAATTGGACTTATAAAACCGGTGTAGCAAAAATGCGGAAAACAAAAGAAAAAACAAATATCCCGAGAACAGCTAGTCCTAGAGTAATGGGGTTGGCCATATTCTTTTCATCGTCAAACATTACATATAAAACAAGCATTTAAATAATGCATTTGAGCACACGTAGTCTTTGATTTTGACGATTTTTTGCGGACCATTTCGCACAGAAAAGAAAAGCAGGTTCTTATTTTCCGAATTGTACCAAAATCTAATCAGCACCAGGGTGACCCAGAAGTGACTTATCTACCAAATTTTGTGAATTTTGGTCAATTAGTTTTTCAGTTAAAGTGACAGACAATTTTTGCGGGCCATTTCGCAAAAAAACGCAGGTTCTTTTATACCGAATTGTACCAAAATCTAATCAGCACCATGGTCACCCACACGTGACTTACCTATAAAATTTTATGAAATTCGGTTCATTAGTTTTTGAGTTAGAGTGAATACATAGATTGCACACACAGACATCACGCTAAAAATAGTTTTTTCTTGCTCTAGAGGTCTCAAAACGTGTAGCTATGTCGAAAACTCGAGTTGCGATTTTCAACACGATTCCAATACATTCCCCCATACATTCCCCATGTATTACAGGGAAAGTAATGTATCTTATAAATGAACGGTATTGTATTTTTGGCTGAATCATTAATTACGGACTTCGTGTTTAAAGCTTATGGGAATTGTTGATATTTTCAATTTCTTACGTCATCTGTTTTATTTTGGCAAATAGTTTTCAAACTCATATTGTGTTTAGCCAATTAACTTATATATTGCGTTTAGCCAATGAACTCATATATTGTGTTTAGCCAATTGTTGAAACAGTATAAGAGCAGTACGGGTATAACTTCTAATACCATTTTAGCATTTTCATTGTAATATATACGAACGAGATCAGGGTGTTTTATTCTTCAAATCTACGAATTTGGCGGGATATTGCCAAATTGACGAAAATGTCGCAAATCGATAAAAATGTCATAAAATTGATAAAAATGACGCAAAATCAATGAAATTATTTGTTTTTTGTTAGGAGATAGTACTGTAATGATGTTTTGGTAGCGTTTGTCTGTCAGTTCAACCATCCCACTTGGCGAAAAATTTAGCCAAATTGATAAAAAGATCACCAAATTGATAAAATTACGCTCAATCAATGAAATTAATTTTGTTTTGTTAGGGGATAGTATTGCATGATGTTTCGGTATGGTCGGTCTCTCAGTCCGACCGTACGTACCACTTGGCGACAAATTTGGCGACTTTTTAAAATTTCGCCAAATTGATAAAAATAACGCTAAATTAATGAAAATGACGCGTAAGTGAGGAAAATTCAATGCTTTCCAAAATTAAGTTCAATTTTCTTGATAATCTTTGTCGTTTTGTAGGAATTAAAAAACATTTTTTATAAATTTGTTTTCGAACGGGATCAGGATGTTTTATTCTTCAGATCTGCCTGTGAAGATTATTTTGTATCGCAAGAGCATAGATTCTTATACTTCCTTTTAGGAGAATTAAATTAAATGATTTAATAGAATGCTTTGAATAACAATGTCATTTAGAATACTATAGGAATTTGCACATCCGTACGAAGAACGGGTATACTGTTAGTTACAAATAATCTGAAGTGTGAGATTCCATTCAGTTTTCTTATGCATAGGCGTAGACAAGAGGGAATCATACCCTCATTTATCCATAGGGCTCATGTTTAGAAACGAAATCCAGCACTGTAACCAACCCCATTCGGTTATATCTCTGATTGTGCCTATGCGCATTCAAATGCTCTTTTATTTAAGTCCATTTGTATTATAATATTATAATAGGTAAAAAAAAAATCATTTTAAAGTTTTTCAAAACTCAGTAGACTTTTTAGACATAGTAATCAGGATCTCCGAGGGGGGGCGGAGTCGATGATCGAATGTGTGTGTGTGTGTGTGTGGGGGGGTTATAGTGCCTCTAGCTAATGGAGATCTAATGGAGAACCAATGTATTTTAGTCGATTGGGAGGGGGGGGGGGGGTATGAGCCGTCAAATCTCTATCTGGCTACACGAATTGGGTGGTTTCAATCAACTATTTCTCTTTGTAAATTATTTTTACTGTGCCCAGAACAATATTTTACTTGATATAGCTGTGCGAATGATTTGGACTATTTATAAATTTCTTTTCATCACCTACTCTATTTCCATTTTCAATCGTCTTCCAGGTCGATATGAATTTTCCCCAATTTCCATGAAAATACGGATCCTTTATTGTATTGAGATGGTGCGGGGCCCCTGAAACAAAAGGCAGGAAGTGTGTCGATTTAAAGTGCTCTTTTAAGAGGAAATGCGCAGTCTTCTGCCTGTCTGACCTTCGAGATAGCCGTTGATTGTTTCGAAGAACCCGGCATTTTTCCCGCCAAAGGAAATCGTCTCTTTCGTTCTCTTTCTCATCTTAGTTCATTTCTATCACTTGCTGAAGATGACTTTGTAGCTAAAAATCGTTTAAGTTCCCTTCCTGCCGAAAACCGCATGGATTTGCCGCAGGGGTTACGAACGCCCACGTGTGTAGACATTCATCTTCTCTGTCGATTCCTAAACCACGCGATTCCTGGTCATGCATTCCGTAGATACATTCTATCAGGTGCAGGGCCGTAGCCAGAGACGAAATTCACGAGGGGCTGGAGTGAAATTTAAGGGGGACTCAACATTCTTGAAGGAGGGGCTCACCAAAAACACAGTTAATCATTAGCATTTATTAACCACAATAGTTACTATTATATATTTCAATCCATATAAATTATTAAACAAATAATTGTATATTTATATTTGTAAACTAAAAGTTAAATAGGAAAATCCATATAGCTACTATATATCAATATTAATATATAATAATTACAATTATTGTAATATAAGCATTAACTAGTAGCAAAGCTGTTAATTAATTGAAGAACATTTCTTAAAGTTAACGCTTAATATTAACTCTTAACTACTTATCAGTTGATTTTGGCTCTATAATGTATAACAGTGAAGCCCACAAAAGTATCCAAATACTATTGTCTTAATTTTTAAATTTGTAAATAAATTGATCATCAGTATAACCACAAATTCGGCTTAAAACAAAGTAATTTATAAAAAAAAAATATATCACAATTTTTTTTTTTTTTTTTAAATGCAAAATTTGGATGACATGTTCATATCACTATTAAATATTTAATATTTCTTATCAGAGGGGCCGAGTATACCTCTTGGGACAGGCTTAGCCCCCCTCTAACCCCTGCCTGGCTACAGCCCTAATCTGGTGGATTAGTAGGGAGTTAAAAGGCCGTCTGCACTGTGCAATTCGAGTATGTGGGATTTAGGACCCGTCGTCCACATCAGAAGATTCAGTCCACATTGGGGCCCTGGAACAAAGAATAAAAAGATCTTCCACCTGAAGTGAAAAGTATCTTCGAGCCACGTGATCATGAGTAACAACTGTCCAATGAAAGACCGAATTCGTTAAAAGCGTAGTAGCCAGAGTTTCAGAAAAGAGGAGAGATGCGTAGAAACTGTGAATTAATTATACGCCCGGGCCCGGGCTTAAGACGTAATTGGTGCCCCCTCCCCCCCATACATATGCATGTAAAATATTAAATCCAGAAAAAAAGATAAACATAAGTTGTGTAATTTATGAAATTCATATATATGAACTATATTTTTCCCATTAGAGAAATCTTTTTTTAGTGTACTATAGTAAAATAGAGGACCCATATTGACGACTGATTTTGTTTGTCTGTAACTCCAGAGTCACTGACAGGGAGGAGGAGGGCAAAACATTTCACAGGGATCCAGGCCGCATAAGCATTTTATGAAAAAAGTTCAATTAAAATAATAAAGGAAGATGTCTGTCTGGTCTGTGTCGTCTGTCGCAGAAAATCTAAGCGTTGTACTGCCATGAAATTTGGTACAGCTGTACCATGGCTCTTGAGAGAAAACACCTTATCTGTTTGTTTGTTTTTTAAATTTCGTATTAGGTTTTTAGCTATTAAATGTTGCACCGCCATTTTGCGCACTTTTCTCATAAATCGGTTCCTCTGCGATCGAAAATATTATCCCGGTTTTTCCATCTTAACACCATAAAAAAGATCAAAGAATTCCCTTTCAAACAAATTGAACGAAACCCTATTAATAAACGAATTTTAGGAAATTTTCAAAAATATATATATTTTAAAAAATATGGTATTATCATATGTTGGTACTAGCATCGAAAGTATCATCAGAGTTTGCAAGCATTTTCATTTAGAAAACGGTGTTGATTTTAAGTATCCCTAATTTGAATGCTTCCGCGCACTTATTTATGTCTTAACAAAGGAATGTATTTAGGGCGTATCAAAAGAACATATTTAAGACGTATTACGTCTGCACAGAAGGCGAAAGGCGTATTTAGAGCGTATTAAAGGAGCTTATTTAGGGCGTATCTAAGAATATTATTTAGGGCGTATCTAAAGAGCTTATTTATTGCGTATCAAAGGAGCTTATATATACTTATCAAAAGAGGCAAGGGCGCAATACAAATGGCACATTACGGCTTTGCAGAGGGCGAAATACGTTTTTACGGCGTAATACGCAATTATATTAGGGCGCAGCTTTCGATGTGCCCAACGCCGAAATCAAGGCGTATTACTTACTTGCGTAGTGAACTAATACATCTTTAGGTGCTTATTTAAGCGTATTATGCCCGTTTAGCGGGCGATGGCGCCTTTTGAAAGACCAATTTATGGGACCCTTCCTACAAACTCTCTATTTTATAACATACTAGAAAAAAATGTGCCCAGTGTTACCCGGGATTTAAAACAGGGTAGCATTTGAATTCATTTGGTACCTCCCCCCCATTCCCTTATAAAAATCTCAACCTTCCATCCAACAAAATTCAAAGAGTAAAATCTTGGTTAAAAGCATACAATAAGCAAATTAGTTTATCGTGTATAGTTTTATTTAAAAATAAAACTCTTATCTGAATAAACTCTATTATCTAATAAAATCACAGAACTGTGATTTTAATAAAGTGTTTACTTTTTAACTATTTTTGCAGAAATATAACGTAATGAAATTTGAAACAACAAAATGAAACGTTAAAATTGCCCGCCCTTCTTTTAGAAAATGTTTTTCCCTCTATATCACTTAATCCCCCCAATCTAGTCCCTTTACAAACCCGGCCCTGCACCTCTCATGATTACAGTAACAATCGCAAGCAGGTAGTCACAGGCATAAAATTTTACCCAGTCTTAATTTTGATATAGCATATCTATATAGAACTATTATACACTGAATGTTAAGTTTATTAGGATAATTAAGTTTATTAGCAAAACCATATATCCTCAGTTGTATTCACAAGACATTTATAGGGGGGGTGGAAGACAGTTCGACAGATAATTCGTTTAAAAAGTTAAAAACGCTCCAAACTGACAGAAGATTTGTTTACAAATTCGCCAGACAATAAGATGATTATAGGATTATTTACCACTCCTTTATCACTATATAACTGTGTCCGTAGATAAAGATATCTATGACTGTGTCCAGTGTTTTCTTCAGGCATCCCTCCGGAGGGGGGGGGGGCGAAGCCTCCCCGGAGACATTTTATGTTAACCTAGTTTCTATTTATGTGGCACAGCATTTAGATATATTTATATAGGGAAAATAGAAAACTTACCCCCTTGAAATTTTATCCCCCCCCCCCCCCCCCCCCAGACAAAAAGTCCTGAAAGAAACAGACTGTGTCCAGAAGGGGGGTATATTCGATTTATTTCTCACCCGCCAAAAGTCCGCATAAAAACCTCTGAACTTCGCCGAATAGCGTTAAATCCAGTGAAAATTGTTGGATTTAGAATTTTTTTTGAGAAAAGTCTCTCTACACATTGACCACTGATTAGAACTCAAATTTCATCAAAATTGGATGGGTCGTCGTTCTAAAGCGATGCTCTTTCAAACATTTTGACATGGGAGTGACTCAAGAAGGGAGCTTCGCTCCAATAAATGCTTGTTATTTCTAAAACTTGTAAAATGCAATTTATTGGATATAAAATTTATAACAGTTACAGTATTTATTAAACTTGGGAGGGGGGGGGGGGGGTTCAATTAAAAGATATTGAGTCAGTGGGTACAGATGAAATATATGGACAGGTAAATTAGGGGATACAATTGAAAGAAATAGAAAAATAAGGGGTACATTGTAATACGGAAAACTGGCAATCAAGGGGTACAATTGAAAGAAATTGCCAGAAAAAATTGATTGGAAAAAAAAAATCCGCATATGTATTTTCATATGTGTACGCTATCAAAAAATGTTTGGAGATCATTGCTCTGTACACTAGTACGAGAAAGTAAAAATAGAGATTTCCATAAAGAACGATTTTAATATTCTGCTATAAAAATTAAATGCAGCGAGGAGTGTTGTATTAACCTACACTGAACTAGCAGGTTGTCAAGCCTGCCAGAGATTCTTCTCTGGAATTTGCAAGCATGAATGCCGAACGCTGATATTTCAAAGCCTGCGCAAAATATTCGAAAGCTGTTCTATTGTCGGCGTCTGTGTTGGAATTTTCAATCGCTTTCAATCGGAGGCCTTTGATGGGTTTTTCTGTGGCCTCTTTTCATGTAGAGATCCCGTCACTTCCGTTCTAGAATGATTACCTGTATTTTGTGAGAACCCCAGTCAAGAAGAATGGAAATAAGTTGGTGTTTTTACCTCTCTTCTGCCTCAATCTCGGAAATAAGTTATTTTAATTGTAAATTCATGTTCGAATATAAAAACAAAGGAAATGATCAAAATATCTTATTTTATGTTTGTTGAAAATAAATTAAAGTACATAGCATCTACAATAGTGTGAGTCAGCTGGCCGTCGGCAAGATAAAAGGCTTTTATTGCATGCTATCATTTTATTTTATTATTTTTTTGAAAGAGTGGAAAGTAATATGGCTCCACTCGACTTTCTCACACATTCATATTTCACAGTCTTTAGTTCCATTTGCATCCCTATCAGTATTAAAAAAAAAAATCAGATTTCGTACTCCAAGTTATTTTTAAATTTTCCATAAAGAATTTTTAAAAATTTTATATTTCAATTTGTCACCAAGCCTGTCATGCCAATGATTCGATGCATTTGGCTTATCAGTGTTAATATATACTACTAGAAAATGTACTCGGCGTTGCCTAAGATTGAGATTTATTTCATTCATTCAGTTTTTAAAAAGACGTAGTCTCTCGTTGAGTGGGCACACCTGCGGCTGCGCTGGCTGACGTTATACAGGCGTAATTCGCCGTAAATAAGCATCTAAACACGCTTTCGTCCTCAAATACGACCTCATAAGATAGTGCTTCAGTTTCACACAATAATCCGACAAATTAAAAACCTTTTTGCAATGTCGAATATTTTAACGTTGCCTTGCTTTCAGTATCCCTCCCCCTTCCACCCAGAAAAACAAATAAAAAAAACAAAAGTACGAGTATTCTACATTTTAAACATAAACAATTTTCAAAGAAGCGTATATGTTCTCTATAACTCCATGTACCAAATCAAGTATTACTGTATCAGATTTCGTAGCTGTGGGTCGCGTAGATTTTTCGACAACAAATAGACAGATAAACATCTTCTTTTACTAATATAGATTACGTCTTTAAAACATGATAAGTATATGTATACGGCCATGTGGCTGTATCGTTGAGCGAAACACATTTGGAACCGCTGTGGATGCAAAGATCCTTGAAAAGCTGTATATACAGAGGTTCCTTACAATTTCATATTCGGATTGCATCTTTATTTTTATTATCATTTTAATATTTTGAGCCTCCAGCTTTTGAAAATCCTTTGATGCATGTGCTTGATTTGTATGTATCGCTCTTGAATGTTAATAATTTCATTTGTATTACTAATTACCTATTAATCTAAAATTAAGATCAATTTGTATTATATGGTATCAGTAGTTTCCTTTTGTTAGATATATCCTCTTTACTTTATTTTCCTCCTTAATGTTAATGAACCAGAGTATGCCACTGTTCATGTTTTATATTAGTTTTGTTATATTTATTTTTATTATATATATTGTTTTCCCCTTAAATTCACGAAAAATCGTCTATTGATAGTACGAATTCCAATTAAAGCTTTTTTTTTTAAAGATAATTCTTCAATTTCTTTCGATGGTGGAGTCTGCTATAATATTTTGGATGGTTTTGATGGAAACTGTAGGATAATATTTTCAATCTCGGCAGCATCACAATCCACTTCGCTTTCGCTTTTACACACCTCGTAGCCCAGGGCCAACGGCCGTACCGTGCTGAAAACACCGGTTCTCGTTAGATCACCGAAGTCAAGCAGCATCGGGCGCGGTTAGTACTTGGTGGGTGACCACCTCGGAACACCGCGTGCTGTTGGCCATCTCGGGTGCGGTATCCCCGTGGTTTGCGCGCTAGATTTGCACGCTACCACAAAATGCCGCCGTGTTCATGCGGAGTACGATCACGTTAAACATGTGGGTCCGTAAGTCCTTCCGAGAGGTTGGTGGTAGGGGAAGGAGGGTACGGTCCCTGTGGATGCCTCCCCCACTGGGTTCCGGTCTAAATTGGGTGGCACTTCCCGGCCGTCCATACAGTTACCTTACACCTTTCTGGTAGGTCGGACGGTCTGGGTCTCAACAACAACACCTCGTAGCCTCCGGCCATCCAATCAGCTGCTCTAAGTCCTCGGACGAGCCGGGTGGTCTGGGCTTTCGACACCTCGTAGCCTCCGGTCGGCCATTTAGCTGCTCTATGTCTGAGGATGAGTCGGTCGGCCTGGGTCTTCGACACCTCATAGCCTGTTGCTCATATCCTTGTTGACGAGTCGGACGGTCTAGGTCTTCAACACCTCATAGCCTCCGGCCACACATCAAGCTGCAGTAAACCTTCGGGTCTGTCGTGTGGCCTGGGTTTTTAACACCTCGTAACCTCCGGCCACACATTAAGCTGCTGTAAACCTCTGGGTCGGCCGTGTGGTCTGGGTCTTCAACACCTCGTAGCCTCCGGCCGCCCAATTTGCTGCTCTATGTCCTTGGATGAGCCGGACAGCCTGGGCTTTCGACACCTCGTAGCCTTAGCCACCGACCCAGTTGTGCCACGTGAATCTCACATTAGAAACCTGACTTAGATTTCCTTCTTGGGCGCATTACTGCCAGTAAACTTTTTCCTTCTCTACATTATCACTTTTGCTTTTCCTCTATATACAGTAATAGTCGTCCGTCGTCCAAGGTACAGGTTAAATGCTAACTCCCCGCGACAACCAATGGGTTTATGCCGACTATTAAGGGGTGTAGCTAGGTTAACTATGAACCAACCAGCGAGACCGCGACAAGGGGAGCGAGGTTAGCGGAACCATTCACCGGACGAGGTCCGAAGATGGTCCCGAAGAGCCCCGACCCTAGTTGCCGACGGGTCTAGAAACAGGCCACAAGACCAGTTCCTCTCTGCCACCTGGAAAAGCCTGCTTTACGAGTACCGAGTAACTTACGGCTCGATTCACAAGTTAATTTATCACTTAGGTGAGGTGGGTGAAGACTATAAGGAGCCAGAACCCTCGCAGATTACTGCCTCACCCCAAGTGGGGAAGTCGTCCAAGGTACAATATGTTCTCCGAGAGCTTGGTGGTAGCAGTAATAGTCGTCTATCGTCCAAGGTACAATATCTTTTCCAAGAGGTTGGTGGTAGCAGTAATAGTCGTCCATCATCCAAGATACAATATGTTCTCCGAGAGGTTGGTGGTAGCAGTAATAGTCGTCCATCGTCCAAGGTACAATATATTTTCCAAGAGGTTGGTGGTAGCAGTAATAGTCGCTCATCGTCCAAGGTACAATATGTTTTCCAAGAGGTTGGTGATAGCAGTAATAGTCGTTCATCGTCCAAGGTACAATATGTTCTCCGAGAGGTTGGTGGTAGCAGTAATAGTCGTCCATCGTCCAAGGTACAATATGTTCTCCGAGAGGTTGGTAGTAGCAGTAATAGTCGTCCATCGTCCAAGGTACAATATGTTCTCCGATAGGTTGTTGGTAGCAGTAATAGTCTTCCATCATCCAAGGTACAATATGTTCTCCGATAGGTTGTTGGTAGCAGTAATAGTCTTCCATCGTCTAATGTACAATATGTTTTCCGAGAGGTTGGTGGTAGGAGAAGAACTACACGGTCCTTGTGGATGAGCCAACGGCCCTACCGTGCTGAAAACACCGGTTCTCGTTAGATCACCGAAGTCAAGCAGCATCGAGCGCGGTTAGTACTTGGGTGGGTGACCACCTGGGAACACCTTGTGCTGTTGGCACATTTCGGGCGCGGTAGCCCGGTGGTTTGCGCGCTGGATTTGCACGCTGCCACAACTGCCGCCGTGTTCATGCGGAGTACGATCACGTTAAACATGTGGGTCCGTAAGTCCTTCCGAAAGGTTGGTGGTAGGAGAAGGAGGGTACGGTTCCTGTGGATGCCTCCCCCCACTGGGTTCCGGTCTAAATTGGGTGGCACTTCCCGGCCGTCCAAACAGTTACCTTACACCTTTCTGGTAGGTCGGACGGTCTGGGTCTCAACAACAACAACAACAACAACAACGGTCCTTGTGGATGTCTCCCCCACTGGGTTTCGGTTTAAATTGGGTGGCAACCGTCCAAACAGATACCTTACACTTTTGGGTAGGTCGGACGGTCTGGGTCGAAGAAAAAGAAGGTACAATATGACTCTGCAGTACGAGCTAACGAGGGACTATCCAGTTTAACAGGAGTCAGAGTTTTGCATCGTAAATCCCGAGCATCGTCGGGTAATCGCTGCTAATGACATTATATACTGAAAACGAAATCGGTCATAGGACTTATTTTTAATTTATTTACAACAATGGATATTATAATACCTCCTTTTGTGTTGTGGCTATACACAGACAGTGATTGAGTATTATTTTGTATTATAGTAAGATATATCATGAATAAATCCGTTTTTAACACTTTACAACATAGTTGAAAAGTGTTTATGACTTTGTTCATTCTGTCTGTCTGTCTGTCCGTCCGTCCGTCAGCACGATAACTGCCTTAAAAATGACTTAATCAAAATGAAATTTTAGTATGTTGTTCAGACGGTCTGTGGGACCCATGGGAATATAAATGAATAATATCACCCAATTCGTTTTGGATTGAACCCGGGTTGAAAAAATAAAATACATTGAACCGTATGGGACCTAATTTTTGAAGCATTTTTTAAGTGAATTTAAAATTCACAAATTGCTTCGAAAGTTTTAGGAAATATTCAAGTTACCCCATAAAATATATAAAAAAAATTTCAGCGAAATATATTCAGTAGTTTTTAAATAAAAATTAAAATAATAATTACACCCTTTATATGAGCCCCCCCAGGGGGCGGCGCCGCCAAAGATTGCGGTGTACGGATCTTAGGTCTGTACCTCTGGTCCTCCGTCTGCCATAGGCGCCGAGTTTTCAAAATCTCAAGGGAGGCACAGTCCGATAAAGTTATATAAAAGATTCACAAAGTCGATAAAGATATAACAACTTACAAGGCCGCTTTGAAGAAAGCAAGCATATGTCAGTTAGGTGACTGCAATTGGTTCGTGGTCATTTTAAGCCCCTTCTTCAGGCCAAAAGAACAGTATCCGACCTTAACAATCGCCAAGAACGAACTGCCCAACGAACGGCAGTAGTGGTTGTTAAGAGCTCATACGGTTATGTTGTCCTGAAAAAGGGGGATTATAATGCCATCGAAGCAACTGTAGTCATCTAACTGACATGTATATGCTTTCCTCAAGGAAGTTTTGTAAGTTATTGTCTTCCAAGTAGCAATTTTGGAGTGAGATAACCGAGTGGTTAAGTCACGGGGATTGTACTCGGAGGACCCGAGTTCGGTTTTCGGCTTTGCCTAAACTGTTCCCGTGTACGAGCACGTTAAATTTGTGGGTTTGAAAGTCCTTCCGAGCGATTAGATGGCATTGTCTCGGCGGTCTAAACAGATATCTTACACCTTCGGGCAGGTCGGACGGGCTGGCTCGAAAGAAAGATACCAGCAGTTTTATTTATTGTGCGATAAATATTTTTAATCTTTTTAGGCCTATTTATATTTATAAGCTAAGCGTTGATTAGTTTATCGTTGATTAGAAGCGTTGATTAGATTTTAATATAAGAATTAACTAGTAACAAAGCTGTTAATTAATAAAAGAAAAATCTGAAAGTTAATACACGTTAACGCTTAATATCAACTCTTAACTACCTATCAGGTGATTTTGACACAAATTAAAACAATGAAACCAGCAACAATACAAACGTATCCAAATACTATTGTCTATATTTAAATATTTTTAAATTAAATATGTAAATAAATTGATCATCACTATAACCACACATTCAGCTAAATTAAAAAATATTTAAAACAAAGCAATTTATAAAAAAATCTCATAAATAATATTTTTATGCAAAATTTGGATGACATGTTGGTTGACATTTCTTATCACAACTAAAACTTTAATATTTTTATCAGGGGGTGGGCTGAGTATACCTAGTGTGTGTGTGGGGGGGGGGGGGGAGGGTCTTAGCTCCCTCTGGCCCTTGCCTGACTACGGTGCTACGTCAAACGTCCAGTGCTCACCAGGAACTTACCCGCGGGGTTTGCAGCTTCAAACGGAATGGATGCCACCTGTAAAGACAGCACTGATATATAGAATCCAGGAATAATGACAGATAAGATCTCTTTAGGTAGACAAAATAAGTCATCTCTACTTCGTGGTAATCATTTATAGTTATTACTGGAGGGAGACAGCTATTTTTTGAAAATGCCAATCCCAGAGCTGTAAATTTTCCATTTCTCTTTGAATTAGGTGGTCAGTCGAAAAAGTTCTGGTAACCAGGTGTTTTTGTCATTAGCGTAAACATGTTTCCTGGGAGTAAAGATCAGCTTGGTTTGTGTGCGAGATAGTTCAGGGAGCTATGGTAAGGAAGATGTGAACAAGACTGAGATGTGACATTTACGTTGATAGGATTTTCTTTCAAATATTGTTATGTTTAAAAAACTTCATTTTTTGGTATTTAGTAAAATATGAAGTTAGAAAAAATCTTGAAATTTCCCAGAGGGGCAAAGCCCCCTCTGGAAAAGTTCAGCGGGGGCTCGTGCCCCTCTGCCCCCCCGTAGTCGGCGCCTATGCCGTCTGCTGGGGGAAAATCAATCTGGTTACCTGTTCGACGATGAACTATGATTCACTCATGAACGATGAACTCACTGGTCCGTCGAACCAGTGAGTCGTTCAGGCCCAGACCAGTGAGTCGTTCAGACCCAGGTGGTCGTGCCCATGGATTGTGCCTATTCATGGCCTGAGCCAAGGACTGACCGGTGGCTGGTGTCGAGCTTGGCGGACGTTCTCTCAGACCCTACCCGGTGAATGATTTCGCCAAGTCAGCGACCTGGCTGCGGCTCCGCTGGAATGGAGATTGACCCCCTGGGGCTAGCCATTAAGAGGCAAAAACCTACACGGTTGCCTAGGCTAGTTTCCCTGAATTCACCCTTTATATGAAGAGATCATGTGACCATTATATGAAAAGATCACGTGACAATTATATGAAAAGATCACGTGACCCACTTTAAAATAAAATATAGCATCCATCTTGTGTCAAAATCGTGATTTTTAACACTTTACAACAAAGTTGAAAAGTATTTATGACTTTGTTCATTCTGTCTGTCTGTCCGTTAGCACGATAACTGCCGTAAAAATGACTTAATCAAAATGAAATTTTAGTATGTTGTTCAGACGGTCTGTAGGACCTATGGGAATATAAATGAATAATATCACACAATTAGTTTTGGATTGAACCCGGGTTGAAAAAATGAAATACATTGAGCCCTATGGGATCTAATTTTTCTAACATTTTTTAAGCGGATTTAAAATTCACAAATTGCTTCGAAAATTTTAGGTAATAATCAAATTGTTCCATAAAATATATAAAAAAAAATTCAGCTAAATATATTCAGTAGTTTTTTAAATAAAAATTAAAATAATAATTACACATCTTATATGAAACGATCACGTGACCATGATATGAAACGATCACATGACCCACTTCAAAATGATATATGGCATCCATCTTGTTTCAAATTCGTGATTTTTTAAAGTTCTTTTTAATTCATATTGAGTGTTGTATCCATCCTAAAACTACTTTATTTCTGCTTAAATTCTGTGCATCTACATACTAAAACAACACAATGACAATATATTTGAGTTTAAATTCTCATTCAAATTTGATTATTTCTACAACTAAGCCTATTTTTCACCTATGTAAAATGTAAACAGCAAAATATGTAGAATGAGTTGTATTAGAATTACTGTATTTCTTTAACACAAAATAATTCAGTCCATGGAGTCTGCATGGCTGATATGAATGAAATATTAATTGATTTTATAAACAGAAGGACGATTTTTGTCGATGAAGTTTTAAGCATAAAGTTTATGAATTGTAGCTCCATGGTCTTAATTTTTAAATAAAATAAATTATTATAGTATTGTGATGAATGAAATGGAGAAAGTTATGAATGAAATCCTGCTTTTATAGAGAGATCCAGGCGTGTTATTTTTTCTATGACGTCATTTGAATTAATTTCAGTTGTTTTCGATGAAGTTTTCAAATATAATAAATTATCGTAGTATTATGATAGTTTTAAAAATATTACCGTGGAATGTATTGCATTTTCGACTTTTTTAAATAAAATTGCATTGAAGTTGGAAAGTGTTTCATGATCAATGCTTTAAGCATGATTGATCTTTCTTGTTAAAGTTCTTTTTAATTCATATTTAATGTTGTATCCTTTCTAAAACCGCTTTATTTTTGCTTAAATTCTCTGCATCTATATACTAAAACAACGCAATTACAATATATTTAGTTTAAATGATCATCAAACTTTGATTATTTCTACAACGAAGCCTAATTTTCACTCATGGAGAATGTAAATACCAAAAGATGTAGAATGAGTTGTATGCTGCATGATGTATATTGCTGCATTTCTTTAACGCAAAATTATTTAGCTCACGGAGTCTGCAATATAACTGATATGAATAAATATTCATTGATTTTACACATAGAACCAGACGATTTTTTCGATGAAGTTTTAAGCATAGAGTTAAATTACTTCTATCTCCATGGTTTTAAGTTTTTAAATAAAACAAATTATTATAGTATTGGGATGAATGGAAAAATGTTTATGAATGAAATGCTGCTTTTATATAGAGGCGATTTATATTTCGATGACGTCATTTGAATAAAGTTCATTTGTTTTCGATGAAGTTTCCAAATATAATAAATTATTGTAGTATTATGATAATTTTAAAAATATTACCGAGGAATGTATCGCATTTTAGAGATATTTAAACCAGGCAATTTATATTTCAATGCCGTCATTTGAATGAAGTTAATTTTTTTCGATGAAGTTTTAAGTTTTCAAATATAATAAATTAATGTAGTAATGTGATAATTTTAAAAATATTACCGAGGAATGTATCGCATTTTAGAGATGTTTATATAAAATTGCATTGAAGTTGGAAAGTGTTTCATAATCAATGCTTTATGCATGATTGATCTTTCTTGTTTAAATTACCTACGAGCAGAATACCTACGGGCGTCACTATATAATAAAATATATTAAATATAATTTCATTAATTTGGCGTCATTTTTGACAATTTAGCGATATTTTTGTCAATTTGGCACACATTAAAAAGTCGTTAAGTTGGCAATATTTCGGCAAAGTGTTACATATTTGATGATATTTACTACTGTTTATTTTTATGTTTTTATTTAAATACATTTATTTGAAAATTGTGTAATATCTCGAGACCGGTTTAAAGTAGCGTTCTAAAGTTCGTGTCATTCGTTTTAGATTGATAAATACTTACAAAATGATTATTTAATATTATTGAATGTCCTGATTTTTTTTACGATTATTTCAAAAACTCATTCAAAAATGTGAGGTCTTTCGAACGTCCGATCGCGTATAAAATAAATAGGACTCCTAAATATAGCCTTAAGTTCCAGTATTCAAGGATCGTAAAAATCGTATCAAATTGTTCCAAACGCGCCATTCGTTCGTGAGATATCGCATTCACGGATATACACGCACACACATGGACATGACCTCAAAAGCGTTCGATTCGAGTTCGGGGATGCTAGAAACGTGCTCTTCCGTCGAAAACTCGAATTCGTCTCCGTCACAATACTATGTATGTAGGGAAAGTAAATATGTGATAAGGTGTATAGTTTTTAAAAAGCATTTTTGCGGGTAGACCCGCAACTCGGCCCGCTGCTTGAAAAATAAAGAATACTCGACCTGCAAAGTGTGTAACCGCGGGTATCCGACCCGATACATTGAGGTACAAACATTCATTTTTGATAATAAAGGTGGTATCATGTCTATTCTAAATTCAGTTATGAAATCAACGACACAACATCGTAGATAAAAGGTCATTTAATAAAATCTTCCTACAAGACGTACATAGCTCTAAAAATCCAGAGCGCTTTCGGACATTACTATACCCTAATCATATCTATACCCTTACTATACCCTACCCTTCATCAGTGGCTATACGAAACAGTATACGCCGAATGCTTATATGTAGACCAGATCAGCAGACAAATTTGCATAAATAAACACAAAATAATGGTAGTACAAGCAGACTATTAAAATTAATCAATTACCCATTAAAATTAATCAATTTATATTTGTAATTGATTAATTTTAATAGCCTGCTTGTACTACCATTATTTTGTGTTTATTTATGCAAATTTGTCTGCTGATCCGGTCTACATATAAGCATTCGGCGTATACTGTTTCGTATAGCCGCTGATGAAGGGTATAGTAATGCTCGAAAGCGCTCTAGATTTTTAAAGCTATGTACGTCTTGTAGGATGATTTTATTAAATGACCTTTTATCTATGATGTTGTATCGTTGATTTTATAACTGAATTAATTTTTTGTTATCGTGTCAACACCTCACAAGCACACATGCAAGCGGGAAATCTTTCAAAAAAGTGTTCGAAATGGGCTAAGGAGGCCTTGAAATTTATATAATTCATGGGGGAGGGGGGGCAGTAATATGGACATATTTTCTATTTTTTACTTTTTATTTTCTCATACTATTGTATAAAGTCAATAAGTAAAAGTATTTTGTGCAAAGGATAAGGAAAACTTAAACAACGTATTCGAGTCCTAAAAAAATAATAATGCAGCATACAGCTGTTTCAAACATACGCTGGATCCCCCTTAGTCAGTGCAAGAGAATATCTTGTAATCTCTTGCACCGATAAAGGGGATCCAGCGTATCCTCGAAACAA
The DNA here is from genome assembly GCA_951213105.1 of Amaurobius ferox. Taxonomy (NCBI): domain Eukaryota; kingdom Metazoa; phylum Arthropoda; class Arachnida; order Araneae; family Amaurobiidae; genus Amaurobius; species Amaurobius ferox. The sequence goes on from OX578144.1 coordinate 81,399,695, forward strand.
CTGTATACTGCATTATTATTACTTTCCAGATATACACAATATAATGTATCGAAAACCCAGAACGACCGGCTCGTCCGAAGACATGAGCAGACAATATAATGTATGTATATCCAGTATTGTGACGAGATCGAAAATTCGAATTCGAGTTTTCGACGGTTGGTAGTTAAATATTGTTTTCCCATTTCTTCATATATCATTTCTTCAAAATTCAGTGGGTTTCTGGGAGGGGGGGGGGGGGGGTCGGACCCCTAAATCCCCCCTTGGCGACGTCACTGGATCTAGCATAGCAAGAATTAGAAATATCACATTTGGCATATCGCTGTATTACATGGCGTATTTTAATTTTTGAAATTTTGAACCTTACCACCTATTCCGTTTTGGGTCCGCCGTAAGAATGTATTTAATTGTTTTTCGGAAATAACACGAGAACCGAAGCAACCAGAAAGTCCGAATTTGATAAGTCGTTGTCTTTTATACATTTAAGTTACACACAATAAAATGGTGTACTTACAAAAGAAACTACTTTTTTCTGTACACAATCTGATACGAAATAGCCTTAAAAAATAAGGAATATGAATGTGAATTAAGTGAAAACCCACTTTCAAGGATATTTTATTATATAATTTTAATAGCTAGATGTGACTGTTCACATTATCTTACGCATATTTTCATAATATTCTCCTAAAGTAATATAAGAAATGTGAATGTACCACATGCATTTCTTATATTCTGTATCCTTCGTTTAAAACTATTTTAAAAAGCATTGCCATTAATGACTTCAATGAACACAGACAATAAACCTCATGATGCTTTGGAAAATAGAATAGCCTAGATGTGACTGTTCACATTACACATATTTTCATAATATTCTCCTAAAGTAATATAAGAAATGTGAATGTACCACATGCATTTCTTATATTCTGTATCCTTGGTTTAAAACTATTTTAAAAAGCATTGCCATTAATGACTTCAATGAACACAGACAATAAACCTCATGATGCTTTGGAAAATAGAATAGCCTAGATGTGACTGTTCACATTACACATATTTTCATAATATTCTCCTAAAGTAATATAAGAAATGTGAATGTACCACATGCATTTCTTATATTCTGTATCTTTGGTTTAAAACTATTTTAAAAAGCATTGCCATTAATGACTTCAATGAACACAGACAATAAACCTCATGATGCTTTGGAAAATAGAATAGCCTAGATGTGACTGTTCACATTACACATATTTTCATAATATTCTCCTAAAGTAATATAAGAAATGTGAATGTACCACATGCATTCCTTATATTCTGTATCTTTGGTTTAAAACTATTTTAAAAAGCATTGCTATTAATGACTTCAATGAACACAGACAATAAACCTCATGATGTTTTGGAAAATAGAATAGCCTAGATGTGACTGTTCACATTACACATATTTTCATAATATTCTCCTAAAGTAATATAAGAAATGTGAATGTACCACATGCATTCCTTATATTCTGTATCTTTGGTTTAAAACTATTTTAAAAAGTATTGCCATTAATGACTTCAATGAACACAGAAAATAAACCTCATGATGCTTTGGAAAATAGAATAGCCTAGATGTGACTGTTCACATTACACATATTTTCATAATATTCTCCTAAAGTAATATAAGAAATGTGAATGTACCACATGCATTTCTTATATTCTGTATCCTTGGTTTAAAACTATTTTAAAAAGCATTGCCATTAATGACTTCAATGAACGCAGGCTATAGACCTCATGGTGCTTTGGAAAATAGAATAGCTAAGCTCGTCGGCTGCTCACACAGAGAAAGCGGTTTTCAGAAATTGGTATGCAATTCTGTTATCCCCCGCGGTGGCCCTGCTTCCAGGAAAAAATACTTGAGTTCTTCCCACCTCGCTTGTTATTTCTCCTGCCCCTGCGCTAGACCTAGAGACAGACACGAATTTCGAACACACATCGCCCCCTTTTTTCTTCGCTTCCAGGGCTGGTTTTAAGCAAGTGTGGTTATCCAAAACGGTTATTTGTGGGAAAGGAATGCTCTTTCTAGTGTGCCGCAACTTCATGTATTTTTTCTGAACTTGTTTCTGGTAGAGTTATGGAAATGTTTTTAACGTTAAAGGTTTAGCAGGATTTCTACTTTTTCATACTGTTGTATAGAGAAAGTATTGTTTCTACGAATTGTTTTGAATTCCAGATGTTGACGCATGAGCACGTTTTAAGACTCCCTGAACTGAGTCTGAACACATTTCTAACATTTTTGGAAAGATGGCCGCTTCTGTGTGTGTAAGTGTGGGCACGATAGGTAACTCAAGAACAAATAAATGTTCGAACCGATATGAAATTTAAGTGTGGAATATACATTATAGAACTAGATAAAAGTTTGGTACTTAGAACTCTGGAATAAAATACGGGTAAGCTAAATGCATCCATAGGCGTCACTAAAGCCCCAATTATACGACAGTAATTTCAGACAACAAACCGTTCGCACAACAGCTTTGTGACGTTTAAGGCTCCTCTATATACTCAGAGGAGCTCTAGGACGTTTGTGACGTCACTCCACGCAGCACAGAACGAAAGTGACGTCACTCTAAGCAACAAATGAGGAAGCTTAGCTTCCCCATTTGGACGTCCCTTCCCCCTAGCTTTGGGACGTCACAAACGTCCCAAAGCTGTTTTGCGAACGGTTTGTTGTCCCAAATTACTGTAGTGTAATATAGAGACTCTCTCTTACTGTAAAGAGTACTCTCAACATCCTAAAGGTTCCGTTTGGATTGAATAAGTTCAATAAGATAAGCTTCCATTTCTGCAATCCAAAACAGTCAATCGGACATCTTGGTCGAAATTAAAGTAAGAAATGAAATAACTCGAAAGCACGTGACCTGTGACGTTTCGGATTTACGCACTTCTGCGTACAGCCGGTCGTTCCTCAACAACATTTTCGGGTTCTTAAAATGTTGTGACTAAATTTGCTGTCTGAGCTGTTTTGTGAACGGTTTGTTGTCCCAAATTACTGTCGTGTAATAGGGGTTTAAGATGCTGCCTATTTAAAGGAAGAAACTGTTGAAGAATTTATATTAATAATTTAGGTACTCATTCAGAAAAAGATACATTTTTATAATGATTATGACACAAGCTGAATGTCGAATGTATGAGACAGCTAGGAGACTCACACTTCAACTATTTTAAACGAATAGAATGTGATAGAAATTAGAAAGTTAATAAAAGGATAAAAATGTTACTTTTATTCTTTTGTATAGAAAAGTATCATTTCCCGAAGTTTTTTTAATTTGATATTTTGACGGATAAGCAAGTTATGCGACCTCTCAAACCCTTCGATCACTTTTAGAAAGATGTGTGTAGATACGATAACTGAAAAAAGAATGCCTGTACGTTTATATAATTTAATATGCGGATACGTTATGAAAAATAACTAGATCTAGATATAATTTTATGGATTGGAACTCCGATTTCAATGTTTAATTTTCATGGTATTTTAAACGATGCTAATTACCTTGATAATGATGGTAGAATAGATGATCTGTGTAGGAAATGGATGATTTGAACAATGGCACAAACATAATGCGTATTAATACAAATCGGCCAAATACATCCAATTCATTGGCGTAACAGACCTGTTGCCAACTTGAATTTTTTTTTTTACAAATTGTTAAAAAAAGAATAACTTGGTACAAAATCTTTAAAAGATACATTTTTATTATGATACTGATAACAGTTTTCTTTACATACATAGTAAATGTAATAGGTATTGTGACGGTGTTGATCGCATGCTGGCCGAGGAAAAATTATATACGGACTGTTATATGCCGCCCGCATCATATTTTTATAAAAGTGTACTAAACACTATGCAATAGGAATGTTGGGTGGAACTCGGAATAAAAATCGGCAGTGGGTCCAGACTCTAGTCCGAGGGAGCCGAAATGATTTTGCGTGAATATCGTTCTTTGTGAGTGGTACGTCTTTAGACATTTTCAAAACAGTTCAAAATAATGAAATATCGAAATTAGAATCACTTTTTTAAATCTTATCCAAAATCCAATTATATATCCTTGTAGGGATTTCAGAGGGTTACAAATTACCCGCAAACTGCACCGATTTCATCCGGTTAACTTGACCATAGACTTGCTTGGCGGCATACCTTGAAATTTAAAATTCAGGTGAATCTAAACTTACTGGCGGCACATAAATACGTTTTAGAATTTCATACTTCCATTTCATCTCTTCAAACCTCATCAATCATTAGACATCTTTAGATTCCCCAAATTCGCTTTATTTTCTAATTTCTTTAAAACAAAACAAAATATCTTCTGTTTGGTCAGCAATATTCATCAAGGCGGAAATATATTGAGCTGCAACACTCCTTACATGTTTCGGCCTTCCCTCCCATTGGAAAACTCAGGTCAGAATATTAAATTATAGATATTACAACCACTATTGTTCAAAAACTAAGAATTCGACCCAAAATCCAATGATATGTTCTTGGGGCTTTCAGACGGCTACAAATTACTGTTTATAGTTTATAGCTAACACTTTTAGTTTCGAGATATTAGCATTACAAACTTGAAAAACGTAAAATTTTCAATCTTATTCAACTTAACAAGGCCATACAAACTTTTAATCTAGAAATTGAATTTCCTACTGAACATTTTTGTTACCTACAGTTTATATATCTATTTTGTGTAGTTTCGAGTGAAAGTAAGTAAAATGAAGCAAAAACTCGCTTGGGCAAATACTTTTTAGTTTTTTTTGGAAAAAAAAGTTCAAAATATTAAAATAGTTAAATTATTTTTGTATATTCATAAATATACCCCTATTTCTGGCAAAACAAAAAGAAAATGTTTACATGTTTATCTATTAGGTTCGGAATAATCGTCCAAAGTGTTTATATTTTGCGTAATGCTCTGATTTCATCCAGAGATACCCCCAACCACAAATGTTATTCACACCAAGAAACGCGTTGATATGTAGGGATAGTCATGCTTTGGCTACGCAGTATAAGATTTTTCTCTTAATATAGAGATGGGCTGGATTTACGCTAAACACCCTGTGCCATTTAACCCTTTGAGGACCATGGGACATATGTGTCCCATAACTTCAAAAATCATTTATAAATCATTGAATGCGAATAATTACTAAATAATGTTTTTACTTTGTTCTTGAAATATCAGAATCTTAACACTGACAAAAAAAAAAACATTATTTAGTAATTATTCGCATTCAATGATTTATAAATTATTTTTGAAGTTATGGGACACATATGTCCCATGGTCCTCAAAGGGTTAAAAGCTTGTTCATTAAATCGTATCGGATCTGTTGTATTTGACATATGCCCAGCTGAAATGGACACAGGAAATAAACACCCTCTGTCCTTTAATTTGCGTTTCCTGCCTAATACAGAAATGTTTTTGTAGTGGAACCGGGCCGCACCTGGCCATAACGCTGTTTGGATCGGAATCGCTGATTTTTACTTTCTCCGCAATATATAGTTTGTGTGCTGGGGAAAATATTACGATGGGGTAGAACATTCGACACTCGTCATTTCATGAATTTAAACAAACGTTTTAAACATCCGGGGACATGAATCAACCATTTTCGGAATGATGTATACATGTGTCTGTCCCTGCGCACGAAATTTTTTGAACAAACAGAGCGAAATAGATTGCTCATTTTATTCGCGGACATTAATTGGACAGTGTTCGGAAATATTTTCGAACTATACATTCGAACTAATATATTCGAAAATTGAAAAATATAAAATATTTAGAGTGTCTCCACTCGAGTTTCTCATACATGCATATTCCATGGTGGTTCCTCTTATAGCAGATTGGCAAAAACTGAGAAAAAAAAAATATATATATTTTCATACCCCCCCCCCCCGATGTTCTTTCGAAGTTTACATTTTGTAAAGTGCATTTTAGAGAAAAATTTTTCCCTCATCTACTTTGATATCATAAATTGTGTTTCCCAGAAAAAAGCATGCCAAAATTCATGCTAACCTAAAAAAAGACGAAAATTTTGTGCTGAAAAATTTTCAGTATGTGTATGTACATTCATTTCTTTGTATATACTGCCTGCAAGCCTCTAAGCCAAATGTACCCCTTGGTCCTTGGTTTATAAAGTTCCAAGACCAGCGATATAATCAAAAAAGGTGAATGCCATGATCAAATTGCTAGACAGCTTGGCAGCCAGGATTTGTCCAGTCCTGCCTATATAATAAATTTTAGACATTTTTATTTTCAAATCTTTATTCTGAATTTTGTTTTATTAATATAGTATATCTTTTATTATTATTTTTAGGTTATTAGATATTTGCCAAGGTCGAAGACTAGAGAATGAAAGGCAAATGTTAGTTTACCTTGTGTTTGAACATGTTGATCAAGACCTAGCAACCTTCTTAGAAAGGTGTCCATCTCCAGGTTTAAGTCCTGACAGAATAAAAGTGAGATTTAAATTTGTGTGCTGTATTGGTCTTAAAATTTTTTAAATAAGATTTGTGGATTTTTTTTTATTTGTATAGAATATTTATTTATTTTATTTTATTTTTAAATAGAAGAATGAGGTTGGGAAATTGCTTTAAGTTTTGTGTAAAGATTACAAGATAAACATATTTAAGATAAATACCTGATACATAGGACATTTATTTTCTGTACTGTAATCATCACATGTAAGTGCATTAGACTTTCACTGAATTATTAGGTACCTACTTTTAATGTTTTCAAATGTACATGGATGTCTATTGTGTGAAAGTGAATTTTATATATATAGGAATAATGTACCCAATGCATTATAAATATATAGGAATAATGCACCCAATGCATTATATATATAGGAATAATGCACCCAATACAGCAACCAGCATCTATTGACTAGTTTTACACCTTTTAGCATGAAATAGGTGCTAATTGTATTAGACGTAAGAAAACTTGCTATGTGCTAAAATTTTACAAACTTTTGTGGTAATTGATGAAATTAATCATAGCACATGGCTGGCAATTTCTATAACCATTTTGTATTTTAAGAAGCTTCTATTGACATCTGCAGATCTAATTAAAACATATTTGGAAAAGAAAACAACTTTAATAATAGATAATTTGTTCCCAATTTCGTCATAAATTAGGCTACTTTTGAAGTTTTTTTACTTCTAATCATTTGGAAACCTTGGTCTTGAATGTTGGAAAGTGTATTTTCAAAGAGATGCAATTTATTTTTGAAAGTATGGACTTTATGCAAATTTAATTCTAAACAAAGAAAAGTGATATATTTACTTTGTCAGATAATATACATATATTTTATTGATAAATAGAAATAATAATTACCAATTATGAATAAAAAATATTTATACTTGTATTTAAAAATCTTTGATTGTGAAATTTGGGTACACAAGATAGATCAGTGACTAGTAAAGCAGGAAAAGATCTGTAGATAGGCATTTTCCTGTTGGACAATTACTGTCTGCCTTATTCAGAAGAAGGCACAATTTGCTACTGAAACCAGATGATACCCTTACATATTTATTTTATTCTGTTTTACTGATTTAAATTTTTATCCACAGACATTTTTTATAACAGTTTGAGTGAATTATTGTAAAAAAATATTTAGACTGTTTAAATAAATGAGTAAAACATAGTTTCAACCAATTACACACATATATGATAAACAATCTTGTAATTTGAATGTAAGCGCTCTGAAGGTGGAAATGTGATTTAAACTGCTGTTTACCAATAAATGTTGTGGTAACGTAATGTTTAGAATATGGTTTTACATTAAGTCAGTCACACATGTTATTTTTATATTTTACATGTCTTATGCTATTTAGTTTTCATGATTTTCATTCATATAGTCCTTTTTTAAAATTTCAAATTTTGATGTCTAAACAGCAAACTCTTATAAATAAATAAATTAGTTATAATTTTTCTACAAAATAAAAAAAAAATGTTAGTTTGTAGAGAAAAAGGGAAAGTTGCACACTGGAAAGCACTTAAATATTTTCATGTTTATATATTTTATTATTCTTTTCTGAGAGATAAATAAATAATAATAATAATGATGTGTGACAATAAACTTCTGTTTGAAATATTTTGCTATGCCATATATTTTAATATCTATCTTATTTTAGGATATAGTTTATCAACTACTTAATGGCTTAGATTTTTTGCATTTCAACCGAGTTCTCCATAGGGATTTAAAGCCACAGAATGTTCTTATATCTAATCAAGGGACAGTTAAGCTCGCAGATTTTGGTCTAGCTCGAATATACACCAGTCACACTGCATTAACATCTGTGGTATGTATAAATTCTTTATGAAATCATTTCTTTTTTGGAATTCATAGAATAAAGATGTTCTGTTTAAATGTAGTCTGTTTTAAATTTTGTGTGTAATGTGGAAATATTTTATGTATGTTGACGTATATAATATCAAAGTCCATGTTTACTCGCAATTGTGGCATCAATCAGTGCTTTTTAAATTAAATTGATTTGCTATTTAAAAACTGCAAGTCAAATATGACTCATAAAATTCACCCATGTTATTTATTTTTTTCTTCTCTTCCACATGAGATTTTGATGTCTTGACTATTCCATACCTAAAAAGGGCAATCTTACTACAGAAGCTATTCTACAAACTTTGGCTGTTCCTGGCTGTTCTTGGCACAGCCCTGTTTATACAATGTCTCTCCAAAATCATTTGATTTGATTTAGGATTGTGAATTTTATCTTACATAATAAAGGAAAATATCTGTGTGTGTATCTGGGCAGTCTCTCATGGGAAATCTAAGCATCATATGGCAACGACATTTGGTACACAGGTACTTCAGGACCTGAATAAGTGCTCCTTGACATTATTTTTTTTTTAATTTCAAATTAGTTTTTTAGTTATTTTCTGTTTTGGCCTGATTTAGGATTTTGGGCGATATTCACACAAATCAATACCTTAGCAACCTAAAATATAATATTTTAGGTTGCTAATTTAGGTTTTAAAATATTATGAGTTTCCATCTTGACACCATCAGAGAGATTGAAGAAAGTTCTTTCTAACAATGTTTTAACTGAATCCGTGGGACAATTCCTTTATATTTATTTTTTTAAATATGTTGAAATATGCATTTTTTACATGATCTGATATTCAGCATGTCCGAGAAAGATCTTTATTATTCTAAATATTAATAACAAAAATACGAAAAGGTGAAATCGCGAAGGCCAAGGTATTGGTCCTCCACGATTAATCCATCGTTCGGGAAACACTGTATCAAGTAATTCACGTACAGGAAGTGTCCAGTGAGGTGGAGCACTGTCCTGCTGAAATAAAACATTTGGTTGTAAATGTTCCAGTTGTGGAATAACGTTACAACTCAAGAAGATCCCTGTACACATCACCATTAATCGTCTTTTCCACAAAGAAAAATGGACCTATTACAGCATCATGGAAAAGACCACACCAAATATTCAGTTTGGGGCAGCTATTAGAAGAAACTGTTAGATTTCTTCATTCTTTTACCGCAAACTGCATTTCATTTCACCTTTTCGTATTTTTGTTATTAATGTTTAGAATAATAAAGATCTTTCTCGGACATGCTGTATATATATATCGCCACATCCAAAAAATTAAAATTAGCACAATTCTATAATTTGGTTAAAACTTTACTTAAAATGCCTTAGCATTCTAATAAAAATTTTTTTTTTCGATTTCATAAGTAATTTCAATTTTTATAATTTAAGTGATCACATTCAGTTATCGCAATGGACTATCTTGCACTTCAATGGAGATTCTGTGTTCCCCCTTCTCTGGATTAAATCCATTTTAAAGAGGGGTGAGCGAGTTCGCATAATGGGTGGGTTCTAGGTATTCGGGAAGAAACTTCCAGAGAGAGTCTTTGAATATTTTTTTTTCTGCTTTTCAAAGAGTGTGTTTTGTTTTATTCCTTTGCAGATAGTGTGCTTGGTGAATTGTGAGTAGCAAAGGGCATTTATTTACGACCCAAGTAATGCTGGGTAATTTGTTCTAGTATTTTAATAAAGTATGTCTGCTACAGTATAGTTATGTATACTAAGATATTTCAGGAATAAAAAAGTGGTTTATTTGAAAAGCTTATACAATGTTTTTTATTAATTATCTAGTTAAGCTGAGTGGCATGTTCTATTTTCAGGTTGTGACTTTGTGGTATCGTCCACCTGAGGTACTCCTTCAACAGCATTATGCTACTGCTGTAGATGTCTGGAGTTGTGGTTGTATTTTAGCTGAATTATACAATAGAAAGTAGGTTCTGGTCTATTATTTATCATTGTTGTCGATTGAAATTGTCATAAGTAATACTTAGTATCTACTTTTATGTTATGGAAAGATAATATAATCACATTTGAAAGTTGAATTCTGAATATTTTTCTTCTGGCTTTTACAAGTGTTAAAAAATCATTTAGGAATAAAAGTTTTTGAGTTTAAAATTTTAGTGGATTTTTCTTAAATTTTTGAATAAGATCATAGATAATTATTGCGTATTCATCTATATTATCGTTAAGCTTTATAAGGAGCTTGTTAAAAATGAAATGAAATGTAAGTTCAACTTACTTCATAAGTTAATGTTGAATTTCAGTTATGTTTCTAGTATAATTCAACACACCCATTTATTGGATTGCACTTTCTGAAATTTTGCCATTAAAGTGAAATAAAGTGTAATTTTTCTCTGTGGTATGATGAACAGAATGATGCAATTGCTGTTTCAGCCATTGGCCTTTATTATATCATCATGACTGGCACATGAGCTTACTTTTCTGTACATTTGCATTCTGCATTTTGGGCATCTACAACTGCACCTGTTAGTTTTAATAATGTATCTACTAATTACAATGGAGAAAGTTATGTGGTTCAGTATCTTTTTTAAAATGTAACTCTATTCCTCAGTAGACAGAGTTTAACTTTTCTATCATCAGATGACATTATGGTATTTGGCAAGAGATCCTTCTAAAATTTCAAAAGAGCAATAACATGCCATCCCTATCTTTTTAATACCTCTATTACAACATCTTAGCACTCAAATTGAACTGTATACACAGCTTAGGCTATTTTAATATTTTTAGAGGAGGAGATTTTTCTGTAAATGTGTGTTCTGTAAACTGTTTTGAAGAGTAATGTTTAGAGGTATGCATATACAGGGTTTGTGCTAGATTGATGACTTTCTTCTCCTGGGGCTCAGGACCTTTAAAAGTGCCATAAACAGGATGAATTTCCATGTTTCACTTTTTATTTTGTACCTCTTCTCCCATACATTGATAATACTTAAAAATGTTATTGCTAATACGTGAATACCTGTAGAATATATGATAACTTTTTCAATAAGGTGAATCTTATAATAATATTTTTAAAAATTGTATAATGTTCATGTATTTATTAAAATTTTATCTTGATATAGGTTACTTGCGCGCACATGATTGCAACAAAACCATTGCTTCCAGAAACAAAAATATTGCTGATTATGATGCAAAAATATCCATTTAAGAAGTCTTAGATCAAAATCAAAACATTTGCATAACTAAAGTTTAAAAAAAAATAAATTTTTAAAAATTAAAAATGTATTTAAATTTTAAATTTAATTTTAAAAAACTTCAATTATTCAAATGTTTTGTATTTGATCCTTCTTGAATGAATATTTTTGCATCATAATCAGCAATATTTTTGTTTCTGGAAGCATTGGTTTTGTTGCAATCATGCACACAAGCAACCTATATCAAGATAAAATTTTAATAAATTCATGAATATTTTACTATTTTTAAAAATATTATTATAAGATTCACCTTATTGAAAAATTTATCATATATACTACAGGTATTCACTGATTAGCCATATAAATTTTAGGTGTTATCCATGTATAGGAGAAGAGGTAACAGATAAAATGTGAAACATGGAAATTCACCCTGTTTATGGCACTTTTAAGAGTCCTGAGCCCCCTTAACAATATCTTTAAAATAGCTCTGAAAGGTGCTTTCTATGTACTTTCCATTCACCTAATGATGTGTGTGCTTTTATCCAAGGTTTTCTTTTTGTACCAAAAAGAGTACAGTGTACCCAAATCTAGCTGCTATTTACCATCTTCTGTGTGTATATGTGTACCTATGTGTGTTCAACATGAAGATGTTCTTTCTGCATGGTGTCTGCATTGGAGAGCAATTTTCTTCACTTGTGATTTACTCATGTGGTATGTAGGATGTCAACTTCTACTCCCTTCTACTGTGTTTTCTTCTCCTGAAAGGAAAGTAGTAGAGTAGTTTTTGCACCCTGAAGTACCTACCTGGATTCTTTTTAAAGTGTAATTTTTGTGTGGTATATTTTGTTCCTTCATATATCGAAGTATTTGTTATGACTGTGGCGAACTTATAATCGAAGAATGATTACAATTAGAAAAGGGTTCCAAATGGCAATTAAGCATTTGATATAATTACTGTTGGACATAAAATTATGCAATTTTTAACATTGTTTGGTTAATCAAATTATTTTCTTGAATTTCAATTTGATTTGTATTTGAATTGTTTTTGGCTATGCCAAGCTCTTATTTTAAATTCTAGTTATGCATAAAGTTTACTTTTTAGATAAAAAACAATTTTTAATCTCCTTGGACTAAAGTGAGCTGAGTTTATTGTATATAAAATTTTATCACGAACCTTTATTTTTGGATGTATTTAAATTTTCATATTACTAGTGGTGCTTAAATTTATAATTTTGAGACATATAATTCCTTTACCACAATAAAATTGGGAGCATAAAATAATCAGTTTTTATCTGTTAAGTTTATTTTATAATTACATTTTATCTTCCCTGCTATTTGATGAGCTCCACTAGTTATTTAATAAACAGAGTCTGCATTTTCATATCCAATATAAAATTTCAACATTTTAGAAGTAAACAAGCATAGTGGTTTAAAACAGCTCTAGGGTTTACAGCGCTTGTTACAGCTGTATGTAAATAGTTTTATAATTGTAATATTTTAATTCAATGATTTAGTGTATTCTTTTAAATGTTTTAATGTGGTTTTTGCTTACTGTATTGTTATTTTTCAGGCCACTATTTCCTGGTGACAATGATGTTGATCAGCTCGCTAAAATTTTTGAGTAAGTATTTTGATGTTTTGTTGAATAATCTACCCAACTAGTAGCAAATATTACATTATAATACATCATATGTGTATCTATTATTTGCATAAAGATGACATTATACCTTAAATATCAAAAGCCAGGAGTTGAAAAAAGAAATATTACATAAAATAAGTATTAGACTTGTCATCCAGTTTCATTAAAAGTTGAGTTCTAAAAGGGTTCTTTACTGCACAGAATAATTGGATATGTTCAAGAGTGTCAACATCAGTTTGTGGGTCACTCATTCAAGGTTGAAAGATAGAACTACGAAGATGAGCCTGTATGACAATGCATCCAATTCTGTCCTTAGTTACAAAAATGTAAACAGTTTTAGAAGTATTTTGATAATTCAATAGATCATTTGGTTCTTCTAAAAAGGTGTGGAGATTACAGCAGGTTTTACCATTTTCCTATAAATTACACTGTTTATTTCTAAAGTCTATATTAACATTTTTTCAAACACTTTAAGAGAGTCTATAACTTAGGAATTAGACCCATAGATGGAACTAAAAGTCATAATGGATGTTTATAGAAGGGAATGAACTTGTGAGCAGCAACTGCTGATGTTCAGTTCACTTCAGCTTACCAAGGGTACTGGTTAAAGGAATGAGAATTATCTCCTAAAGTACCCTAAGTAACAAAATAATTTTATTCAGACCGAAGTAAGCTAAATCTGCATTAGTTTCAAATTATTATTAGTGAAGCTTATTTTACATATGGTATTTCTGTTTTGCATCTTCATATATATCAGTGTACTTTCTCTATTGTGAAAATTGCAGTTCTTATATTTGTAGAGTTATTTATAAGTGTGAGAGAGTTATACATACTTTTTTTTTTCATATGTAAAGTTTTGCAAATCTTGGCACTACAGCTGAAGATTTAAAATATTAGCTGGCAACCACTGAGTAGTTAGAGCAGAATTATTAGTAGCCAGTAAATTTATAACAAAAGATATGAAACATTTTAAAATTTGAGATTACTTGTGTTATTTTTATATACAGTGGAGCCTATGTGTACTGATCTTTGATACAGTAAAATATTGGTTATGTGCAGTTTTTTCCATTTGCACTTGAATCTGCAATATTACAACTATGTTAATAAATGACTCAGATACTGAAATAATAAAATGCATCTTAATGTAAATTCATAAAAATATGAAAGTTAAATTTTCGTCTCCACACAATACATTTCTTTTACATATGTGCGTATTGTAGGCAAATAAAAATGTTAAATTTTGTAAATGGAAGCACATATGTATCTGGCTATGGCTGCATCTGTCTGCACATGTGTATCTGGCTATGGGAAGCACATAGTATGTATCTGGCTGATTGTTAACCTTAATTTAGTTACAAGGTTTTCAAGTTTAATTAACCAATGAGCACTATTCAGCTTCACTTAGCACATCTATTAGGGACCATTGATGTAGAGTATGTAAGCATAGATATAGCTCTTGATTATAGGTATTGCATTAGTTTTATAGCAAATAAGTGAATGAATGTAAAGATCTTTTGTTCATTTTCATGGATACAAATTAATAGTTTTAATATTTTATTATATATTTGCCAATTATGACTATTTTACATAGAATTATTGGGAGCCCTCCTCAGTCACAGTGGCCAACTGAAGTATCACTGCCATGGTCGTCTTTTAAATTTTACAAAGGTGTGTCTCTAAGGGATGTTGTGCCTGAAATTTGCAAAGATGGAGCTGATTTACTAAAGGTAACGCAAATGTTGAATGTTTTCAAACGTAAAAGTCTATTGACTTTTAAAACTAACTCTTGCATGTATACTTTTTTTTTTAAAGTTTCATTGTATAAAATGGAAAATTTCTTGGACAGTAAACTCTTTTATCTGATTTCACTTTAACTGGCTATATACTTGTGCTAAGCAAAAGTGGGAAATTCCATAAAATCCAATGAGTCACTGCTTTTATCAGCTTTTTACTTCAACATAGTCATTCATATTTCTCGTACACTTCTGCGTCGACTCTAATGTATGAAGTTTTTTGTTAGTTATACTTTTATTTTACAGCAGTTTCCAGTTTAACTTGCTATCTATTTTACCAGCCAAGGGTTTGGTCTCACTGAGGAGAGATCGGAGGGTTTTCACTGTATGTTTACTTTCTTATAAAGTATTGTTTTTCTGAAATTGGTTCAAATTCAAGATATTGATGGATAAGCATATTTTATGACTTCTTAAAATAAATCATTGTAAAATGTAAATACTTTTAGAAAGATTGCTGTCCTCCCATTTGTGTGTGTGTGTGTGTGTGTCTGTGAGCTTTGGACATGATAACACAAAAACAAATGCACCTACTGCAATAAAATTTTATGTTTAGATACATTAGGTAAAAAACTAAAACTTTACAGAATTTTTAGGAATTATCATGATTAGAACTTGAATAAGACTCACATGCTAAAATAACTTAACACAGGTTGTGGTAAATATAGACTTATATTATGAAAAGTTTCTCTCATTTAAAACTAAAGTCAAGCAAACTGGTTCCTCAGATTCCAAGAAAACACTGGCAAATAAATGGATTCAATAAATGGCCACAATTCAAATTTGAATATTTTCTATGTTAAGCAAAAATTTGGAGATAATTTGATGGTCAATGGGCCCACCTAAAAAAAAACCACTCAGGTATTTTTTGGGTTGGGTTCTCTTTAGCGAACCCTGCTACTTTATGAAAGGTTTCTTTTATTTAAAACTAAAAATCAAGAAAACTGGTTCATCAGATTCCATAAAAACACTGGTATTAAATGGATTCACTAAATGGTTGCAATTCAAATTTAAATATGTTCTATGTTAAACAAAAATTTGGAGATAATCTGCTAGTCAGTGAATGAATGAAATAAAATCATAAAAATTAGCCGAATAGATTTCGAGAACACATTTGGATAGATCTAGTAGATTTAATAAATTGTCAATCCAAATTTAAATGCATTCTTGATTTGGGCAAGAATTTTGAAATGATCTATTTAATCAAAACCTTCCACTTAAAAAAATTATCTTGAAATATAACCAATTAGATTTTGAGAGCACACTAGAGACAGATATCAGTAAATGGCCATACTGCAATTTTGAGTGTGTTCTCCATGTAGTCAAAATTATTGGGCGATGCAGATTGAGACATTTCTTTTAAAAATAAAATCATAAAAATGGGCTGAGTGAAACCTGAGAATATGCTGGGGACAATTATAATAAATGCTCATAATTCAAATTTGAATGCATTTTCAAGTTTGTCCAAAATGTTGGGCAAATCTGTAGGTTGACCTTTTATTAAAAAAAATAAATTCCAAGAATTCCCTGTGATTATAAACATTGTCAGAATTTAAATATGTAGATAGATAATTTATCTTATAATTTTTATGCTATACTTCATCTACCCAGTAGGTAACATCCTTCAGAACTCTGTTTAAGTGAAACTTAGATAACAGGATCTCTACTGTAACTTTATTTTATGAGAAGTGATTACTTAAGTTCACTGTTCTATTGAAACAGCAGTCACATCATAATGTTTTGTTGTCATTGTCTATTTTTAGAATATGTTAAGGTTCGACCCCTTAGAGCGAATATCATGTTCTGATGCCATGAAACATCCTTATTTCCGTGATTATGAAATGAATCCACCGTCTAGTATAAGTGAAAGTCTCTACCATAAACGCCAAGCTAGGACATATAAAGTAAGTGCTGTTTTATTTTAAATTTATACTATTGCATTATTTTTTTTTTCTTAGAAAATAATAACATGAATGTCAATTGCTAAGTCTCACACATTTTTTAAAGGCCTTGATAAAGTGAAATTTAGTTAAAAATTTTACTGATAGATTCTGTAAATTTTACCATCTTATCTTAAATGCTGTATGTGTAATTTTGAGAAGAAACTTAGGGTAAAACTGCAATTTTTTGTATAATTTATGTTAATTAAAAGGAAATGTGTAGTATAGATTGAGTTTGCACTTTAAAGATTATCTGTGGTAATCATACCGTATTCCTCACTTCAGAAGTGACTCAACACAAAAAATTTAATTTACCAGTAACTGAAGAAAACTATTTACAAAAGTGAATATATATTTTAAATGCTGAAATTCTGTACATTAGTTAAAACAATGGAACATTAATTGATAGCCATGAAAAAGTACAGCTCTTAGTACATATATAGATGGGGTTACAGGAAACCAGGGATGTCCTGGGCATATTCTAACAAGAAATATCAACCGTGCATAAAGCATTGATTATGGAACACTTTCCAATTGAAATGCAATTTTATTTAAACATCTCTAAAATGTAATGCATTCAGCACTGATATTTGTAAATTATCACAGTACTACAGTAATTTATTATACTTAAAAACTTTAAACTTCATTGAAAAAGACAATGTTAGTTACACAAAAAACTTATTCAAATGACATCATTAAAATATAAATCTTCTGCCTCTCTATGTAAAATCAACGAATATTTCATTCATATCACTTATATTCCAGAGCTAAATAAATTTGCGTGAAAGAAATTTAGTAATTCTTATACAACTCACTTTACAATCGCTTGATTTGTTTACATTCTGCATGCTGAAGTTCAGCATTAAAATTAGGCTTCGTTATAGAAATATCAAAGTTTAGTGATCATTTAAAATAAAAAATATTGTAATTGCGTTAACACAGAATTTAAGTATGCGCGAAATAAAGCAGTTTCATGATGGATGCAATGTTAATTATAAATTTAAATGATCTTTAACATCTACGGTAACTGTGGAAAAAATGGAAACCATATTTTATTTTGCAATGAGCCATGCGATCTCTTCATATATTATGGGTGTAATTATTATTTAAATTTTTATTTAAAAAACTACCCAACATATTTTGCTGAAATTTTTTTACACATTTTATGTGATAATTTGAATATTTCTTAAAATTTTCGAAGCAATTTGTGAATTTTAACTTCGCTTAAAAAATGTTTGAAAAATTAAGTCCTATAGGGTTCAATGTATTTGATTTTTTTAATCCGGGTTAAATCCAAAAGTAATTGGATGATATTATTAATTTACATTCTTAATTATTAATTTACATTCTTCCATTTTGATAAAGTCACTTTTACAGCAATTATCATGCGAACGAACAGACAGACAAAATGACCAAAGTTATAAAAACTTTTCAACTATGTTGGAAAGTGTTAATGAAACGGATTTTCTAACATTTATCATATATATTCAGTGAATCCTTGTCATAACACAGGTGTTTGGTGACATCAAACCAATTGTGTTGTTATAAGGGTATTCACATTATAAGGGAGGGCAACCACATTATGAATGAGGAATACTTTTTTTAATGCTCAATTTTCAGTGTTAAAAGATAGTTTTCTGTTTTGTTATGTTCGTATGCTTTATATTTAGTTGCCTGTTAAACAAACATATTTACAAAATACAAAAGTCAGTATTTTACTAATAATTATATTTTTAGCATAAAGACTGCAACTATATAGCATTAATACAGGATGTCTAGGAAAGTCTGTATCAGGGGAAATTTCCCAAGAAAGAAGAGAGTTATCCTTATTTTTTTAATGTAGCTGCATAGAAAACCCCTATGGTACTACATGACAAGACAACTTTGGGGGCTGACCTCCTTCTTATGGGGTGGGAGTGAGGGGCTATCTACCTCGCTTCCTTTTAGAGATAGAGAAAAAAGTCAATTACAAAGTTGTAGAGCATTGCTAAATTAATATAACAAAGTGTTTGTCCAACCGAAAAAACTGACAATAACTTTAAAAACTAGGGAATAGACTAAATCCCCCCATATAAAACAACATTAACGTACTTAGACGATTGGTATGCCTTGCTCGCTATGCATATATAATCATTCAGCTGCACTAGCATTCTGGTTACATTTTATAAAAACAAGGATCAGTTTGCATAGCATAAGGATATAATACTGCAGATGAAATGTTCTTTCAATCTCAGATTAGTTTGCTTATTTTTTTTTTTTGCTTCGATATGATGATGTTTACCCACAAATCGTCTTCTGATAGGTCGGACAGTCTGGGTCTCAACAATAATAACCCACAAATCATCTGTTAAATAAAACAGTTAGCATTCAAACAAAATTTATTAAATCATTGTTTTACAAGACGAATTTGCAGTTTAAAGAATTGCATGTATTTAAAAATATTTTTTTGGACAATTATTTGCAGCTTTTTCTGTCGGACAAACACATTTTTACACAAATTTGGCAACACTTTACAACTTTGTAATTGACTTTTCTCTAGCTCTAAAAGGGAGCGAGATAGCCGCCCCCCCCCCTCATAAGAAGGGGGTCAGTTCCCCAAAGTTATCTTGTTGTGTAGCACCATAGGGGTTACCTATGCAGCTGCATTAAAAAATAAGGATGACTTTTCGTTCTCAAGAAATTTCCCTTGATACAGACTTCCCTAGACATCCTGTTTGCATACAAACAATAGTGTACTTACATGCATTTCATTCATTACAGAACTATAAGAAACCCTGTAATGTCATTTAATTTGTATATATGACATTTTTATGTGCATAATTTCCCTTTTTATGGAGGCTAAAGGCAGGGTGATGGAAAAAAGAAAGGGAAACATGCTTACACCCACTTTATATCTGAATCTGCTGAATAACTAGGGTTCACTGTATTAAAAATCCACTACTTTTTACTTCCTTTTTTTTTTTTTTTGTGAATATACAAATAATAGATTTATTTTTATATAACTTCGTGTTATGTCTAATTGCAATATTATGATGAGAATTTAATAAGAAATCAAAACCATCAAGTAGCTGTAAGTGAAACACTAAATAGCTCCCCTAATAAAAATCTATGGCATTGCCAATGCACATCAATTATGTTAATTTGGTAAACTATTTTCTATAATCACATTGTTAATTAATTTAATTTCATTAACCCTTTAATTTATTTTTCAAGGTTCAAGTTACACCAATACACCTCGGCTGGTTAATAGATTAATATTTATCCAACTTAACCATAGCAAATTGAGATAAACTTTACCTCATAAAACATTTTGCTTTGATTTCATTATTTTTTGCATTGCAATAATAAAATATTTTTGAAATTCTGCATTTTGTACTTCAAAACATTGCTATGTAACAGAATTTCTACTGCTTTCAAATATTCTGCTGTAGCAATATTTTCCAGAAGTTCATCAATGAGTTGCCAACTGCTTTAATTTAAAATCAGTCAAAAATGCTAATTTAATCTGTTAAATTTATTATTTGTGTTTTCCCCTTAGGTTTCGTAATACATCAAAGAAACAGTAAACGAATATATGTGCCAGTTTGGAATTCTCATGCTGCATACCGTACTCATAAAATTGTCTGAAAACTCAGTGCCTTGAATTTATATTAAGCTATTATTTATTAATAGGACAGATTTTAATTGTATTTTGCATTTGTACAATATACTCTTTTAACTACTCATACTCATGTTTAACTTTTAAAAACATGTTCATGCTGCCCAGATGCAAAGTTAATGTTTGTTGGACTGAAATATAGTTTTAGTTTTTGATGCCAATTTAGGTTTTAAAAATTAAATAAAATGATAAAATTGCATTATAACATTTAAAATTGTTAGTATATGCACAAGTATGTTAGACATTTATTAGTGATAATTATAGTGAATATATTGTGACTTGACAATGTAAAAAAAAAGTTTGTTTTGTTCTTATTTTGTGTACAAGAAAAAATTAATATTTTGTGTACAAGAAAAAATTAATATTTTGTCAGTTTCAGTGTTCAAATTCTTGTCTATTTATTTTGTTTAATATCTACAAATACTAAATAATTTTGAAAATTATAAATAATAATTTTAAAAATATGTCTAATTCTTCACAGATGTTATTAAACATAGTAAATAGTTTGGTTAACATTGAAAAATACTGTAGATTCTACTTAATTGGGATACATTGGGATAAGACTAATTTGGTCCAACTAAGCTGGCATGAAGGTTTACCCAAAGTGCTAAAACATAGACATATGTTTCATATGAAATTAGTTGCACAAAATTAAGAAGGAAACTAAAAACAGACTGCTAATTACTAAACAACAAAAATGTAGTTAAAACAAATTCCAGCATAAATGCATTTGTATTAATTGTATGATAATTCGACTAAAATCAATTTCAGTTGAAGGTACATATCTGTCAAACTTAAAATACATTTAAATGTTATTTTCATTTAATCACAACTCTTAAGTGTATATTAAAAATATATTTAAGAATTAAGTTGGATGTGCTCAGACTGAATTTTGTGAATATGTACTAAGCAGCATTGTAAGAAAAATGGTTGAAAAGAGCATGGCAAATAAGGAACTCAGTAATGGCTATTATGCCATGTGTTAAGTGAAAGACCCAGACCACACGACCAACCCGAAGGTTTATGGTAGCTAGTTGTGTGGCCGGGCCATGTGTTAAGTGTATCACTTATGAATATTTGCCTAATTAAGTGGAATAATAACTCAAATAGTCAATGCAAATTTGTTATATTTACAATTAGTTTCTGATCTTCTACATTTATGTCAGTTGGACAGAATCTACTGTATTTTTCAGTGAGCATAATGATTTTTGAAAGTTTTTTTCTTGTGAAATCAGCAAAATATATCCATTATACTATTATAAAGTTGCATGTTTATACACTTAAATTTTGTGTCTTTCATTTTGTAATGGAGTTTTTTAATACCTTTGTGTATTTTGAGAAGTCACTACAGCAAAAATGTATTTGAATTTGTGTGTATTTGTTATATATTTTGTTGTAGAAATATTAAAATATTCCCTATATTAATTGTATTAAAATATTTAAGTGTTGCTAGTTTGATTCACAGAGAAATTTTTTTATAAACATTCTAAGTTCCTTTCAAGTATAGTCCGATTCACAAAAGTTTTATATTATATTGTCATTCATGTTAAATGTGATCATAATATTATTATAAAGTCTGTTGCTGCTTTCTGTAACTAAAGAAAGATCTTACTACATCTTGAGGTTCAAAATATTTATATGTGCAAGTTTCCTACATATATAGTGTAATGTTGGGCTGTACAAATCTCGGTTGCCAGGTTGTCTGGTATTTTTAAATAGGTGATAACTAGTTTGAAATGTGGATCCTCATTGTAGGAGTGAATATAATACTAGCTCTAGCCTTAGGCCCCCCTAACTCAAGTAAAATATAGTCATTTCTTTAAGCAAAGTGCCAGTATGCTCACAGAGTGCCATACACTTTTTTCCAAACTCTGCTTGTTTTCATTTTTCTTCTATTTTTCTAGAAACCCTTTACTCTGTTGGCAAGTTTTCTCTTTGTGTCAGAATTAAAGACAATACCCTAAACTTACTGTCTAGTGAAAATAATAAAATATTTGCTGATTTATGATGAAACATAATCAACATTTAAAGACCAATCGTAATTAGATTGCAGTTATATATGTATTTACATGTTTTGGATGCTTTATGCATGCAATGCCGAAAATTCATATATCATACATTTGAATCCTTCAAGCCAGATCTGCTCACATTTTGTATAAAATTTGCATAATATTTAATTTATGCCTATAAAATAATTACAAATACATTTTAAGAAGTTTAAAAGTGATTAACTGTATAGCAAATATTAAAAAGAAAATTGAATATGTTTCCAATATTCATTTAAAAAATATTTGAATTGGTAGCAGTGGGTTTTAATATTATGACGATACAGGGTGTCAAGGAAAGTTATGTATCAGATAAGTGACTTGAGATGTATCATATATTTTTTATGCAGATGTATATATAGGAAACTTCAATGGGATAATGAAACAACTTTTGGGGAGCTGCCCCCATTCTTTAGTGGGGTACAGGAGGTTATCTTGCTTAATTAGAGATGGGGGAAAATTCAATTACATAGTTGTAAAGCATTGCAAAATTAGTACAAAGTATCTTTGCCCCCCCTCCCTATAAAAGATGGAAAATAACTCTATAAATAATGATTTTAAAAGAGACTTTTATTAATCTGCATGTAAAAATGTAAATGTAGAGGCATTGGAAAATAAACAGAGATATCTTATTGCAATGTGTGCAAATTGCTAATAATGAACATGTTGTATTTTATGTATAATAAACTCAATTTTATTCTGCTGCATTGTCTAAATGTTTGATTTTTGTGGGGGACAAAGATGCTTTTTCCAAATTTTGCAATGCCCTACAACCTCGTAATTGACTTTTTCTACTATCTCTAAAAGGGGAGCAAAATAGACCTCCACACTTCAGTCAAGAAGGGGGTCAGTCCCTCAAAAGTCGTTTAATTCTTGTAGCTCCATTGGGGTTTTCTATACACCTGCATAAATAAATATACGATAATTCTATTACTTCTGGAATTATTTGCCTGATTCATGACTTCTGTTAGAATATTTATTTGTTTTCACAACAATTTAAAAAAATTTTGAGTTTTATCATTTATACATTGTGTTTCAAAGACGTTTTTTTCTTAACTTGAATCCATTTTACAAGCTTGGTAAAGTTAATGAAATAGTTCAATGATAAATAGTGTTAATAAAGATTAAAAGAATAACATTTTTGATTCTGTACTTTAAAAATTTAATTTTTAAATTTATTGTATTGAAGGGTATTGATTTATTGTATTTGTAATTATGCAATAATTGTCTCATGGTGAATTCTATGAGAACTGATTTTATTCTTATGCTAGGTTTTTAAAAATAACATTAGCATCATATAAAAGATAAAAGAGTAATTCTTCTTATTCTACATAAACTGTAAATAAATATAAAAATTTAAGGATTTATCAGTTAGTTAAAATATTGTTCCAGATTCATGCCTTACTTATTTTGAAACAGATTGGTATCGCCTTTCACAAAGTAACTGATAAAACATTGAGGTTCACTACCTTATAGTTAAAAATTATTCCTATATGGTGTGTACATTTTGTATAACATTAAGTTATGAGTAAATGTGAAATGTATATTTGTACAAATTAAGTTCGGTTTTCTTTTTATTTCTAAAAGTACTGGAACATCAATTTACGATCAATCCCCTTGGTGATTTGTAAAAGAATTTCAGTAACAGTATTTTTCATCATTTATTCAATGGACCTACTATAGAAAAGAATGTCAAAGCAAATATGACTATGGCATAAACCAATTCATATACATTATTGGGTATAGGTTAAATTTTATGAATACTTTGTTTTTCAAATTTGTATTCTAACTTGGTGAACTCAGATAACTACTTAATTTGCTATTTCCTCACATTCCATTGCATATTCATGTATAGAAATTTGATTAAATATTTCCTTTGTTTCTTTTAGCACTGTCATTTTATAAGTAATGAATTGCTTTGTGTATAAAGGTAAATAAATTTGGTTTTGAATTAAAGTTTATAAGCTGGGTGAAAAAAAAAATCGGCAGATTTTTATTTAAGAAAACAAGCATTCAAACATGCTTGAAACTAGTTTTATTATTAATTTTTGTCATCTTAAATTAAATCATAGGCATTAAAGGATTACGCTGAAAAAACTGTTGACAGTAGTGTGATTAAATACTTCATAGATAATTTTTTCAAGTGAGGATACAGACTTTTTTTTTCCTAGTAGTCGAAAATGTTTTCACTTGGTGTAAGCAAACTTTCTTCTAGATACTTTTGAATTTTTCTTCCTTGAGTACTCTGTCTTTATTTCAAAACCTGTTGTTTATCATGGCTCGATATTGTATTTACGATTTTTAATTTTTTTTTTTTGTATTCACGGTTATTTGTCCGTCTCTCTACTCTATATGCAGAGATGTTGACCGATTTTATCACTTTGTATTGTATTTGTCAGTATTCAAAGTAGATTGGATTTTAAGATACATTTGTTTTTAAACTATTTAAACTCAATTTTTCAACATTTCATCCTCTGTTAATTAATAAAAAAAAAACAAGAAAACATTCCTAATTTTCTCAAATATCAATCAATTAAAACGTGTTTGTCAACATATCGGCAGATGTACTTTGATTCAATTCAATTTGAAATTTATTTCTGTGAAATCACCAAAAACATTTGTTTTACATCTCATATTTCATGTTATATTATTAAACAAATTCATAGATATATAATTTCTATTCTATTTGTGTATTCTTTAGTGTTCAAAGTGAATTGGATTTTAAGGTACATTTATGTTTTTAAAGTGTTGAAGCTCAATGTAATTTGGCTATTGTCAAATTCAAAATATTTTTTTATAAGAAATATTAGTTTTCCAATATTTAAAAACTAGACTTTAGAGCCACAGTTGTATATTTATTAGAAACATGTAAATATTTTTGCAATTGTTTAATAGACTGAATTTTTATCTTTTCAACTGGGTTTATGAATCCTTATTTAATAGTAATGTTAATTCCACTTTATTATGCAACATTTTGCATTTTAATATATCAAAAACTACACATTTAAATTTGATACAACACCAAACCTCATATAAAAATAGGTGATCTATATGTGAAGATAAGATAGTTTTGACACATTGATGCTGGCTGCTAAACAAGTTTTATGGAAATATAAATCAATTTCATAATATAAAAAATTTTAAGTAAAAATTGATTCAAGCAAACTTTATATCAAGTCAAACAGTGGCGTAGGTTAATGCCATAAAACCTATGAGAGAAGCAACTTGTGTAAAGCTAAATTTATAAATTGCAGAGTCAGATTATAAGAGTATGTTAAAGAACTGAGCTATTTTGGATCTGACTAGTTATTCATATTATAGTCTGTAAAATGTGTTGTCCGTTGTCTGTTACAGTATTAGAAGAAAATGTATATTTATTAAAATGCCGTTAGAAATATATCAACTTTTTGAGCAGAAATTTTAACCTTCAGAGAGTTTATATGAAAAGGAAAATTGAAGTTTTTTTAGTTTTGAATAATTTAAGTGCTAAATGTATAGACTCATTTGCTATATTCTATGTATTGGTATTGTACTGCATTAAATTTCTATTCCATTGTTTGCCAAAACATTGTTTAATTCATTTTTGATAGGTCATAAAATTATTTTTGTACTGCCAAATATTTTTCTACCTCCTGTTAAAAATACTTGCATTGTTAAAAAATAAATTCTTTTACTTTGCAATTGTTTTTTTTTATTGTCGAAATTTAAAACAAATTATGTATACTTACTTCGAAAACAATAATTATGCTTACTCTTTGTCAAATTTCTAGATGTGCTTATATGATAAAAATGGCCCATTTAGTAAATTAAAATATAATATATTGAATGCAATAGTGCAGATGTGTCTTGGTGAGGTATGCAATCCCAGAGAAGATACAAAGTTTTTCTTGGGAAATTTATTGTATCAATGGGAGGGGAGGTATTATTTTATGGGGGGTGGGGTGGAGAATTTCATTTTCAGTAATAATGTTATGGTTAAAAAAACTTGCAATAGTGTATTTTTGCTTCATAATATTCATATAAAATTCAATTTAATGCTACTAATTCTGATGCAAGAAAAAAATATCTATTCGTTTTAATAAATATATGATTAAATTTCCATTAGCCATGCATATGCAAATTATATGATATTTTAGTCTACCTGTTTAGATGTCTTATCAGGCACTCATTTGAGTTCCCTGCTTTTAGTTTAAACTCATTTTACTTCCTTTGAAATTCATGCCAGTAGTTTGAAACAAATGTTATGATGAAATAAGTTTCTTTAAGCTTATTTGTAATTTTTTCTCCCCCTTAAAATATTTTTTATTTAGTGGTAGGATTTCATGGTATTAAATAAAGTTGGAAGATATTATACATTTTCTGTGATTAAGAGAAAAGATAATTGTTATCTAGAAAATAGCGGCAAACTTGGCAAAATATATATATATATATTCATAAATTTGTTTATATTTATAATGTACTAAAGCAAAAAACAAGTGTCAAAAAAGTGCAAATGTTATCAGCTGATGTTAAAAACGTAACCGACACCACCAGTAGGAAAGTTAAATATTTAGTAGCTTACATCTACAGCTTTATTTTACAGTTTTTGTAAGACAAAATATTGTAAACAGTATTTTATTCAACATAAAACATTTATACACATAAATATGGATTTCTCTGAAACTTCAACTGCACAATTTTTTAACATTCAACTTTTACCTCAACAAGAAACATAGTTAAATGACTAAAATACTGTGGAAGAACAAATACAGATTTATGCATCTGACAATGCAGCAACTCCAGGCAACGATTTTCCTATAAAATAAGATATACATAAATTTAGTATATTAAAATCCAATTCACATAACTACTGATGTACACTATTTTAACTATAAACTTTTTAGGATAGTTCAAATAGTTTGATGGTATAGTAGTGTTTTCAAAACTTCATCTGAACATTATTTTTTTAAAGAAACATTCTAAAACTATTCAATCTCCCTTACAAGACTGGTGTTCCACTGATGTGCCAGTAGTGAATCTAACATTCAGCCAGACAGCTCATATGGAAGTCTCTATATGAATTGCTTCTTAGGACGGGTGTCTCATATTTGAGTTTTAAATAATACTCGTTAATTTAGTATTTTTTAAGGCCAGTAGAGGGTCTTGTGTCCACTATAGTTAAATTTATCATAAGTCTAGAATGTTGATCTTCATTTTGTTCAAGTGTTTTGTATTTTTGATATTTTGTTACTACCTGGGAAAAATAATTGTAGGGATGAGTAATGTAGACAAACTAAGCCTGTTCTTTAAATGTTGCATGTGGTACAGACATTCTTGTGTTTCCAGCACTCCTGAATATTTTTATTTTTGGGAGAGAAAAGGGTCTTTCTGTAGTTTTTGTATTAAGTTGTTTTGTATTTTTCACAGTGCAAAGAGAGATATTTTGTGGAGCATTTAGAAGAAATTAGTGATTTGCAATGGATAAAAGAAAAATTTTTTATCCAAAGAAAGCTTTCGTATGTTCAATGAATCTTTCAGTTATTCAGTTGATAGAGATAAATCTTTTCTTAAAGAATCATAAAATAATAGTTTTGTGCAATGCATTGTCTTAGCAATGTAGGACTTTGCGTGTATCCATTTTAAAGATTATCATACAAAACCTAACTTTTAAATATTGCTACATTTAGTTGTAAATAGTCCTTGCTGTATATTTTCTGCTAATCTTTGTTTTCATTAATTATTGTATTAATTAAATTTCACTATTTTTGAAAAAAATTTTTCCTTAAATGTTTAATTAAGGTAAGTCATATTTTTTATGATTTTCATGTAATTAAGTATTCAACTAAGGCTATACGAAAAAAATGAAGCAATTGAATTTAAAGTTTATTTTATTTTATTTTTTTTTCAAAAGTTAAGCTTAGTTACGCAAAAAGCCTCTGTGATTAGTGTATTTCGACCCCACTCCATCCTGAGTGAGTATCCCAGACAGTGAAGCACCATTGCGAAAGGGTTTAAGATGAAACATTTTCAATTGGTAGTTAGTTTTAAATATAATTGGATAAAAATTCTAATACATGATGATAAAAATTTCTGATTTAATATTAAAGTTAAGAGCATCAAATTCATAAATAATATGCACGTCAAAACTGCAAGATCGCTTTAGTCTAAGTCAGTGGTTCCCAAACTTTCTAGTCCGCGGACCCCCTCAGAGAAAAAAAAATTTCGCGGACCCCTTAAAATCATATTGCAAGGGGAGAAACGGGAGACGTTGGCTACGCCCCCCCCTCTATTCAAAGCTGACGTCATCCGGTCTCTAGTAGTATTAATGCTCGAAGTTACAAGTGCTTTGAAGTCCGAGCTACATCAGAGTATCGTCACCGTTAATCATGGCATTGTGCCAAAACGAAACCTACTCCCAATTTAATTCTGTTTGAAGATATAACCTATCAGTTTGAAATTAATTTCATGATGTATTTAATTCAAAGTTATTTAGAAAAAAATTTCATTATTATTTTATTTAACAAAATAAAATTAAAAAAAAGTGGAGAAAAATAATGATTTTTTTTTTAAAACTAACTATTGATTAGTTAAATATTGCGTGTTGTTCGCGGACCCCCTAAAACCTCGTCGCGGACCCCCAGGGGTCCGGGGACCCCAGTTTGGGAACCACTGGTCTAAGTCAATTTGGCAGTGAAATTACAATCCTAGTAAATAAATCTAAATGTTCTAATTATGTAGAAATTTTCCTGCATAAAGACTACAAGTGGTGTAACTAGATTCTTGGCATGCTGAAGCAAATAATTTCAGGTTGCCTTTGACTCAATAAAAGTTTCTTTTATTTACATATTAGCTAAAATTAGTTTGTAAAATGAAAAATTTGAATTCATATTGAAAATTTTATTTAACTTAGATTTTTCATTGATTCATTTAGATGTGTTTGAATGATGCATTATAAAATATTTCTAAATTTACTAAAAAACAATTTTCAGAACATTTTCTGCTAGCATCTGATATCTCACATTTTAAAATCTTTGTGAGCCTATACATAAAAATTAATTTTGAATTTAAGTATTTCAGAGCTTGCTCTTTGCTTGTAAAATTGATTCTTACAATTCAAAAGTATGAACCAAACCTTTAAAATTTGAGAATTATTTTTTGCTACTCTTTAAAGTTTGAATTTTAATTTAAAAATGACAAAATATACATGCAATTATAGCAATCAGAATTGCAGTGCTTAAACATGCAATATACAGTTTACCATTGTATGCTATACTACTGATAAATTATACTCTCTAAATGTACATTCATAGTTTCATGTCTTGAGCTCAACTCAATTTGATCTACTGCTTTTTAAATATATTGAAAATTAGCAGCATACCCATTCTTCGTATGGAGTATATAATATAAAGAAACTTAAAATTCACAGTCATGTGCAAATTCCTATAGTATATTAAATGACATTTTTAATCAAAATATGTTAAAATATTTAATTTAATGCTCCTAAAAAGAAGTTTAAGAATCTCTGTTCTCACTATACAAAATTATCTTCACGGGCAGATCTGAAGAAAACATCCTGACCCCGTTTGTAAGCAAATTTACAAAAAATATGAAATTGAATCAATATATGCAAAATAAAAGTGTTAAAATTATATGGGACCCGTACTACTTATATACACGAATATTAGAAAATATACCCTGTATTAGTAGATTACATGTATCAATTGATCAATAAACCCATAATCTTTAAACTTGAAGGCAGTAATTAATTCCAATATATGCCAAAATAAAAGTGCTAAAATTATATGGGAAGATATACCCATACTACTTATAATGTCGTAGATTAGAAGATATGTCCGAGTGTTAGTAGAAGATCGCCCGTATTACAATATGAGTCTCAAAAATCTCTGTCAAAATAAAGCAGATGACGTAATAAATTGAAAATGTCAATAATACCCGAAGGCCGTACTTGATTGCAATATATGTCAAAATATATGTCAATATACTTGTGCTACTTATATTCTCATAAATTAAAAGATTTACCCGTGCATTTGTAGAAGATTACCCGTACAAAGTACAACATGAGTTTCAACAATTTTTGTCGCAATAAAACAATGGCATAAAAATTTGAAAATATCGATAATCTCTGAATCAATAATAATAATGTTTAAACCTGAAGACCGTAATTGATATTATCCAGTCAAAAATGCAATAGCAATGAAATTTATTTTATATATATATCTATTCAAATCGGAAAATATTTAATTAAAATCATCTGTCGTATAAACACATTGGATTTAAATCTGTTTCTAAGCGACATGATATTATTTCCTTCAAATAAATTGGTGGAAAAAATATCGTCTGAATAATGCTATCTTTATGGAAGGTTTGGCGATATTTTCATCAATTTAGCGACATTTTAAAAAATCGCCAAATTTTTGGCCAACTGGGACTGTTGAATTGACAGTCCCACTTGGCGACAAATTGACGAAACATCATCACAATACTATCCCCTAATAAAACACAATTCATTTCATTTATTTAGTGCAATTTTATCAGTTTCAAGATATTTTTATGGATTTACAAGCATTTTCATCAATCTGGTGACATTTTAAAAATTTGCTAAATGTGTTACTAAGTAGAATGGTTGGACAAATGCTAACGAAACATCATTTCAGCACTCTATTCTAACAAAACAATAATTTCATTGATTTTTTTAACAATTTGGTAACATTTAAGAAAAGTTGCTAAGTTAGCGAAATCCTGCCAAATTCGTAGCTCAAAATTTGCAGATCTGAATAAAACATCCTGATCCCGTTTGTATATACTAAACTAAATGAAAACACTAAAATTGTATTAGAAGATATACCCATTCTACTCTTTTTCTGTTTCAACAATCGGCTAAATGAGTTTATTGGCTAAACTCAATATATGAGTTTATTAGCTAAACACAATATATAAGCTTAAAAACTCTGCCAAAATAAGTGAAAGTGGTGTACGTAGCTCATGATGTCTGGTATAATCAGCATCGCGAAACGCATCTGCTGAAGTAAGGGCATGTGCTGCCATTCTGTAAGGTAGCGCCATTGGAGTGGTAGGCACGTGTAGCAATTAATTGTCTGTTTCAGTGGGGATTGTAATGGCTGATTACACAACAAGCAATATGCTGATATGCATATGATTTACGGTCAAGCAGATGGCAATGGACACTTAGTACAGCAGATGTACCAACAGCAAAATCCGAGGAGGTGCTGTCGGTACCATACCACCTTCGGCAAGATCGATCGATGACTAAAGGAGATGGGGATCTACCAGCCAGCACGGTGTGATGTAATGTAGGGAAAACGTGCAATGTACGCATGCCTCAAATGGAAGAAAGTGTGCTGTAACGGTTTGTTAATTCCCCATCATCAAGTACACGAATGGTTGCAGCTGAACTCTGTATTCCACACATGTTGGTGTCCGGCCACACATCTTGCTACCATAAACCCTTGGGTTGGTCGTGTGGTCTGGGTCTTCAACACATGTTGGTGTGGCACGTTTTGCATAGCGAAAAGATGTACCCCTTTCCACATCCAGAGGGTGAAACCCTTACCCGAAGATGACTATCCCCATCATGTACAGTTTGTGCGTTGGATGCTTGACATCACCACACATACTAATCTTCAGTTTCCTGCCATTGTTTTATTTTCTGATTGGGCTAGCTTTACGCGAAAAGGCATTGTCAACAAGCACAATGCACACATGTGGTCGACGGAAAATGCCCATGCCAGTGTCCCGTGAAAATCTCAACAGAGATTCAGTGTCAACGTGTGGGCAGGAATCTTCGGTGATTGGGGGCCATACCTTCTGGCCAAATGCCGTAACATACCTTGTTTTCCTGCAACACATTCTTCCGGAATTGCTGCAGAGTGTGCCAGCTGTAGTACAGCGAGGCATGTGGTTCATGCATGACGTTGCCCAGCACATTTTCCTCGCATGGTGCATAACCACCTTAATGCTGCATACTCAGGGAGGTGGATTGGACGTGCTGGATCCATTGCCTGGCCTCCACATTTGCTGGATCTCCATCCGTTGGACTTCTTCCTCTGGGATCACCTTAAATTATTCGTTTATGAGATGACTGTGGACACACCAGAGGATCTCATTGAGCGGATCGTTATCGCTGCGGCATATATCAATAGTACACCCGGTATTTTTGAGTACATCCTGGAATCAATTTTACATCATTGTAGATTACGCAATGATGTCCACGGCCACCACTTCAAACAACACCTGTGATAATTTTGTTCACATCATTCCCCTTCCAGCATTGCACTGTGCATCACAAGCTGTGTTGTAAACATGCTGTCAAATCTTTTTGTAGTTATTATTGTAATGTTTGACATACCCGGGTGACGCTAGAATGTGCTAAATGTGAACCGACTAAACGTGCTTTACGACACCATGTTACATTTCAATTTTTGTTCCTCCTGATGTCTACTAACAACCCTTTGAGTTTGTCGCCGCATTAACTGAATATCCTATATAATAAAGAATACATTTTAAGCAAATAGTATTAGTGACATTGCCAACGGTTTTGTGGGACATACCTCCCCCCTCTCAGTAACCCATTGAAGTTTGAAGAAATGATAATTGAGGAAATGGGAAACAAAATATTTAGTTACAAATATATATATATATATATATATATATATATATATATATATTTAGTTACAAATATATATATATATATATATATATTTCTTCTTTAAATATACACAGATCTAATATATGATTAATTTAAAATAAATGCCATTATTGTTATTACATATAGAGAATATATGTCTGTTTTCATTAAATTTAGAAAAGCAGAAAAATATTTCCATAACTGGAGATTAATATTTTTAGTCTGAAATAACATTGTGTTAATAAATGACTCAACAAATATTACAAATTGAAATTTCAGTGACAAATTTAAACATTTATAGTGATCCAATTACCTTCTAAGAGCTCCAAACTTGCCCCACCTCCAGTGCTGACATGACTCACTTTATCTTCAGTCTTCCATTTAGCACAACATGTAGCAGTGTCACCACCCCCTATATATATAATTTAAAATTGAATATAATTGTTAGTTATTTTATCCTATCCTGATCATTAAAAAATCCAACATATAACATAGTTACAGAAGAGTACAGTGTATCCTATGCAATATTATTAGAGATTTAGAGGGGACACATTAAATTTGTATATAAATAAAATTTGATAAAAAAAAAAAGTAGGAGTATATCTAGTACACTCAGATTTTAGGATCTGCTTAAATGCAATTTTTGTCACCGTTCTTCGCAAGAACGGCTGGCACAAAATTTGGTGGAACTGAAGAGTGGTCACAACTAACATGAGCTTAAGATTTTGGTTATAGAAATCGAAAATAGTATAAAAAACACCCTCTCAAAAATACAGTGCAACTTGAATAATTCGAAGCTGAAGGGACCACTAAAAAAGTTCAAATTATCCAAAACTTCGATAAAAAGTTATATCTTTTAACTTTAGTTTCAGGTCCACTGAATGCTTGAAAAGGTTATTCTGTCAATAAGTAAATATTTATTGAGAAATATCATGGTATGAAGGACTTAAACGCTATATGTATGTAAACAAAATAAGATTTATGTAAGCTACATACATGTACGTATTACATTCAATACAGAAAATTATAGTTTTAGAAAAAATTGTGCAATGTCTGATTGTTTTGTAGAGTTCAGTCGTTTAAGGTTAGCAAAATCTTCATGTTTAGTGAACGGAAAACAGCTTCACTAACGTTTATTTGTCCTTCAATGTGCCGACGAAATTCGCCTAGATGAAAAAGCATCTCTTCTTCCTCCTGTATATCATCCTCGATATCACTCCGCTGCACTCGTCATATTTAACACTTCTGATAAAATGTCTTGATCTGACAGTTCTTCACGAACTTTCACGTTTTCGTCCAAATTGACGTATTCTTCGAATGTCATGCCCATATTGTTACCCCCGGTGGGGGAACATTTTCTTCTATGAACTCAGCTGGGTCAGTTTTATTGGTAAATCCTGTTTTTCAAAAACAATTTGCTATTGTTGTTTCCGTTACTTGAGACCATGCATTGCGACATAATCGTGCTGCATCAAGGACACTTATTACTGTTTTTTTGTTTTTGTCCTTGAAAGAATCTGTCAAGAGGTTTCGAATGAAAAGGCATCTGTAAAAATGCTTGAGATTTTTTATGATGCCCTGGTCCATCGGTTGCACAACTGAAGTCACATTTGGTGGGAAAAAAGTAACCTTTACATTGTCCATATGTGAAATACAGTTATGTGCAATGCAATTGTCAATAGACAAGAGAATTTTTCTGTTCTTTTGTCGATACGTTTTATCAAGTTTCAGCAGCCAATCTTTAAAAATTTCTGCAGTCATCCAAGCTTTTTTATTTGATCTATACTCTACTGGTTTTGATTTGATATTGTTTAAGCATCTTGGATTAGCAGATATGCCTATCACGAGCAAAGGCAGCTTTTCACTGCCATCCATGTTAGCCCCAACCAATAAAGTGACTCGTTCTTCACTGTTCTTTCCCCCCACTACAATGCTCTCCCTTACATGCTAATGTCTTGTCTGGAGCACATTTGAAAAACAACCCAGTTTCTTCAACGTTGAAAATTTCTTTAGTCTGTGTTCTCTCAATCATTTGTAAAACATAGTCTTTCCAAACAGTTGCTGCTTCTTGATTCACACTTCCACTTTCACCACACATATGCCTAAAGGAGATTCCATTTCTTTCCTTAAATCCATCCAACCAACCAGAGCTAGCCTTGAAATAACTTTTTCCGAAACCGGCAGAAAATTCTTCAGCTTTTGCTCGAATAAGGTCAGAGGAATGTTTTTGTCCTGTGCTTGTTTAAACCACATCAACACGCACTCGTCGACTTCAGGATTGCCCGGTTCTCTAGCTCTTTTGCGATCCTTTCCATTTCCACGCGTAGCAGCAGCGTTACTCAGAATTTTGTCCTTATTTTTCAAAAAAGTAGGCAAAGTGTTCGGCGCTATCCCGTACTCGTTGGCGATTTGGCATTTCCTCTTCACACCCTTTCCACATCGCGAATGACGGCGACCTTTTCAGGAAACGTTAAATTCTTGTATTGAATGTGTGGTTTACTCAGAGACATTGTGAATGCTCACTAGTGAAACTCTCACAACACTACAGATACACCGACAGTAGGAAGCTTAAATGACGTCTGAAGCCGGTTGAACTAACACCCTTTTGTTGGTTGAACGCTCGAATAGGTAGCGGGAAAGGGGGTTTCAGCTGTCATGTGTCGAACAAGTTGTACTTCGGCGATGATTTCTGAATGATGAAAGGCCAAAAAGTTGTTATGGTTCGAAAGTTTTTATAAAAAAAACTTTGAATTATCCACGATTTTTTAACATTGATTTAATACAAAGTTCAAGGGACCAAGAGAAATCTTCAAATTAATGACAATTTCGAATTAGAGACATTCGTTTTATCCAAGTTGCACTGTAGTATGAAAAATCATGAAAATATTTTTTTTTCAAAAATGGCTCCATGATTCTGATGAAATTTTCTCCAAAGTTAGTTCACATAAAAACAAATGAAACCCTATTAGTTGCTTTACTGGGAAAAATCTAGTCTCCCCTCAAACAAGTTTCCCCATCACTACAGCCACAGAGAAAAATCATTAAATTGTTTCCCCTTAAAATTCCTTCTAATTTGAGGCCTCCATTTCTCATTTTGGTTAAAAATTGTGTGTGCTTTATAGTTTCCATTATTTCCATACAATGTGTATTGCATACTCTCACATATGTAATCAATGCCCACTGAAGTCAACCTCGACTAGTGTGTTGTAGTATATTTACGGTGATCATATATCTTTTATTTTGAAGGACCATTTGTTTTTTCAAGCAGCCATCCTTTAGATTTATTTAGTTTCTCAAAACTTAAATTGTCTTCTATTCTCACAAAGGATTGATCAAATGCTCCACCAGAGGGAATATTTCCAACCATAAATAATTTTTGAACAAGTTAAAAAAATGCAACTTAAAGTTGAATCTTTGGAAGCTTGCATTTACACAAAATGCAACTATGATATGAATTGTCTACAATTTTATGATTTTCTCAAATCTGATCACATTTTCTTAAAAAAATCCATTCATCTGAGAAATTAAAATGTATACATTTTTAATAATTTTTATTTTAATGTCAATCAATTGCAATTCATTACTATAATTAAATATATATGTTTACTACTTATATAATTTATTTTATTTTCGTTAATTATATTTTCCAATCTTTTTTAAATTATTATGAACCTATTTTAAATTTAAAGCATGCAGCTGCACTCCCTGGCTGGGGTGGGAGGCAACCAGGTTGCAGCCCTTGTCCCCAGGAGCCCATGGATGAAATGCATCAAGTTGCAAAACATTTTCTATTAATACTATAAAAAAAGTCTCACACAAGAGTTAGTACAAAACATAATTACGTATTTAGTGGGCAGTTTGGGTTGGCAGGTGGGACTTTTTTTTTAGTTGTTATTTCAGGTTTTAAATTTTTAATTTAATTTTTTTTAAAGTTAACCTTTTCACTAGTTTTTTTTTTAATGGCAATAAATGCTGCAAATTCCACTTCCTGTACCCTGAGATATTATTAAAATATATACATATATTTTTAAATTTTTGATTTAATTTTTTTCATCACTGTACATTATCTTTCATTCTGACACTTTAATGATGCTAGTGTATCGGAACAATGTAGAATGAATATATGAGAAAGTCCATTGTGTCGAAGTGTTGCTCCCAATAATGTATATATTATTTTAAAGATTTTTCTCTACTCTGAATGCCATACATAAAGGAAAAGTTATGAAAATTTTAAAATGCAATTACCAATAATTGTTGTAGTTCCACTTTTCGTTACTTCGACAACCTTATCCATCACAGACTTAGTACCATTTGCAAAATTATCCCATTCAAATACACCAACAGGTCTGAAAATAAATTAATAGTTTAATGTGCTAGAAATGATCTTTTTCATACAGGGTATTAATGGTCAGAGCAGCATAAAATGAAAGAGTATCTGTGTATACAATTTACAAAACAATAGTATGAGCAAACTTATAGAGTTGAATAAAAATTAAATATACTGGGAGGTACGATGTGGAAATGTACACTGAGAAGGATATTGATAAAAAATAACTTTATTTGCAGTAAAAATAACTTTATGCAGTGTTGTTTGCAAAAGCACAAAGTGCGTAGCCATCAAACAGTGTTTTGAGTTTGGATTTTGAGCATTGTTTATGTATACCTGTGCAGAGGTACCACAAATTCAGAGTGTGCAAATAATGATGCCATTGCCACAACACAAACAAAAGACATAATAAATATAAATAATACAAAAAATGCATGTTACTGGGAAAAAGCTCTATGTTGCAGATGCTATTTTCAGAGTACCCATGTCTGTAGAATTAAACAAAAATTTTGGAACAAGGAGCAGATACAATTCACACCATATTAACGGTAAATGATTACAAGACAAGAAAGTTACAAAAAGCAACAAAAGATGACAAAGAGCTTATTTAAGTGAAAGAATATATTCAAATATTGGATGGCCCCAAATATAAAACATTTAGATAGCGAGATATTTAAACAAGAAGTCATAATTATATTATTATGAAGATTTGATCTTTTACAGCACCAGACTAGTGATTTAGAGTAAGATGAGGAACAAGATACTTTCCAAGTTACATGCTGCTTATCAAGGCGTTACATGCTGCTTATCAAGGCATTACATCATGCTAAAATAAAGAAAAAACACAGTTTACTGGTCCAAGATGATGGAGGATATTAAAAAATTTGTGGAATCATATACAATATGCTAGAAACACCACAGAGCAAATTCGAAAAAAAAACTCTGGTATTGTATGAAATACCCTCATGGCCCTCGCAAGAGGTAGGTGTGAATTTTATTTATTTAGAAGGAGAAGATTTTCTGATTATAATTGATTATCAATCAAAATTCACAAAAGTAAGTAAGTTAAGCAAGAAAACAGCTAAATTTGTCATAGGAGCATTAAAACAAATAATCCGGACACATGGAATAGACAGGAAAATACATTCTGACAACGGGCCACATTTCGACAGCTATGCTTACATAAAATTTGCTAAAACTTACAATTTTTTAAATTGTAGCATTATCTTCTAAGTATGCAAGGATAAATAGAATAATAGAAAGAGCCATTAGTACAACGAAGAAAACTCTGTTAAACGTCAAATAGGAAAGTGAACATCAAAATTTAGCCTCAATTGAATACAACATACTGAAGTACCACATACAGTGAGCAAAAAAAGTATAAGGACAACATATAATTGAATGAAAATATACTTTATTTTCACTTTATCAAAATGAATTTTTGATATTTCTGACCTTTAATATGAAATTATACAATATGTACAACACATAAAACAACAAACATGAACCTTACAAAAGTTTACCTTATAAAAATTATCACTAACGAAAATATAGAAAAAAGTATAAGGACATGTTCTAAATTACTTAACATTTCTCTTAATAATTAAGAAAACAACCCTTTTTTTCAATTATTTTAAAAAAAAAAAGGTTGTCCGAGAGGTCATCGATGCTGAAAGTTCTTTTAAAGTGTCTATGGAAATGTTATTCCAAGCTTGTTTGATGGCTAACACAAGATCCTGTTTACACTAGTATTGTGTGCTATTTTTATAAACTTCTAATGCTAGAAGGCCTCATAAATTTTTTATTGGACTGAGATCGGGACTCCTCGCCGGCCACTGAAGCAAATTTACTGAATTAGTTTCAAACCAGAGTTTTGCACTCTTTGAAATGTGTAAGGAAGTGTTATTCTGTTGGAAAATATAGTCTCCTGAAGTAATTAGTGAGGCCTCAGGTAACAAATGTTCACCTAACATATCAACATATTTGTTAGAGTTCATTTTGTAGTTGATAAATACTATAGGCATGGTTCGTTTGCTGCAAAAGTGCACCAAATCATTACTGTGCCCCCACCGTATTGATGCTTGGAAAAAAACTTCTTTGGTTTTACGTAGATTATAAAGTGTCCAAACGTTACGTAGATTATAAAGACCAAAAATAGTGAAAATCATCTGGCTCATCAAGATTGAACTTCTTTTCGTCCGAAAAGATTACATCAATTCATTTTGGACTGAGAGAAATGTATTTTTTTTTAAATTCCTGTCTTTGTTCTTTATGTTCCTTTTTAAGAGGAGAACATGACATTTTAACTTTCCATACAAAATATTCGGATGCTTATTTAAAACATTTTGAACTGTTCGTGTGGAACATGGTAAGTCCAAATTTCTTCTAACTTCATTTGCAGTTTCTTTTTTCTCTCAAGCTCTTTTTACAACCATTCTTTTCTGTCGATGCGTTAGAATTTTTGGTCTTCCAGTTCATTTTTTCATTCCATGCATTCCAGGTTCTTTTAGAAAATTATAAACTACAGTTTTAGATATTTTAATTTTTTTTTAAATTTCATGCCCACTCAATCCATATTCTTTAAAAGCAAGAATTTTTCCTTTTTCAAGGTCAGACAGATGAGTTTCTTTTGGCATCGTACAAAAATCATAAAGAAATGAGGCAAGTGTGAATTTTGTTTAGAAACCCAGTCTTTATATTTGAAATGGTCATTTTCTGCTTTCAAATATGCAAATTTTACTATAATTTTAGATGAGAAAACAGTTGTCCTTATACTTTTTTCCAAGATCATATGGGTTTAAAATTCATATACTTTATAACCCATAAAATTCATATGGGTTATAAAGTAAATTTATACATATTTATTTTTGAAAAATTTAACTAATTTACATGAAGAAGAACTTAATTTTATCAATATTTTTACTTAAGAAATTTGCATACATTTCCGTCCAAAAGATTTCTAGATTTGGAGAGTTTTCGCTTGTCCTTATACTTTTTTGCGCACTGTACCATCCCCAACTAATGGGAAGATCTTCAAGATCTCTGTCTCACAAAATTATATTTGAAAGCAAAATTTAAAACTAAAACTACAAGGACACAATTAACTGAAAATCAAAGAAAACAGAAAAACTATCATGCCAACTGTCTGTTTGGAAAAATTACAAGCTCAACAACCAGTATTAATGCAAATGTGTCATACAGAATGGATTCCTGAGAAAATAGTTAAAGCACATAGTTAGCTGCATTCATATATAGTGTAGTCATCCCCTGGTACAGAATGCAGAAGAAATAGGATCCACCAGAGACCTGAACTACAAGTTATAAAAGACCAAGAGGCACCAGAACAAGCTGATAAAAAAGATAAATCTATTTATGTGTCACAACTGCCTTCACGTAAAGACCTGTACCACCCACTCTCTAATAAATTCAAATCCATGTAGTATGATATTTTTACCATTTTGTTTTGTAGGGTAAATCTTAAAAGGACCCGACCTACCCGAAGGTATATGGCAAAAGATGAACAGTCATTGCAACCGCAATCCTGCCACCCTTAGCACATGCCCCCCAGTTCAGCAACCACCGACGGAAGCACCACCGGCCGAGGCCAACACCAGTGGGACACAGCCACCGCCAGAAAGCCGGAACCCCCACAAGTCCGCACCGACATCGAAGAGCCGAGCAGGACGCTGGGAGGCTAAAACCGGAAAACACAACAAAACACACCAGCCCACAGCCAAACAAAAGGAGAACTAATCCTCTAACTGGATTCACAAAGCCAGGCCCCCTTGGCTGGTAACAAAAAATACAAAACAAGAAGTACAACTTGTACAAAAAATAATAATTTCAATTGCCAAGAAAAATATCATTCCACAAAGTTTTTATTTCACAAACTTATACACAAAAAAGGCTTCAACAATCAGCATTACAAGAAAATCAAACAGAGTAGGGACATTCCTCCTTAGAGAAAATAACAAAACTAATAACCACTCTATCTTAAAAATAGAATTAAAATGTGCACAAAATAGTATTTTGTAATAACCAATTCTTCATAATCAGGTTTTACACATTACATCTACATAAAATATGCCAACATAAAATCAATAAAAAGACAATCTTGCAATTAATATTTAAAACTCAGGAGAAAATTCTCTCACTCTTTATAAACAGTATAAAATCCTCATGTTAACAAGCTTTCTTCCAATCCAATGGCAAAATCTAACACAACAAGTATCACACTCCAACAATG
The DNA here is from genome assembly GCA_951213105.1 of Amaurobius ferox. Taxonomy (NCBI): domain Eukaryota; kingdom Metazoa; phylum Arthropoda; class Arachnida; order Araneae; family Amaurobiidae; genus Amaurobius; species Amaurobius ferox. Next base: position 81,441,481 of record OX578144.1, read on the forward strand.
CAATAAACAATATAAAGCCAGGTCTTAAAACATTAACATTTCTTTAAATCATATCATCTTTATTCAGAATTTAATCTTTATCTTTTCTTTCCAACGATGAGAAGTCGAAAATCTGTCCCTCTCTGAGAGACCTCTCCTCTGACCTATGAACCCTTTGCGGACTCTACAAGAGCTCCAGAAGGGTACACTCGTGGTGGTGGTGTGTGTGTGTGTGTGTGTGGGGGGGGGACGCCGCAAAACCTGGGCGGGAATCCCCTTGAACTGACACCCCCCAACCGAAGCAAAAGGGCGGGCAAAGCCACACCCGAATACAATGGCCAGAGAGACCCCAGTCAGTTACCCTCAGAGGCTGTCTCTCCTTAAGACAACGGATACTTCATCTACTTGTCTCGCCGAGGAGCCTGCAACCCAACTTGAAAGTAACTTTAAAATTAATTGGGAAACCCACAACTTTTCTTCCCAGAAGTTACAAAAACTGCAGGTTGGCAAATATGGCATAATTCAAAAGAACGATGCACAAAATATATCTTCAATTCACTCTCCATAATCAGTTTTGAGTCTAATAAAGTCAATCTCTTTTAGATAAATAGAACAATTTCTGTCTGAACCAATATGAGCTGTATTAAACTTAGTGCCAAATTTGTTATTATACAATAAACGTTTTTTACAATTGGGCTGATTTTCGCATTCTGTTTCTTTATGGGCTGTTTCTCCACACTTCCTACAACAGCTATCGCTGTTGCAATACTTTGCAATGTTTCGTATTTTAGGCACTTATAAACAAATTGTAGGTCTCAGATACTCTCCGAGATCTACCCTACTCCAACCCAAATAAAGTTTCTCTTGATTGATTATAGTCTTGAATGCCACTGGATCTAATGCCACTATCCAATTTTCACCCCTCCTTCCTTTGAAGCTCTGCTTCACTTCAATTTCTGAATCTACACTTAGTTCTGTATTCTGTTCAAGTATAGCAGCTTTTAAGGATTCTTTTGTGAATCCAATATCCACATTATAGATTATAATTTGTGGCTTTCTTTTGATTGGCTTTTGAATTGTAAAGTTTTTATTGAGCATATCGCTTACTTTAAAGCTTTCTTGTCTATCAACTTGTCTATATCTTCCTTCTTGGTGGTTTCCACTAATATGCCTCCTCTACCAATCTTTTTCACTCCTGTTACTGATATCTCCAATTGCCTTGGATTTCCTGCTTAGTTTTCTCCGAGGTCTTTGCCTCTTTAGGATATATGCTCGCCAAGAAAGTTTGAACCCTACCCTTGGATCTTATCCTCGATACACTCTTTTGTCTGACTCCCTCTTTCACTTGCTGAGCATATGTTGCTCTTGATCTACCTCTACTTTTCTCTTCCCTCTCCTTTTGCACTGTTATTATTTTTTGCTGATCAATAACTATTTTCAGCAACTTCGTGATCTCTTCTCTAATTTTAAGTTGTGGTCCTACGTTTACTTTAGCCGACACCAGAGTCGAAATAATGTACTCTTGAGCTTCTAGAGCTTGCACTATGTATTCATTATAGTCATTGATTGATTCATTAATCACAATATCCGTGCTTGGATATTCTTCCGCTGTTGCCATAATGGCAAAAAGGTAGTAAACTACCTATAACAAGTCTGTATCACAAAGTTCGTGATTAGAAGTCAGAACGTGAGCCCTGATGGGCACTAAACAGAAGTCGAATTCGCACCTCAGATACGAGTTCTGAGGGCAGCCCCCCGACCACGCCAAGGTATCGACTTCTGGACCAGACTTAAGTAAATTTTCACAAAAAAAGAAGATTTTCACAACTCCTTTCCACTCGTTTTATAACACAGTAATAGTTTGATAATAATAATTTAAATTTTTCACTGGTCTCCAGGGGGTTTTGTAGGGTAAAAAAAAACCTAAATTAATAGATTCAAAAAGGAAGATTTAAAAGCAGTAGAAGAATATGGAGAGATTGCAAATGCATAAATATTTTTTAATTGCACTTAAAATAGATGATTCGAAAAAATATTTTGCAGAGTAAATCCATAAACAATTCAAATATGCATAGGAACTTTCTGTAATATAAGAATTTTTGAACTCCTCTAATTAAAAAATAAAATAAAATGTATAAGATTTTTTTTTTTAGTTTGCTGTGCATGTGCACTAGTAAAAAGTTTTTACAAGGTATGTACTTTAGAAAATGCAATAGAAGTAATACAAATAACTATGTGACTGTTTATGCATGGTTCTAAATGTAACGAGAGTAGTGAGCTGGGAGCTGAAACTTGATGAAATTGTTCTCAAAATGAGTTAAGGTGAATGTTAGTGAGTCTCAAATGAGTTAAGGTGAACGTTAGTGAGTCTCAAATGAGTTAAGGTGAACGTATCAATGCTTATCAACTAAAAGACATTTTCAATATTGATGAAACCAGATTATTCTTTTACCTCATGCTTGGAAGAACTCTAGGCTTTAAAAGGTGATCAGTGTAATGGAGGAGGGCAGGAATCAACTAACTCTTCTACTATGCACAAATACAGATGGGCATAAAAAAATTATCCCACTAGTCATTGGTAAATTACAAAAACTGTGATCATTCAAAAACATGAAAAGTTTGTTCTTAATGTATATGGTGAACTAGGACACTTAATGTATATGGAAAGCTAGGACATCAGCTGACATTTTCACAGATTGGCTAAAGAAAATGGACTGGGTGGAGAAAAAGCATAACCATAACATTTTGTTATTTATGGGCCAATGCACCACTTATCTCCAAAAGATGGACTTTTTGCAAAATATCATCAAAAATTTAAAGGAGTATTATTGGAAACAATTAGTTCAACTTGTGGTTCAAAATATTACAGCAAGAGCTTCAAATAGTTAAACATACTTGAGGCAATGACATGGCATGGACTCATGTAAAGTCTGAAACAATAAAAAATTGTTCTGGAAAAGGTGGATTTTCAAATCCATTAACAAATGTAAATGCGAATGATGAAAGTGATGGGAGAACTCTGTGAAAAAGACTGGGATGAATAACATCACTGTCGGAACCAACATCACTTTTGAAGAATACATAAATTGTGATTCTGAAATAATTACTTCAAAATTATGCTTAGTTCAAGAATTAATAGAAGCTAAACTAACAAAATATCTGAGCATTGAAATTTAAATGATTGTTATAGTAATAAATATTCAGTACTTTCACTGGTTACTCCAGTATGCTTAAGTCATCGAATTTTCTTGGTCCCTTGAGTGACGACTTATACAGGTTTTACTGTATATCATGATCTAACTATACCAAAATGAACCCAAATATACCAGATGATTTTGTTTATAAAATATATGACAAAACAGTTTCCTACATTCTTAATGTAAACAAACTTCAAAATTATTCATCAAACCTTTCTAAATCGGTATTTGAAAATATTATTAATAATCAATTTACACTAAAAAGCTAAGTTCTCCTTGTTATTATGAAGAACATTTCCAAAATTAAATCAAAACAATATTAAGAAATCAATACCCACTACATCTAATTATTTTCCTTATAAAATATAAATGTAAAAGAAAACAAGTTTAAAAAATCTCGTAGCTAACTCTGTCTTATTAACTTCTACATAAATGGAACAACATTCTTTCTACCACTAACAACTTTATGAACACACCTCATCTATATCATTAAAATTTTCATTTACAAATTTAACATGTTTTGGCAAATTTTGAATTTATTTCTTATAGGTATACATTTCTTTTAATTTTCGAGTCAATATTCTTAAAATAAAATGATTTTTCCTTTGCCAATCACCAGATCTTTTGTTAGCTTATAGAGTCTCTGATGTGATGGAAGTTTACATAGACATAGCATGTGAATTCGTGCAACTGGTAAAACTGCTTCATTTTACTGATTTTATATTTTTATGATCTATTATTTTTTATTTTATTTATTATATTCATTTAATCACCTTACATATTGTGTATTTTAATCAACTTGCATTTATTTTTTAATCTAAATTTTATAATTCTTTTAATGCATCGGGTCGTATGCATAACTTTTGTAATAATTTTTACAGTATGCAGACAGAAACACAGCTCCAATTAGTATTTCTGTGTCATGGTTGGCCCTTGAGAACATCCATGATCACAGAAATGCTTTTCTGGAGATTTTTAATTGTATTTTACAAACTATCACACTTTCTTGTTTTCCGTATTAAGTTTCATTATTTCTAAAGGGCAGTGCAAAAAACTTTCAAAGTAACATTTCATAATTTCCATTAGTTGAATTATCGTATTTTACAAACTATCACACTTCCTTGTTTTCCGTATTATGTTTCATTATTCCTAAAGGACAGTGCAAAAAACTTTAACATTTCATAATTTCCATTAGTTGAATTATCAGCCTTTTGCATTTCTTTCCAATTCTCACTGTGCATTTTGCCAGGTGAAAGGGCATTGTATATGCAATATGTTAGTTTAAATTAACAATTCAAAAATTTGTTACAAATAGTATATTACCACACAAATGTTTAATTAGATGGGGATTAGTCTTAAGTATTTGGTAATATACTAATATATATTAGGGATGTCATGAAACCAAAAATCTGATACCAAATAACAGATACTATCGGATTACCATAGAACCAATATAATCCAATACCAATTAGATTGCTATTATAATGTATAACAAATTTATAATTGTGGCAAAATTACGTAATAAAACTTATTTCAACCATAATTCACTAAACACCTTCGTAAATATTAAAAAACAAAACATTTATAATACATATGTTAATAAATATTTGATACGCTCTTCTGAAAATCATAGTAAAAGAATGATTATGAAATAATAAATAATTTATATTTATCTGAACAGAGTGAAAAATTGTTCTATAGAGAATAATTTTTTTTTTTTTTATAAAATACAAAATTTCTGATTGTAATCATGGATATAAGAAAATACAAATACATGATTAAAACAACATACCATAAATCAAAACTTTTCTATTTATTGCACTAGGGAGACGAGTTTGTGCATTGGTTATATCCGTGCCGGTAAATTGTATTAAATATCATTTAATAATATTCTCTGCACTTTTGGTAGAAATTATTTGTAGTGGAAAACATTCCCAGCAACCTTTCATAAAATTGTTTGGGGGTCATTGCGCAGTGGTTAAGCCCTGGGGATTGAACTCGGAGACACTGAGTTTGATTTCCGACTCTGTCCAAACTGTCTCCATATTTATATGGAGTAAGGACATGTTAAATATGTGGGTCTGAAAGTCTTTCCAAGAGATTGGTAATGGGTGAAGAAGGATAGTAAGGTCCCTGTGGATGCCACCCCACTGGGTTCCGGTCTAAATTGAATGGTGCTGTCCCAACATATATGTTACACCTTCAGGTAGGTTGGACAAGTAGGATCAAAAGAAAGTAAATTATCGTCTGACATGATGGTTATACAATAGTTCAATGAAAGATTGCTGAGGAGGTAGAAAATGAAAAAGAAAGACTATGCATACATACATCAACTGATCAATAAACCGAAAGTGAACTTGTCGCAAGTAGAGCTGCTGACAGGTAGGGGCAAAAGGGTGCTTTGCATATGGGTTTGGGAGGTTTGAACTCAATCAATAACTTCTATGATAGGAGGTAGTAGAAGGGCACATTTACTGCATAGGAACCCCAAAATTTTGTTAACGGTACTGGTCATAAGCCTGTGTCCCCAATCCAATCCCAATAAAATGTTTTAATTTATGCAATTAACTAAAAATATTGTAGCGGAGTGCAGGGTATTACTATTTTAAAAATCAGTTATTATACACTGAAGTGTTTAAGTATTTAAGGAATTTTTTTAAAGAAAAGAACCACGGATGAGAACTATGAACCATCTATCTGCGAACATGCCACTTTGCCAGTCAACACTGCATCACTTGAGCTATCCAGATATCATACTCTTACTAGTATATCTAGCTCCCGAGGGGTACTGATGATGTCACGAATGCAATTGCGCCCATTTTTTACAACAATGATTGAAACCAGAAGTTTCATGATCATCAAGCTATAAATAACCCTTTTTATGCATGATTATGTCAAATTTTGTTCTATGCTGCTATGTTAAGAAAATATAAAATTTTAGAAGTTTTCACTCGAATTTAAAAAAATGCTATCTAGTTCTAGATTTTTTGTTAACAAAGCAGAGTATAATGTTTCGTAAAATCCATCAATATTTGTGGCAGCTATCGTGTACACAAGAAATCAACCAGAGACAGATGGACATCATGTCTTAAAAATAATTAAAACGTGTTCGAGAAGGTCCTAAAACAAATTGTTTTCAAAATCTCAAAATCAAATTTACACCTAGGTAAAAAAAAATATATTAACCCTAGACTTGACCTCCTTAATCCTATCATTACCACAAACGCAAAATGAAATTGTTAACCTCAGCATGATAATCCCCAACTCTTGCTCCCACTCTGTTTTGTTTAAACTGCTGACTCAACAAAAACACTTGGTGAAATCAGAGTTTTCACAAACAAGGAATGAAAGACAATTTCAGTCTGAATAATTATATTTGGAAATATTGGTTTTAGAGCAAAAAATTTTAAGAGTTTTTTTTTCAGAACTTTTTAGTTTAAATGGACACATAATAATTGGGTTAAATTTTTGTAAAGAAAATGAAACTTTCAATTTATCGGTCAGATGGGAGTGCACCATTTATGATCTTTCCATTTTTCTTTCTACTTTATTCATTTTTTTTTTTTTTAGGAGGTGTTATAGGAGATGTTTTTCTTTTTTTCTTTTCTACTTTTAATTAGGCTAAGGGAAAGCAAATTTTTTTGGAAAAGATGAAAGTAAAATGAGTAAAAAAAATAGGATAATGAGACTGAATATTGAATTTGTATAACTTTCGCACAACAATGGTTATTCATATCCAACGTAATAGCGCGATTTAATCAAATGTGAACCAGATATGTTTTTGCAAGAATTGCAAATTTTAATGTGTTTCAGTAAAAATAGCGAAATTTAGGAATCTTTCATAAAAATCACAATTTTAAACAATCTTTAATAAAAAAAAATGGTGAAATTTAATGCTTTTTTACAACATTGCAAATTTTAATGCTTTTTTGTAAAATTGTGAAAATTGCTGTTTCAAAGCCTTTTCTTAAAAATCATGAATTCTAACAGTCATTCACAAAAATCACTAATTTCAATATTTCTCATAAAAAAATTCTGAATTTTAATGGTTTTCACCATATTTGAAAGAAAATATTGTTCATTTTTTTTTTTCAATGTACACAATGATTTAATTTTTATATAAGTGTTAATGCTTTAAATATGGTAAACATTGTTGATATTTAATAAATTATGGAATAGAAATTGTTAAAGATTTTCTATCTTTTATTTCTGTAATCTTAAAAGTTATTTTCCCCATTTCTGCATGATGATTGTTGAATAATAAAGAAACTCATTAAACATGACTAGTTTGCAGCTTTATCCGTTTTAAAATGACTAATTATCTGGCAAACTAAGCTTCATTTTTAATACATTTTACAAATAAATGAAATTGGAAACATAATATGCTACGATGTGCAAATTTAAGTAATACAAATCATAGTTTAACTTTTCTATCCGCAAAAGTTTCAACACATTCTTTAATTACTTCCTTTAGTGAATTTTGATTCTCTTTCAAGCTCATGCGATTCTCTTTCCTCCAATGAACTGGCACACACAGTGAAGCAGATGACTGATGTAGCTGTTCAAGAACATAAAGCTTTCTTTCCCACTTGAAATGAGACATGGTGAAGCCGGATTCTCATTGCAGATGGGGTAGAATAAAGCGATCACATATTTCTCTTTGCCTAATTGTAGTGGAGTATATTGCATGTTCCCCTTAAAATCTCAACTCTTCGGTTTATAGCTCAGCTCAAGAGTTAAATTTTTCATTGATCACCAATTGCCCTCCACCAATCTGCTAAATTTTCAGTCGCCACTACTAAATTTTTAGGTATCATGGCAATCTGGAGTTGTCCCTGTATAATATTCATATATAGTGTATATATATATATATATATATATATACACACACACACACACATGCTTACAGAGAAATAAATTTTGTTGAAATAAAATTATAAATTTATTTTATATACGTTAAATTCAAAGACAAGAATTTACAAATTTATAAAAATCGAATACATCTAAATCAAAGAGAGAACAATGAAGAGAAAAGCATATTGATGCAAGAAAAATGATAACAATATAGTATCAATATCTCTCAAAACAATAGATATTGAGACACTGGACAAATTTTGGGATCACTAACTGAGGGCTTTCTAAAGGTGAATAGGTAAACCAACTAAATTAGAAAGATTAAAATTTTAAAGAATATTTAAAAGTTATAAAGTTTCAAAGAAATGAGAAAGCCAAACAAGTGTTTTCACTCCAGTGTTTTGTTTTTAATTAAAGTACTTAATTCCTTCCAGAAATAGATAAGATATACAAAGATAGGTAGTAGTCATAGAAAGAATTCTGAGAAAACCAGTAAAATATTTTGTTTAAAAAATATTGATTCAAAATGAAAAGAAAGAAAGCAAAAGAAATTTTAAATACAATAATCTTGAAATTTTAAATACAATAATCTCGAAATTTTAAATGCAATAATCTCTAAATCAGCATCTTGCATGGAATAAAAGAATTTGAATTATCTAATCAAATATACTTTTACAATTTGTTAATCAACAAAGCTGATATACATACAGGGTGAGTCGGAATTGTTTTTACAAAAGCAGAGGGGTGATAGTACCCTACCAGACGAGCAATAATTACCATGGAACATAGGGTCGCATTGCACTCTGAGAGGCAGAAAAGAGGCACATCGAACTGCGTCAAGCATGACGCAGTCAGCGCCTCGGACATCATTGTGTACCTGCCTACGTAGTATCTCCTACGCCAGACATGAACACAGTTACCGTATGCAAATGTCCAGGAAGCAGAATCAGCATAACTGGCTCCTAGTAGGTTCCATCGGTAGCCATTCAGAGCACACGTTGCCCTTTAAAAACCGATACAACTTCAATGCTGCAAGTTATTCCCATGATAACATCATCCGACACGTTGCGTGAATGCTATGGCGGAGTACACCTACAAGGAATTGGCCAACACACACCTCACATACAGTGAAGCCAAAGGGAATGGACATGCAGCACGAAGATTGTACGAGCAGCGGTTTCCAACGCGTCGTATTCTCAATCATCCTACCTTTGCTAGTGTCGATCGACGACTGCGAGAAACCGGGTCGTTCGCTATCGCTAACAGCAATGCAGGACGTTCGCGAATTGCACGAACGCCTGAACTGGAAGAGTGAGTCCTGACGAGATTTGAAGCAGCTCCGTCCACCAGTACGCGAGCCGTGGCAGACGAAATGGGTGTTTCTCAGAAAATGGTGTGGCGTATTTTACACGAGGAACGCATGCACCCCTACCACGTGCAACAAGTACAAGCTTTGCACCCAGATGATTATCCCCGCCGGGCAGCTTTTGTGCAGTGGATGCTCGGGATGAGGAATACCTACGATTCACGATTGCCTGCATACTATTCACGATTGCCCGCATTAGTTTTATGTAGCGATGAGGCAACGTTCAGCAGAGAAGGATTTTCAACATGCAAAATCAACACGTGTGGTCTGCCTGTAATCCCCACTGCACAACCCATCGTAAACACTAGCACCGATTTACCGTGAACATTTGAACAGGTATCCTTGGTGATTACTTGGTCGACCCGTACATCCTGCCAGACAGTTTGTCCAGCGCAACATACTGCATATTTTTGGAACACATGCTGCCCAGTTTATTGCAGGCCGTTCCACTCTCCATCCAGAGCGACATGTGGTTTATGCACGATGGAGCCCCGGCACATTTTACCATCACGGTACGGAACTTCTTGAATGCCACATATCCTGCACGTTGGATCGGACGTGGCAGACCTCTGGTGTGGCCTACTCGCTCACCAGACCTCAACCCACTGGACTTTTCTTCGGGGGCAATATGAAATCCTTAGTGTATGAGACCCCTGTGGACTCTGCGGAAGATCTCGTCACATGCATCGTTGTTGACATTTTCTTTGTAGTCGTAAAGTATTTTTGAAGCTGTAATTTATCTTCCAAAATTCAATTTCCTGTCGCTTCTAAAATGTCGAGGAAAGTATATTGTCAGATATTTATAGAATTTATGCTTACGTGAGATATAATAGAAGTCTAAACACACACACACACATATATATACAGGGTGAGTCGGAATTGTTTTTACAAAAGCAGAGGGGCGATAGTACCCCACCAGACGAGCAATAATTACCATGGAATATAGGGTCTCATTGCACTCTGAGAGGCAGAAAAGAGGCACGTCGAACCACATCGAGCATGACACAGTCAGCGCCTCGGACGTCATTGTGTACCTGCCTAGGTAGTATCTCCTACGCCAGACACAAACGCAGTTACCGTATGCAAATGTCCAGGGAGCAGAATCAGCATAACTGGCTCCTCGTAGGTTCGGGCGATAGCCAATTAGAGCACACGTTGCCCTTTAAAAACCGGCACAACTTCAATGCTGCAAGTTATTCCCACTGGACTTTTTCTTCTGGGGCCACATGAAATCTTTAGTGTACAAGACGCCTGTGGACTCGGCGAAAGATCTCGTTGCGTGCATCGTTGTTTCCACAGACCACATTAACACAACACACGGAATCTTCGAGAGGGTGCGTCAGTCATTCCTTCGCCGGTGTGAACGGTGCAATGACACACGTGGTCGCCATTTGAGCACTTGCTGTGAGTTTGTCACTGCATAATAAATCTGTTTGTGCAACATTTGGTATTGTTCATTCGCTTTCCTAACACTGGTGTACGTGCAGGTTCGTATTCTAATTTTACTCTTTTCTGCCTCTCTGAGTGCAATGCGACTCTATGTTCCATGGTAATTATTGCTCGTCTGGTGGGGTACTATCACCCCTCTGCTTTTGTAAAAACAATTCCGACTCACCCTGTATAAGGAAATGAAATAATGTAAAATTGTTTAAAAGTATAACATTGTAAAAGACACAGCTTATTTACTCCAATTAAACAGTTTTAATTTGTTTGAAAGTACAAAATTGCAAAATGATAAATAGTTTCTTTATAAAAATTACGTTTTATAAAGAAACTATTTAGCATATTACATTTTTTTGCATAAATTAAAAATGTGTATAAAATGCATTATTTGCATAAAATTAAACCTACCCATTCCATACTATAGTTTTAGATCTAGCAATTGCAGCACAGAAAAGTTCAATACTCTTGGGACCACAATCTAATCCCATAGAATCTTTAGGAATACCGGACTCAAGTGTAGCTGTGCCTGTTGTAGCATTCTCAGCAAATTTATCAGCTGTCACAAAGTCTACAGGCAAATGTATTTGGACTCCATTTTTCTTTGCCTTTTCCATGAGATTACCAACAATTTTTGATCCTGCTTCATCATATAATGAGGTTCCTATCTAATGAAAATTGAATATATGTCAAAATTCAGATTATATGCTCTACAAAATTTATAGTATAGACTTTATTTTTTTAGAAATAATAGCTTTTATCATGTAGCCTAATTAAACTATATACAATTTCATAAATATATACAATTGCTAGCAGAAATGCTTGGCTTAGCATGGGATACTATTGAAATAAAATTAACGGGATATAAAATCTGAAATATTTTAGCAATAAATTTGTTCTTTATTAAACTTAACAAGCCAGTCAAAAAGAGGTGTAAATAGATGGAGCTATTTTCGCAATTTAAACATCATTGCACACTAACAAAACAGGCATTTTAACTTCTGTCGTTCCACGAGAAGATGTAGGAGAATAAAACTTAAATTAAAGTTTTCCCTGGATCCAATCGCATTACATGGAGTATAAAAGAACTTTCGCATTTTTTTTTGGAAGTCTGATTTTTCGCGAGTACTCGCACTTATTGAACTTTGACCACAGTCAAAATTTTTTTTCAAATAAAATATGTTGTATTGTTTACGCACGCATATAATCTGTTTATTTATTTTTGTGATCACAAAATTTTTTTTAGCTGGCCAGTTATTGTAAATGAATATGTATCAGTATATTAAGTTTTGTTAATGTGATATTGTATATAAATTGTAATAGGTAAAAAAGGAAATTGTATGTAAGTATTAGGATGTCTGAAGATACTACAAATCTTATTGGATGTAAGTAATATTGGTGTAAATGAAATATTGTTACTTGTATTGTATATATATATGGTATTTTTTTAGGACATCTCACCCGGTTAGGTTATTCTAAAGTAATTTTTTTTGCGCAATGTTCATGACAATCTGATATGCAATAGTGATAAGATTTTTAATTTTTGAATTGAAACACATTGAGGAAAATTTAAAAAAACTCAACCCCCTCACTTTTATCTAGCATGTAAGGACTTCTTTGGTGAAAATGTGTGTATGAATGGGACACAAATGTAGATTGAATGAATCTAATTTTTCACATCTGTCCTTGTTTTCGTTGAATTTCTGGGTTGAGAAACACACATATTTTGGAAATGAGAATTAATTGCATTTGACAATCCTATTTGCCCTAGGCCCCGCCCCCCCCTTCTCTTACAGCTGCCACAGCTCAATACTCGGTCATCGCTTCAACAACCTCCCAAGACGAGGGTGACACAACATCGTCACCAGTGAATCTACCACAGCACCTCAATCAACGAAGAGTGCAAATTGCTATCGCATAATATTGCTATTTCCAGAACCAGTGGACATTTTACTTTCTGATGTGGGCGTGAGGGACTTTGTCCCATGGTAGCCCGGAATGTAGCGTCTTGGTCTTGGTCCTATTTGCATAACAGATCCTAAATTTTTATTTCAAATTTTTTGTGGCATATTTTTTATCCAGGAAATTGTTGGTTTTTTTTTATGTCACCGCTTTATTTTTAGGCATTTTTGGAATATATTTTTTTTGGTTAGTCTTTGTTCTGTACCAGAACAAATCCTCGTTTGCGGCGGGGATATGTTGTGAAATGCTTGACCTCGTTTAATATTTATTTTCTTTCAAAATTTAATTGTCCGCAAATTCTAATTCACTTTCGATTCTAAAACTTGTTCTCAGAAATTTATTCCAAATTGATAAAGCGCCATTTCTGTATTTCGGCCTTTTGGATATTTCCCGCCAGTTTTGGTAAACCTTGGCGTAGTAATTTGTCACGCGTTTTAGTACATGTACTTCGTATTTGCATTTCATATTCCATAACATTGGAACTCTTTTTCTTTGCGTCATGAACGCGTAATAACATTAAAGATGCTTAAGTCTGTTTTCGGTGAATAGTTTTAATTGGCGATGTGACGCGGACGGGGTAGGTCGCGCTTTGCCTGTCGGGGCAACGAATGAAAATTCTATTAGTCAGATTCGGAGATATTCTAAAATATGTAATTAATATGTAATTAAAGATTTTTAGCGAGCTGAGTCACTTCAGTGGTGAGATGATGATTTCGGAATGTTTTATTGTAATTTGATTATTAAGGATTTTGTCAATGAGTTCGGATTCAGTAGTCAGATCTTTTGTTCCATTCTGACTCCATGTAATAAATTGGTGAATGAAGGTAATCCTGATTCTGGAATAAATTATGCTGGAAAATAATAAATATATTCAAGTTAAAAACCGTGGTTAGTTTCATCTTTCTTCAAATCCATCCAGGCATGACATCCACTACTTCCATTTCTCCAGGATACATACTCGTGAGTGTTCGCATCCGTGCAGCCCGAGGCATTCATCAAGTGAGCTTTCTCATCGTCTACTTCTACCTCCAGAATGATCACCCATCCCGAAGCGACCGAATTCTCTTTTCAGTTTTCGATTTAAGAACATATTACACAACGCAAAAGAAGATCAACCATGTTTCACTACCACCCAGCGACCATACGGATTTCGATCATCGTCGGTCGTGATTCCCTTGACCTGCGGGAACCGCCACGACACGAGCTACAACATATGATGCCCACTATGTTCTACAACAATTGGTGCCGCTCCCATTTCATTACACAACTACAAAGGTATCTACTAAGATTATTTATACCTTGAATCTATGATCATTATTCCAGAAGACAATGCAGTTAACTTTTAAGCCATGGTGACTACTAAACCAAGAATTTTTAGCCAAATGGGGAAATTACAAGCTAGCTTATGTGTTGTTACAGAATTCTGTATTAAAGACAATGTAACCAGGTGATTACCACAAATAGCAAACATAAGACACTTTTAGCAGAATATTTATTATTTTTTATTTATTATTGTGGTTTTTTTTTGGTTTTACCCTCCATGTCAAAGATATTTTTTAAATAAATAAATGGCCAATTGCCACACCATACAAAAAATGCACTATAGGAAAAATCTAACAAGATATACTACCTCCATGTTATTTAAAGTCTTTAGGAAAGTAAATGACATTCCACCACCAATTATCATTTCATTGACCTTGTCAAGCATATTTTCAATAAGTTGAATTTTATCAGCTACCTTGGCTCTACAAAGAAACATTGGTCAAAATGCAAAGGTATTTATTAATCAACACTGCAGTTTACAATAGATGGAATAAAAAATTTAATATAGTTATAAATAAGATTATGATTCAGATATCCTACCAGTGCTGAAATATAATAGTTAGAAATATGCTACAGCAGAAAAAATCTGATGTGGGCAGCACATGACTTTTCCTGCAGACTCATATTCACATTCTCTTTATATCTTCAATAATTCATTATATTGAGTTTAATTTCACAAAATAATGCTCATAATTATTTAATATGACACTGAATTGGCACTTTTAATTCAATTTTCGTTCTCAATTGGTAACTGGACTTCAACGGTGGCGTAGCGAAAATGCGAAAAAACTAAAATATCTCAAGAATGGTATAATGGAGCTGCTCTTATTCTTTTCATCGTCAAAAATTACTTATAAAACAAGCATATAATTGATATAATTGAAAATGCATAGTTTTTTATTTTAGATTTTGATGATTTTTGATGGCCATTTCGCAAAAAAAGGCAGGTTATTTTTTTGCGAATCGTACCAAAATCTAATCAGCATCAGGGTAACCCACAAGTAACCTATCTATCAAATTTTGTAAAATTTGATCCATTAGTTTTTCAGATAGAGTGGATACAGGTAATTTTTGCGCGCCATTTCGAAAAAAAATCTGATGTGGGCACCACATGACTTTCCTTATATAATGCAATGAATTTACTAAGTTTACAGCTAAAAAAATAGGTTATTCTTATAGTAGATACTTATATTTTTTTTCAAGATATTGAATTTCCGTCAATTAGTCGTCATTTTCATTGATTTAGTGTCATTTTTATCCACTTGGCAAGATTTTCGTTTATTTGGCAACATTTAAAAAGGCCCCAAGTTGGCGACATTCTGCCAAATTCATTGTCTAAACCTCGCCAAACGTTATGGACAGAGAAATAAGTTATTCTTATAGCAGATAAATGACTATTGATGTTCAAATACAAAAGTAATACCCAAAGTATCTTTTCTCATGAATGGAACAAGCTAGATCTACGAGAATGACGTCACCAAATTTATTGCATGATATTACATGAAAAGTGAACATGTTTCTCAACAGTTATATATTTTTTTAATCATGGGATTTTTTGATAAATTTATATGAAAAATGTGTAATATCTTGAGAACGGTTCATGTTAGTGTTGTAAAGTTTATGTCAATCGCTTTCTAAGGAAAAATTACATAAGAAATGTCTATTTGAGTAACTTTATTAAAGGTTTTAATATTTTGATGATTTTTTCAAAATTTCACTTGAAAATTTAGGGGGGGGGGGGGGGTCTGAACATTTGATTGCATTTAAAAACAATAGGCTTCCAGTATTTTCACGAATTGTAATTTTTGTACCAAATTGCATTCAATTCCATTTGTTCGTCAGTTATCATTTCTACAGACTCACTGACATACACACAGAGACATCACCTCAAAAATGTTTGATTTGTGATCAGGGATGCTTGAAATGTGCTCTCACATCGAAAACTCTAATTCGAATTTTCGACCCCGTCACAATACTTCCCTTATACATTATGTATATAAGGAAAGTAATAATTAAGTTTTAAATTGCTAAGATACGTAGCTCCTCGGCAAGGTCAACGAGTTCCTCTCCAAGATCATACTCTACATACTTATTTCAGATTCATTCTTATAACAGTCATATTCACTGACCCCATCACAATACTTTCCTTATACATTATGTATATAAGGAAAGTAAAAAGGTGGGTTGCTTTATTTCAAATCGTACCAAAAACTAATCAGCACCAGGGTCACACATAAGTGACTTACCTACCAAATTTTATGAAATTCGGTCCATTAGTTTTTGAATTAGAGTGGATACATACATTGCATAGACAGACACACAGATAAACACATAGACGTCACTCTAAAAATAGTGTTTTTGTGTTCTAGAGATCACAAAACGTGTAGATCCGTAGAAAATTCGAGTTGTGATTTTCAATATGATTTCAATACTTTCCCTATACATTACCATGTATTGCAGGGAAAGTAAAAATCTGGTGTGGGCAGCACATGACTTTACCTGCAAACTCAAATTCAGATTTTCTTTATTTCTTTAATTATTCATTAGATTGAGTTTAACTGCACAAAATAACACTAAATTTGCATTTTTAATTCAATTTTTATTTTTATTTGGTAATGGAGATTTTCCCTAAGGTGGTGTAACGAAAATGAAAATCTCAAATATCTCGCGAACGGTTAGTCCTAAAGTATAAACGAGTGTGTTATATTCTTTTCCTCATCAAAAATTGCATATAAAACAAGAATGTAATGGATACATTTGAGCATACGTAGTCTTTGTTTTTTAGATTTTGGAGATTTTTTCGGGCCATTTTATAAAAAAAGGCAGGTTGTTCTTTTTCGAATTGTACCGAAATCTAATCAGCACCAGAGTATCCCACAAATAACTTATCTACCAAATTTTGTGAAATTTGGTCAATTATCGGTTGTTCTTTTGTTGGGTTGCTTTTGGGTATTTAATAATTTCAGGAATTTCCTTCTTAATCTAAATAGGATCAGGGGTCTTATTTACATAGTTATTTTGTTTAGGTTTTTGATATCCTTCTTTTCCAAATGGTTTATATTCCATAGTTATTGTGTTCCAAATGGTGACAGTTCGTTCTGTTTAGGTTTTAGCAATTTAAATTTATTTAAATTGGCTAATTTGTGGTTCCATTAATTGCCCTTCTTATCCCTTTTGATTTGATTCTAAATTTGTTATTCTCGGTTAAGAATTCGTTGATTTATTACGATTTTTCATTTTTATTCTATTTTCAGCTTTTTAAAATTTTCAGAATTATTATTGCCGAATTCGTATATTCCAAATCGTTTCACTTCATTTTCTTTTTTAATTTTCGTCTGCTTTAAAATTCCTATTATCTTTTTGATTGGTTGACCGTAATATTAAAATAGTCTTTCATTAATTCTTTTATCATTCATCGATAATTTTTGTTTACGAGGTGTGACAGTGATGTTTGGCAGTATTGATTAGAATTTAAGGATATAAACTATTAAGCTGCCCCGTGCCATTAAGCAAGTGTTTTGTGGAACGAACATTTCTATTTCGCAGCCTTTTAAAATTGTTCCTTTTATTTTCCAGCCATGGAGGCGATGTTTAGTCTAAACACTCAAGAGCCTCTGAGTTCGTTATGTCTTCAAAAACTGAAATGATGTTTTAATCTCCTGCCTGTTGGGAGTGATGTGGTCGATGTCTACCAAAGTATTGTCGGCGCCTTTGGAATAATTGTTTAGTAACCGGAGGTCAGATTTGTTCTTTCATGATGAACTAAGTCCTTTAATTTTCCGAGTCACAGGACTGAACCTCCAAATGTTTACTTCTCGGGTTTTGATGATGGAACCGTCTGTGCTTTTGTTCCGAACGATGTCGACTGGTGATCTGCTACGTTCAACTAAGTTTTCTATGATGTGAAGGAGCTGTCCGTTTTTGTGCTGATCAAGTTCAGGACTGTTCTTTCTGTGAGGTGTTGGAGCACCATATTCCACTTAAACGGCTGCACTCACTTGATGTACCGATGTTTTACAGGAGATACATCTCCATTAGCTTTTTTGGAGCAAAAGAGGGTTGTACCCGAGCTGATGATGAATGATGATGATGATGATGAATGATTCCTTCTCGAGACCTTATTTCGGCCGTTCGGCGTTTTCCCGTTTATGGGTGATATTTTTTTTTATTCTATTCCTCAACAGTAAAATAAGTATTTATTTTAATTTGGTTTGAATAAGACCCCTTAACTTATATATTTTAAGTTCCGGTTCCTGGTTTATTTTTATGTAGTTATTCTTTAGGTTTTTAACTTTTAGTTGGGATGCTTATTATGTTTTAAATTTCCTTTTCGGCTAACTGATGTTCTTTTTTATTCTAAATTGTAGTTTGGCAAATAATGCTATAATTTTAATATTTTGTTATCTTAATTGATTATTTAACATTGTTAACTTTAAATTTAATATTCTAACGTTTTTACTACCGCTATACGACTGGCCTATTTATTAATTCAATTTATTTATTTAATTTATTTATGATGTTTAATTTGATTTGTTTGGTAAATGAGATGTTTTGAAAAGTTGTAAAATGTTTTAAAATTCTTTAAAAGTGAAGTTAAAATTTTAATAAACGTTAGATTTTGAAAACTTAAATTCTGTGTTCTCTCTCTCTCTCTTATTTTAATGTGTTTCTATTTCAGAAAAGTGCCATTTTTACTTTCCCTTCAATACATGGTAATCTATAGGGATTAATATATATTGGAATCATGCCGAAAATCGCAACTCCAGTTTTTGACGGATCTACATGTTTCGAGACCCCTAGAATACGAAAAAACTATAGCGTGATGTCTGTGCAATGTATGTATCCACTCTAACTCAAAAGTTAATGGACCGAGTTTCATAAAATTTGGTAGATAAGTCAGTTGGGTGTGACACTGATGCTGATTAGTTTTTAGTAAAATTCGGGATAAAAGAATCCACCTTTTTTGGCAAAATGGCCAGCAAAAATCATCAAAATTTAATATAAAAAAACTATGTATGTTCAAATATATTCATTAAATGCTTGTTTTATATGTAACTTTTAACAAAGAAAATAAGACCAACCCCATTACACTAGGACTAGCCATTCGAGATATTTTAGTTTTTTCACATTTTCTCTACGCCACCTTTGAAAATAAGTTCAGTTACCAAATAAGAACAAAAATTGAATTAAATTTAATTAAAATAAAGGGAACGTGGTATAAGTCTGCAGGGAAAGTCGTGCTGCCCACATCAGATTTTTAATGTTTTGCAGGATTACATATTTGTAAATTTAAAGTAACTGGTCAGTTGGCACCCTTTTTAGTTTATTTCAGATACTTTTCAGGTTTTGGGGAACTTGGAATGTTTTTTAGTTAACTTTTGGAATTTTAGAATGTTTTTAGAATATCTTATGCTTTTTTCTACCGGACACAGTCTTCTTTTTTTAGATTTTGGTGATTTTTGCAGGCCAATTCATAAAAAAAAAAGCAGGTTGTTCTTTTCCGAATCGTACCAAAATCTAATCAACACCAGAGTATCCTACGAGTAACTAATCTACCAAATTTTGTGAAATTTGATCAATTAGTATTTTAACTAGAGTGGATACATGACATTTTTACAAGTCATTGCGCAGAAAAAGGCGGGTTCCATTTTTACGAATCGTACCTAAAACTAATCAGCACCAGGGTCACACCCAAGTGACTTACCTACCAAATTTTATGAAATTCAGTCCATTAGATTTTGAGTTAGAGTGGATACATACATTGCACACACACACACACACACACACATACACACAGATGTCACGCTAAAAATAGTTTCTAGAGGTCTCAAAACGTGTAGATCCGTCGAAAACTCGAGTTGCGATTTTCAGTATGATTCCAATACTTTCCATATACATTACTATATATTGCAGGGAAAGTAAAAAATTAATTTAACAATTTTTAAAAGTTAAATTTTTTATCTGTAGAGAAAAAAAATAAAATTCTACTATCAAAGTAAATTAAAATTCTCTCCAACAAACATGCCAGATATAAGACGAAAAAGCCAAGAACTTGTCTAAAATGCAGATGCTTCTATACGTAATTGTAATTATAACTTCAATTATTTTCATTCATATAATAACTTGACAACATTAACATAGAAAATTGTTTGCCCCTAATTCTATCTATTCCTTGTACTCTATCAAGTCTAAAATTTCAGAAGAAATATAATCATAACTGAAACTGGTACTAGTACACACTGGCTGTAAAAATATTTCAAGCTTTGAATATCATATATTAAATTGAAAGAAATGTTTAAAATCAATTATGATAAACATTTAATATAAAATATCAAAATTTAACCCAACTTGTATATTCAAAGTTTGCAACAAACGTATTTATACAGATGCTTTTATTTTCTCCTGTTTGTGCAGTTAACTTTGCAGATTTGATTGTCAATAAAATTTACCAATTAAGTGAAATTACTTTACTGAAAACATAATAGAAATCTTTATAGTTTAAGAATCAAAAATTAGGAACTACTAAATAAATTGTTTGGTAATAACTTGCAAACCTATTTAAAATTTATTTAGTTCTAGTACTTTACAGAAAAATGTTAAATAGTGGAAGTCTTAAAGTAAGGAAACAAATTGATCGTAAAGAAGTTCACTGAACTGATGTACTTAGCAAAACTTTTAGGGCTCTTATATTAACATAATAAATACACATAGAATGTATTAAGCACTTTACAATTTTAATGTCCAGTGAAATTTTGGTACTTTGTTAATCTTGATGTAACAATATTTGATGCCAAAATGAATGCATGCTTGCAAAGAAAAGAAAAAAGGAATATTTATAAGAAAAAATATTAAAACATGATGTAATAGTGTTTTAAAAAGTATGTAACCATTGTACTCATTTTATAAGTAGACAAAGCACATTTGGGATAATACAAAAATACTGAAATTGCATAGGAAACATAATTTTTATATATTTAGGAATGCAGTAGTGTGATATCATTTTTTATGATTTAATAATTTTAAGTTCCTTTTTATTACATTTGAAAGAAAAATAAGTGTAGATAAATAAATTAATAAATGATCAGCATGCACCAAAGGTAATTAGAATAAAATTAAGGGGCTGTAGTGGTGCGTTTTGAACAAAGTAATGAAAATGAAATGGTAATTTTATACAAGTACAGTGCCAAGCAGGGGTTGCTCTGGATATTTATTACTTTCGCCAACCTATTCACAATATTTTATTTTCTCTTTCCATTTGAAAAATTTGACTTGATTTATAAATTTTTCCAAGATCATTGTTTTGGAAAAGATAATAGTAGTATATATTACGATTAGTATACCTGGTATACCAAGATTTTGGTTTTGACACTGACAGAATTCATAATTGCCAAAATTTTCTTTTAATTGAAAAATTGAATTTCCTTTCACAAAATCAGAAATTTGCGATTGGCAGCATAACCCCTGGTACCAAGTGTATATTTATTTCATATCACAAAATGATAATTAAAGTTGGAGGAATATTTTTTTTCATAGCTGTCATGGGGTATGCCTTGAGACAAAAATATAAAATAAAAAATAATTATTCAAATCAGTAGAATACAAGCAGACAAAAATACTGCTGAAAGCTGCAGTTTTAAACATTTCTTGTTCCTGTTGTCGTTGTGTTTTCTGTTCATGGAAGTATAAGCAAAGCCAGTTAACCGATTTTGATAATTTATTTTTAAAAATTTCTCTTGTGACCCAAAGGCTTGATTAGAGTTCATGGATGCTTGTGTCTGGAGTTTTTAAGCATTTATGATATACTAAAAACATTAAATCATTCTTAACTTGTAAAGTACCTAAAAATTTGCAAAGTTCTCAAAACCTGTAAACATTCTAGAAATAAACTGAAGTCTTAAATAAACTGAAAGAGGACCTATTGACCAGTTTCCCTAAGTGCACAAATATGTACTCCTGTAAAATATTAAAAAGACACTTTCCTAAAAATATAAAAATTCATTAAAGTAAAAGAAAGAACACAGATTAAGTTTTCAAAAATTTAACGTTTATTAAAATCCACTTTTAAAGAACTATTAAAATTTACATCTCATTAACTAAGCAAATCAAATTAAACATCTTAAATAATTTAAATAAATTGAATTTATACAAAGGCCGGCCGTTTAGTGGTTAGTACAAATGTTAGAATATTAAATTTAAAGTTAACAATGTTAAAATTATTCAATTATTTGTCAAACTTGAATTTAGAATTAAAAAGAACATCAGCTAGCCAAACAGAAAATTTAGAACAAAAGTTAAAGAAAAACCTCAGGTTCAGGTGACCTAAAATATATAGGTCTAGGGGTTCTTATTCTAGCCAACTTAATTTAAACTTTGAAACGAATGTCAAACTGACAGAAATAATTAAAAATTAGAATTTAAAAGATATCACCCGGATGTAGAGCCGTCATGGAACATGCTGGATGCATCAGATCCCAACAGATGAGATGAAGATGGAAAGGCAAAAAGTTCAATCGCTTAAACACGAGGAAAACCATCCATTCTAGTCCAAAAGACTGCTCACACGTCAGCACGCTCCTTAACGTCATAAAATTTGATCAGCACAAACATCAATTAACGATTTCTTCATCGGAAACAATGGACACTTCTTTACTCATCTGTACTTAGCGTCGAGCATATAGTCCATTAATCACATATGGAAATGCCAACTCAATACCTCATTTAAAAAATGCACACGGATAACGATAAACAACTGCTTAATTGGCATCATAGCACTTCTCAAATCTACAGGGTAGGCTAGAACTTGTAGACTAAACAACGCCTTCCTTCACAGACCACCTGTTAGAAGTTTTAGAAGCACTCGAAGACAAAACATTGTCCAGTCACGCTATTAATCAATTTAAATGATGAAGACTTCTCGGGATGTGAATAAATAACATCATTTAGAACATTGTTGAAAGTAACCAAGTGCAGATATTCAAACGTTTAACAACATAGATGAGGGAATAGGATATTTCTTTCCAATGCGATGGAATGCATAAGAGCGCCGAGGCGCTAAAAACAACTTCGTAGATCACATCTTGAGTTCTAATTCAGAGGGAAGAGAAGAGGAGAAGAGGTCGAAAAAGTGTGCAATTTTACTTATATACTGCGAAACATCGCTGCCACAGATTGTAAACAAAATTATCGATGAACGATAAAATAATTAATGACAGACGATTTTAATATTACGGTCAACCAATTAAAAACTCGAAATTTTAAAGAAGAGAAATGAAATTTTAAAGCAAACGAAAATTAAAAGAAATGAAGTGAAACGATTTGGAATATACGAATTCGGCAACAATATAAATATGAACGATTCTGAAATATTTAAAAAGCTGAAAAATTGCAATGAATTAACGAATTTTTAACTGAGAGCAATAAATCTGGAATCAAATTAAAGGGAATAAAAAGGGCAATAAATGGAATTGCAAATTAGCCAATTTAAATAAATTTAAATTGCTAAAACCTAAAAAGAACGAACTTTCGCCGTTTTTAACACAAAACCTATTGAAAAGAACCTATTTGGAACAGAAGAATATCAAAAACATAAACAATTGCAAAATGGATAACTAAGAGAATGACCATGTAAATAAGACCCCTGAACACGTTTAAATTAAAAAAAAAAAACCCCTAAAATTATTAAATATCCCAAAGTATAACCCAACACTTGAAACGTGCTCTTCTGTCAAAAACAAAAATTTGAATTCAAATTTTCAACCCCATGACAATACTTTGTCTATATATTACTAGGTATGTAGGGAAAGTAATATCTAAATTTTTAGAAAAAAAATTATGAAAGGTTCCATTTACCTTGAGGCCCTGCTAGGATTTCGGTTTTCACTGTAAGGGAAATGCTCGAGTGCAGTTGCACTGAACTGTAATTTAACTTTATGCATGCTTCAGTAATTAATGAGGCTGGGTGCCAAGCTATGGAATCTTTCATTGTTCTCTTCTGAAATGTTGCTTATTCTAGTTATAAGTGGGGAGTGTTGATAATACGTTTACACCTGGATGGAATTATATTAGGCGTCAAAATATATGAATTCTTTTTTTGGCTGAATTTTGAATAAATTGGAATTTTTTACAATACAGTTGCTTTAGTTTAGGGATAGATTATTATGGGCATATATCAATATCAATAACTAAAATAGGGATAAGATGTTTTATTTATAAATCATTTATCATATTTATAATTCAAAGCTATGTAAAATGCAGAAAATTTCAAATAAAAAAAGTAAAGCTTGCATATCAAGATAATTTTTCAATTTTACCATTACGTAATTATAGCTAACAAGTAGATCATAACTCAATCTACCGCTTGTCAGCACATGCTTGCATGACAGCATAAAATGCTTGCATAACAGTGAAAATGTATATCATTTGCTGTACTAATTCTTTTATTTGGTGCTTTCTATAAAAATTCATCATGCATTGGTGCTCATAGATAGTAAAAGGTTGAAGACCTCTGAGGCAGATTGATAAAAATTCTAACTCTAATTTTTAAAGTTTACAAAATATAGCATTACACTTACCCGCCTAAGATTGCAAGGAATGGTCGCACAGGATTATGGAGAGCTTTAGCAAAATATTCTAACTCTTTCTTCATCAAAAATCCGGATGCTTTTTGTGGAAGATCAACTCCTACCATAGAACTAAGAAAGAAAAAATCTTAAGAAACCAGTATGATAAAAATTATTTTTTGCAGTATTGAAAAATTATGTACCTATGAGCTCGGTGGGCAGTTCCAAAAGCATCATTCACATACACATCACCTAACTTTGTAAGAGATGCTCTGAATGCTGAAACACATTCAGGTTTAGCTTTTACCTAAAACAAATAATATTTACACTTTCTGACATGAAAAAACTATTGTGATCATAAAAGACATCTTTAGAAAAGTATCAATATATTGAAATTAATATTTCAGTGTCTGTACAGACAGTTACCACTTTACAAGTTCTTTTTACAAGTATCAATAAAAGCAAAAATATAAAGATTAATTGCAATAAATAAATGTTCAACATTCATAAATATAGCCATAACAAAAAAAAATCTCAAAATGAAAATCACTTGAATGTAAACACTGTATAAAATATGCTATATTTATTAAAGTTATTTAATTTATTTTTTTAATTTGAAACCAATTCTTTTGATTTTAATAACATATCAAAAAACAAAAATTTTAGTGATAATGTAATTATTACAAATAATGTAATTATATTTGATTTTTAAAAAGATATTTTAAATGAAAAATATTGTAGATCTACATTGGCTTTCTATAAAATGAAAATATAACAAAATTTCCAGAAATGATTCAATGTTAGCATATTTAAAATAAAGAGCTACAAGTAAAATAAAATAATACAGAAAATTCATGATTAATCCAAGTCCAATAAGTTTATTCAGTGAAGTCAAAGTCCAACCTATTCCATCATAATTTAATGCTGAAATTTCTTGTTAAGTCGAAGTTTTTAGATTTCAGAAGGAGTTCGAATTTCGTGCACTCCCCATGAAGTGTAACGTGTTCTGAAAATTACCACATGAAAAGGAGCAAGTGACTGGAGGTATTCCAATTGGTCACTCCCAAAACTTTGTTCCTGTGAAAATTCTTTAGATTCTAAATATATGTCTGAGTGGGAGGAACCTTTGTGACTTTCACATTAGTTTAGTATTATCATTAGAATTCATATTATTGGACTTTGAGTTATGCAGTTTTAAAATGTTAAAGCGGAAATTAAATGCTTTTAATTTACACAAAAAGTGAATTTGATCAAAGATATTGAAATAAAAATATTAATTTAAAAGAAAAAGATTTAGCGGAGAAAAATGGTATCCCTCCCAACACACTGTCTAACATTTTGAAGGATAAAGAGAAATTTCGAAGACATCAGTTAAGTGTCAATCTGAAGTACAAAAGATTAAAAGCATGTGTCTGTCTTCCCTGGTGTCGAAACTGCTCTCTTAAAACGTATTTTTTTATTACAGGACCCAGAAGAGTGCCAATTCCTGTAAGTAGTGCGATGCTACAACATAAGTGGCAATTTTTCAGAATTATTGAATGTGGAAAACTTTACTGTAAGTTTGAAATGCCTTGAAAATTTTAAAACCAGAAACAACATTGTATTTTGAACATTACACAGAGAATAAAAAAATTGAATATTTATTGAACTAATTTCAGCATTTTCAATAAGTCAAAGTTTTTTGTAGATTCCATTGAATTTAACTTACAATTAACTGTAACACATATCATCAATATCCAGGTTTAAATTTTTATAACAATACACATAGATTTGTATACATACTATTGCAACTGGCATTTCAATTAAACAGTTTAGCAATTTCAATTAAATATAACAGCAATATTCAGATAAAATATTGAATTGATTTCACACTTTATACATTAAAAGTTCATTCCTTAACCTGTTTCAAAACATTGAATGTACTAATCTACATGCTGAAAAAACACTCTTTAAAAGAAACTGATGAGGCAGTTAGATGAAGATGTGGATTTCATTTTAAATATCCTTTACACAAAACTATGTCTTCCTTTATCTTAGTGAAGCAATCTAATTCACAAAATATGATGCATGAATAAAAATTCAAAACATATTATGAACTTCTCTTGGACTCAACACAACATTTCTTATTTTATCATTTATATACAATTAAAATGAATGTTAACAGAAAATACATGAAATAAATAATTTCATATAGTATCTTGCCTGATAGATACTTCATTGAAACCTCAAAGAAATCTCATCAATGGAATTGGCACATTTTTAAATAATACAAACTACCTAAAGTTCCAATAATAACAAAAATTTCTATTTAGATAAGTGTAGTAGAAGTGGATTTATTTATTTTCATTGTCAAAAATTACGTAAAATCAACCATTTGCTTAATATAATTATTTTTTTATTTCGATTTTGTTAAATGTTGTAAAGATATTAGAAACAGTTTTCAATTTATACCAAAATCAAATCAGCACCAAAGTCACATAAATCACCCAACTGCCGAATTTCGTGAAAATCAAACGGATAGTTTTTCAGCTAAAGTAGATACATACATTGGGCATATATACAGGGTGTCCCAAAAAGATTGAAACGTGCTTTAATTCTTTACCTGTTGGAGATAAGTGAGCAATGTAAATTGCAAACATGTTGAAACTAAAGTAGGAAATAAGACTACATTAATGAAATAGTCCTCCCATTAATTTTGAAAAAGTTACACTTTTTTAATTTTTATACGACCCCCTTAGACAAATTTGGTCAATCAGAAATTTTTTATTTTTATTTAAAAAATCTGAATTATGCCACTTTTCCGTACCATGTGAAAGGTTGTTTCATCGGTGAAAATAGGGACCATAAACAAATTGATGATGGAAATTGTTTAGATCAAAAATACGTTAATATGTGTCAAAATTTTTTATCACAAATGCATCTAAATAAAGCATTACACAGACAGAGATCATATAAAGCAGTAGCACTTACTACACGGTTGGGTATCCTATGTATTATCATCCAGTTTTACCTTTCTTGTGATATGTCACAAATTTACATTTCTAATTTGATATATGGTCCCCATTCACAATGTTCAATTTTCAATTAAATATAACTCACTCAATTTTAAAAATACAGATATGCATTTTTTTTTAATGATCTTGTTACATTAAAAATAAAATTTTTTTGATTGACTAAGGGGATCGTATAAAAATTTAAAAAGTGTAACTTTTTGAAAATTAATGGGAGGACTATTTCATTAACGTAGTCTTATTTCCTACCTTACTTTCAACATTTTTGCAATTTACATTGCCCACTTACCTCCAACAGGTAAAGAATTGAAAAGTGTTTCAATCTTTTTGGGATACCCTGTATACATTGGACAACAGTCACTGAGACTAAGATGAAGAATTGAATGTTTTAACAAAATGTTTGCTACAGGTATATTAGAAACTCAATAATAAATGAAAAAGAGAAGAAATAAATATAATTTCTGTAGCATAGAGAAAGACTTGAAATTTCCAGGAGATTAACTAGAATGGGGATATGTCTGTTTTAAGATATAGGCAACTACCCAGAATAATAAAAATCATGGATAACTGTAATAGTAAATAAAATTTGACACAATAAAAAGAAGTTTTTCCAGTACATCTTTACATCGTTAAGCAACAAATCTCACCATCAGCCACTTTTATGACATCTTTATTTGGGTATTTTTCTTTTATTAATATGCAACAAAGACATTTCTTTTACTAAATTTTAACTAAAAACAGTAGTCAAGAAATTCTTATTTTTGACGACTAATTAAAATTTAATAAAAGAAATGCTTTTCTGCTACAATGAGAGCAAGTCAGAGATTTTGCAAAGAGTTCTTTAATTACTACATCTATCCATGAACTGCAATTCATTAAACAAAATGCGTTTCTAAATTAGTGAAAAAAATTTTACTGTTTTTACAGTGTTATACACTGTAAATATATTTATGAAAAATTTTATTTGTAATGAGTTTTCTTTTCTAGATATTTTGCTTACATTTTTATTTTGTCGGAAAAAATATGGGGAGCAACTCTGTTTGCTTACATACAAAAAATTTCCTAAAAGACCCTGAAAGTAATCCTAATTAAACTGATAAATACCATACCTCTTTCAAAGAGAATTGGAGAACAGTAGCAATAAAAATCATTAATGCTAACCTTGGCACCACTGGCATCAACACCTTTACCTTCTTCCTCAATATGAAATCTTAAATTTTCAAGTAGAATTACACTTCCACTAGCAGGATTTGCACATGCTGCTTCTACCTCAGGACCAACACAATCTGATAAAAACTGTATATCCCTGAAATATCAAAATATTTAAATGCACATAAACATTAATTTAAAGAAATGTAGAAATGGTTTATTTCAATTTATTTTAAAACAATTCTAATGAAAAGTAAATTTAAAAAAGATAAGTGATAAATACCCTATGGCAAGTCGAACAAATCCTATGTGCTAGGTCAATATGGAACCTACCTGAATCTGGTCATGACAACCAGAATTTTCAACCACTTTAGTCTAAAGTTGGTTTAGATCATCGGTTCTTAACCTATGGATTACGAGACCCAAATGTGGATCATCACACCATAGCTACCATAGAAAACAAAATATAAGCAATACATGAATGTAGGATTTTCCTAGGCAACCACCTGTGACTATCATTTTGCTCTTACTCAGACTAAAAGTGGATATTAAAATTAGCATACCTTTCAAATATATTTGTCGAAATTAATAAGTTTAGCACCTCAATGCAAGGCTGTAATCACACAGCCATTGGGTTAACTGAGAAATTCACAGCATTCTAACAAAAAATTAAATTGTGGAAGAAAAAATACAAGAAAATAAGATGGTTTCGTTCCCTACTCTTAAACCTTTTTTTTGGAAGAAAAATATATTGTGCTAGCAGAGGTTAAAAATATTATAATTGGTCATCTGGAGAAACTACATGATGAATATTCAATCACTATATTTCAGACTATATGGTCAAATACAGCTATACTAAGGTACAACTTAACTTGATTATACTGAACCGGTAAAAAGTCTCAATTGCATAAATGTAGCATTCTGATTTGCTGCAGTTGAATTCATCTGCCACGGTACATCACATAGGTAAGTGAGAGAAGAGGTGCCATATTTGGAGTGATTATTAGTCAAATACAATTTAGGTTTCATTACATTTTTACATCTGTAATATCAGAGAATTCATTGTTAAGTTCTGATTTAGACAATAATTTTAACATTATGTAACAAATAAATTTTCAATGAATGATGTACAAGTGTAAAAATTACAATTCATTTAAAATATATTTGTACGTTTTTTATAGTATACAAAACTTCTGCATAAGCATACATATTATACACTGCAAAACTTTTTTAGCTGGAGTCGGCATTTAATATATAGCATTTACAAATATGATAAATGTTAAATTGCATATTAAAAAGTTTCTATATTTTGATAAAATGTTTCTATATACCATTTTAAATATTTGATCGAAAAATTCATGAAATCCGAGAAGGAACTAATATTATATGTTATAAATAACAAAAAAAAAAATGTAGGAAAATTCGAATGCCAAGGAGAAGTCTTTCTTTTCTCAGGTTTTGCCTCAAGGGCTGCAAAAAGAAAAGCAAAAGAGCTTTGCCGCCGGTGCTTGATTCATTGAAAATATTATGATGTGTGCAGTTGGTAAAATGAAAAAATACACTTAAATTAAAACTGTAAAGCAATTAATTTCATAATAAATATCCAACATTTTCAAATGTTACTAAAATATTTATTAATTATTCATTTTTCTGCCATACATGTGTAATATCTCGAGAATATTTTTAAGACTGAAGGATTCACCTTGCAGTATAAACAGATATTATCAAGTTAAATTGTTCCTGAGTATAGGTACACCTACCATTTGAAATTAACGGTGAAGACTTATCAAATGATTTTGTAAATATCACTGATCTCCAGGAAAAACTTATTGAAATCTAAAACGATGAAATCTTGTCAGTTTTCCAACAGAGTTTCTATGTTCATTTTGAATAAAATTGTAATATATATATATATATATATATATATATATATATATATATATATAAAAATTAAAATAACAAATACAAAAATGTAGGAGTGCAAATCAGTAAACACAGTATCAAACCCAGTGTTTACTGATTTGCACTCCTACACTTTCGAATTTGTTATTTTAATTTATATTTTCAACACATTATACTATCTAGCTGCAATAGCGCTAATTTTATAATGATCTTCGTACTCCATTTTACTTTATAATTATTAGTATTTTGTGTATTTTTATGCACGTCTAGTTAACTACATATTTTATATATATATATATATATATATATATATGTATCTTAATGTATATTATATTATGATCTTAATGTATCCTTTTTTTCATTTTTTGTTGCCTGTAGTCTGAGTTTAAGCATTTATAGTAATGTACTATTGCTTAATCTGAAACAGGCATTTGTTTGGGTTAATTGGAATTAAATACTCAGACCTGACGATGAATTTAATTCTAATTAATCATCGAATTTGGGATGGTGCTGTTCTTTTCTCTTATCGGCATTATGGCCGTGAATTTGCTTCTATGGTGATGTTAATATTACTTGAATTGTATTTTTTTATTTTTACATAATTCTTATTATTACATTTCAAATATATATATATATATATATATATAAAGATAAAATTAAAAATAAAATAAAAATAGTTAGACTAATTTAAAACATGATCAGTGCCATACCCTGGTTCAGAAACAATACGGAGGAAAATTAAGTAAAGATGATATGAAATGAAATATCGGACAAAAGGAAAACAATGCTACCATAAAAGACAAAATGATCTTAAATTTAAATATCAATAATACACATGAATTTGTCAACATTCAAGAGCGATGCATACAAATCAAGTTCAAACAACAAAGGATTATCAAAATCTGGAGGCTCAAAATATTAAAATTGCAAAATAACAAAATAAGAGAAAAGATACAATTTGAAAATATGAAATTGGATAGAAGCTCTGTGGATCCAGCTTATCAAGGATCTTTGCATCCACAGAAGTTCCAAATGTGTTTCGCTCAACGATACAGCCACATGGCCGAAATAACGTCAAAAGATCCGACACATTTCCAGACAATAACATAAATGAATATAACAAAAAATAACAAAAGGAAATTGGAAAGAATATGATGAAAGTGCATTAAGCATACATATAAGCAATCTAACCAACAATCCACAATGATTCAGATAGAATAAAAGTCATACCTTTCATCACCATTATACAGGACAGATATTTCGTTGCACTAAACAAAGTATTAGGAAAGAGTACTAGAGAGCGCCATCTGTTGTAAATTATAGGAAATACTTCTGCATTCAACATATGGACTATACAAATTTATATGTTTCAAACCCAAAAATTAGAAATATAAAGATAAAAATAAAGATAAATATGTTTACGCAATATACTAAGTAATAATTAATAATTAACAATTATATAATATGTATCCAAAACTGATTACTATGACAATAAAATCTCAAAGAATATTTTAATGTTTAAAGTATACAATAGCAATTTCAAATTAGACTAAAACAATAAATAAAATATTATAAATAGTATTCAAAATTTCTAAAGTGATATTTAACAAAATTAACTGGATATGATTCAGCTTTACAGTATCGAAATAAATCTGCTAGATGGTTACTGTATTGTGTATTTTCACATAACCTAAAAATCCTATGAAATTGATTTATTAAAATATTTTTATATACCTGTTTACTCATACATAAGTTAAAATTGATTATTTTGTGAATTTTAAATGGAAAACTTTTTCTTTTATCAAAAATGTTTGACAAAAATGAATATTCATCATCAAGAGATAGAGTTAAATCTAAGAAATTAACGCTAGACGAGATGTTGCTTTCGTTTGATAAAAGGGATAAATTTGGAGGATAAAAATCAAAATCCATATCATTTGATGAGGGAGCTATTTTAATGAGAATAACATAGTCAATATATCTGTAAAATGTATATGCAGAGTTTATAAAATTTGACTCGTAGAAGTGTAGATAAAGATTTGCGAGAGCTGAACTGGCAGAGCCACCCTGTGGAACACCCTTAATTTGCATATAAATATTTTTGCCTTGCATCAAGTAATTATTAAAAATGACACACTTGAGAAGGTCCTTGTTGCTCTAAGTCTTCGAGCAACAAGGACCTTCGGGTCGACGAGCCGGACGGCCTGGGGCTTTCACACTTGAGAAGGTCCGGCCGTCCAAATGGTTGCTCGTGTCCTCTGGATGAGTCGGACGGTCTGGGTCTTCTACACTTGAGAAGGTGGTGCACAAAAGAATGATCTATATCCAAATTTTGTCTATTATAGTAAGATTTAATAATATCCCAAGTTACTTTATATAGATCTTTTATGTCAATATTGTTGAAAAGGTCCTTAAAGTCATACGTTTTAAATCCCAAAATATTAATCGTATCCAACTTTTGAATTAATTGATAACTGTTATTAATAATATGAGAAGTTGAATTATCATTTATATTAGAGATGATTTTATTAAGAATTACCAATAGACATTTACTAGCAACAGATGCATATGATTTATGTTCTACAGTTACAGATATAAAAGAGATAGGATTTTTATGAAATTTTGGGATCATGACAATATAAGGGAATCTTAGATTGTTGCAAGGTAATTTTAATAATTTATGAAAAGCAATAATTTTCTTAGATATGGATGATGCTGAAGAATCAATTTTTTTAAAAATATCATTGTGATTTAAGAAATCGTTTAAGATTTGTACATAATATTTTTTACATATGATGACGCAATTGTTGGCAGCTTTATCCACATATGTGATGACAAATTGTGATTTTAGTTCATTAATTGCCTGCTTCAAGTTTGTATAGTTAATTGTAGGTTTAGTTGTAGGCAAATTACCTAAAAGATGTTTGATGTTTGTCAGAATGCTGACCTTCCACATATCGAAAGCTTCAATGGGATAGTTTTTACTGCAAGCAATTTTGTATATGAATTTTTCTAGATCAATATTTACTTTAATTAAAAGAGAGTGATTTAATTTATTTCGGTTTCGGAATTTGGTACCATAAAGCATAAGATTTTTTAGTGCTACATTTTGAACAATGTTGAGATCACCAGTAATTATGTGTTTATGATTGCTGTCTATATATTTAGAATAATTTGGCTGGTTACAGACACATAGTAAAATGGGAGAGGAATTTTGATTTATAATAGATTTAGATATATCATTGTAATTGAAAATTTGCCTACCTAAAGAGGTATTATATTTAAATATTTTGAAAATTTGAGTATTAGGAACAGGAAAGTAGTGTTTATACTGCTGAAATAAATAATTAAATTTTATATTATTATAAAGTGAATTTTTGTAATTAATTACACAATAAGTATTATATGTTTTATTTTGATGATAATTAGAGGAAGAAATGGGTTGAATGTACAGATGAAGGTTTATAAAATAAGCTCTTGTTATAATAAAATCATATAAAAAGGTGTGAAAAATGCTCATCTTGATTAAATGACTTTAAGAAAATATTATAAACTTGATTTAATATTTGTTTTTTGATATTGAATACCCAGGTTTTTAAAGTTTTTATGTTACATGAAGATTTAAAGTTTTTTCTTAGCTCAGTAATTTTAGCTTTTATGTTCAGATTTTGACACTTTTTGTTGTTATAATTTCCTCGCTTAGATCTTTTTGATGAGGCACTAAACGAATTATAATTTAGGATGTTAAATATAGAGATATCATAATTTGGATTTTTATAGGTAGTTTTTATTACATTTTTATTATTATACATTTGATTTAATCCATATGGAAAAATAGTTTTATGCTGTCTGATTAGTGAATTTTCAAAATAAAACTATCAGCCGGATTCTTTACAATATCTAGAATCGAAATTGAAATATTATCTATACCATGATGGTCAAAGTGGGCATATTCAAAATCATTACCAGTGTGATGATATGCAGGAGGAGGAAGTTCTGAATTGAGAGATGCTCGAGAACTAAATTTCTTAATATGGTTTCGATAAACATTAAAACGAAGGTGAAGAGGGGTGCCTGTTTGTCCAATATATGAGATATTACAAGAGACACAAGTTAATTTGTAAATGCAGTTATACACTTTACAAAAAGTTAAATATTTAGGGTTATTATTAATCTGAGAGGGTGAAGCTAACGGACAGGTTTTACAACATTTATCCCAGCAAGAACGAAAATACATGAATTTTGGTGAGTAGTGATGGCATAACATCGAAGAGTGTCTACAAAACATGAAAGAGAAATAATTGGTTGCTGGATATCGATCCCCTATATCCCAATTTATATAGGTTACCGGACACTAATGTATTGATTAACAATTACATTATTTTGCCAGGCGCTAACAAATAATAATAAAACTAATCATAGTAGAGAGATTTACAAAGTGTTAATAAATGTACAAAGTATAATCCAATATTTAAATATAAATAAATGAGAATATATAATTTCTTGAATATATATAAAAACTAAATATAAATATTAATATATATTAATATAAATATAAACTTGATTATTATATTAAATATACACACAAATTACCTAGAGGCAAAGAGCACTAATAGATAAAGAGAGAGCTGCACTGATAAGTGCATTTTTTAACCAAAACTAACATGAATTATAAATTATCACTAAGATATGCCAAAAGGGGGACAACAAGAAAGGAAAGAGTGGGTATGAGATAATACAGTATTTTATCAATACTAAACTAAAACAATCAAATTTAATTTCAGGAAACAAAAGTCAGTATGAACATTAAAGTAACTAAAATTAAGATGTAAAAACCTATACACACATATATATAAACATATACACATACATATATAAATAAGCATACACACACACACATATATATATTAAAAAAAAAGAGTGGGTATGGGGCGGGGAGGGGGGGAATAGAGCAAGTTAAATTACAAATGGGCAAATTGCAAAGATGCTATTAGAACTCAGGATAGACAAGTATTTCTGGTAGACAAGCAGGATAGACAAGTATTATTAAAAATATGAAATATAATAAACAGATAATATAATAAAAGGATTGCATAGACTTTTGAAGATAATTCTAGCACAATTCAAAAGGTCACATATAACTATTATAAAGAATTATTATTTATATATATATATACATATATATATATACATATATATATATATATATATATATATATATAAAATCAGTTATAAATATCAAATCCCTGTAGAAGCCTTTAAACCTTGGAGAGTCTTAATAGAGCAATACTTAAATCATTATATATATAATCAGAAAATTAATAACTCATATAAGCTTAATTCAATTAAAAATGATATTAAAGAAATACAAAATGATTTTGTCATTACATATGTCGATAAGGCAAGTGGAAACTACTCAATTATATGTAAATATTATTATAAAAATACCCTTCAGTCACACTTACTTAATAATCATATCTATAATTTACATAAAACTAGCCTTAAAATCTTATACAATAGAATATCAGCCAAATATAAGCAAATCCATCTAAAAAATAGTTGTAATAACATTCCATATATTGTTTTAGTACCCAAGTTTCATAAATCCCCTGTTGCTTTTCGAACCATTACCAGTGGGCATAATTCTTACATTACTAATGCTGGAAAATTATTATTAAAGATATTACATGAAGTATCCTCGTCAGATGAAATCTCTAATAATTGTCATATTGTAAAAAACAGTTTTGAAGTAGTTAAGAAATTGAAAACTCTTACTAATATTCGTAGTATTTATACCTTTGATTTCAAAGATTTGTTTAATAATATTAATATAGATGATCTGTATAGAATTATTTTAGGAATTTTTGAAAAATATAATATCAACCTAAAATATTCAAATTTTCTTTTTAAAAAATTACTTAACTTCACTCTTTATGAGAATTATATTCAACATGGTGGTACTATTTTTAAACAACAGGTTGGTATCCCACAAGGGGGGTGTGCCTCATCATTGTTAGCTAATCTGTATTTATTCTTCTATGAAAAAAACATTAATCCAAGCTTGCATAATATGCACATGTTTAGATATTTAGATGACATTTTATGTGTATCCCCAAATAATAATATCCCTATAGTATTAAACTTTTATCCAAAAAATTTACAATTAAATGCAAGTAATAATGACACAAATGTTGCAAACTTTTTAGATTTAAATTTAAATTTACAAAATTGTAATATGGTTATAAACTTGTATGATAAAAGACAGGAATTTAAATTTAATACATCAAAAATTCAACATTTTGACTCTTGTCTGCATATATCTGTATTTAGAAATATTATAATAAACCAGGCTCTTAGAATCAATAAAATTTGTGATGAATATTATAAATTAGCGCACTTTATGGAATTATTGAGTACAGCGACTAATAATGCATATCCCCCCAATTTTGTTATTAAAATTATCAACTCAGTGTATCAAATTTCACTCGATAACATCCTAGAAAACATTCCCAATTATAGTGACTAACATACAGGGGGAAAAAAAAAAAAAAAATATATATATATATATATATATATATATGTGTGTATGTTATATATAATTATTTATTAATTATATAAATAAATAAAAATGAAAAATAATAAACTAAGTCAAAAACATTAGAAAAATCAAAAAATCGGAAAATAAGATGCATTAACATTAATGTTTTGAATTTTATTTTCGCAAAAAAATGTAACTTTCGTCAGTATTGAAACTACGTTTTGAGTGCCCTTATAATGGTGTATAGTGGCATTCTCGATTATCCAGTTTTCGTATGAATTACTTGTTTAGTAGGAATTTTCATCTTTGATTCATATTCATATTCAGTTCTGCATGTTTGGGAAGTTGTATTCTGAATTGCTTGTCCAGTCTCCAGCTTAGACTCACTGGACTGGTTTGGGAGTATTTCCGTGAATGTTCGTACAGCCTCCCTGGTAGAATTTCGACTTGTTCATTCCGGTGCTTCTAGATTAAGCTGTTGAGGTTGATCGTGTATACACGTGGTAGAAGAGGAAGAGTTCATGCCGCATGGTAATACAATTTTCTTAATGTATCCTTTTTTCATTTTTCGATGCCTGTAGTCTGAGTTTAAGCATTTATAGTAATGTACTATTGCTTAATCTGAAACAGGCATTTGTTTGGGTTAATTAGAATTAAATACTCAGACCTGAGGATGAATTTAATTCTGATTAATCATCGAATTTGGGAAGGTTCTGTTCTTTTCTCTTATCGGCATTATGGCCGTGATTTTGCTTCTATGGTGATGTTAATATTACTTAAATTGCATTTTTATTTTTTTTTATTTTTACATAATTCTTATTACATTTCAAATATATATATATATATATATATATATATATATATATATATATATATACACACATATTTCAGCTTTGTTTTGCATATAACTTATTTTTAATTATAGAATCAGTAAAACCATTTTATCATTATTTTTATTTTATATTGATGCTTACTTTTCACAATTGATATGACTTTTGTAGGTAGATAACAGTAATAAGACTGAAAAAACAAATTAAAATTGCATTGAATTTCATAAATTCTAATATGATTACATGTACATTTTTATCAATCAAATATACATTCAAATGTAAATTTTCACTTCTTTTGTCACTTATTTTGTCTCCTACAAATTATCTTTTAAAGGATATTTTTACTCTTTTTTCCCTACAATTTGAAGAGTAATTTTTCAAAGTAGGGTAGGGAGTATTTAACATAAATTAAAGGGTAATATAAATTTTTTACTAGTATTTTTCTATAAAAATGAAAATATTTTAATATATTATTATACAAATATATAGAAACATATCTATAGACATTTACTTATTTCGATAGAGTGACTGATCTGTATCAGAGTTCTCCAAAATGCATCCTATATCTGGTATGCATTAAAATACCAGTTTACTTTCTGAAACCAAAAAGTATGGAAACATGTCTAAGAATATTAAATAAGAAACAGTAAAGACTACATCTTTTTAATATTACACAATGTAAGATTTAAATGGTTTAATAGTAAAAGACTTTCTACTGAAAAGTCTTAAATGGTGCAATATTAAAAAGATGTTTTACTGAAAATGTAGTTTACTGTTTTTACTGTTTTTAATTTACTTTTAGAAATTTTACTAATGTTAATGTACAGGAGCGTAAGTAACAATTAGGTAGCAACAACGAGCAATGCTTAGTAGTTTTAGGACTGAAGGGCCTCAGGCAGAATGGCTGAACTAGATATCTGCCAATCGCCATCATAAAATAACAAACTTAGTACCGTCTCTTCTCATCTCCCTGACAAGAAATACAAGAAATAAACAATGCAAATTTGGTTTAAAAAAAAAAAGTATTATATTGAATTTTTAAATTAATTAAAAAGATGAAATAAAGAAGTAAAATTTTTCGAAAGTTTTCAATTTCTGAAAAATTTTCAGACTTGCATCTTTATATGTAATATATACAAGGTGTCCAGTGCTATCAGTGGCCGATGGTTATTTCCTCAACTGTTAGTCACAGAGATATACTTCAAATTGAAAAATGTTTTAAATTTTAAAATCTATTATCTTAGAAACAGTTTAAATCAATAAATGCATTTCTGAAAGAAATACAAATTTTTATATGGTCCCCTGGTCCTACCAGTTATATTTAGGAAAATGATCCTCATACAATTTCATGCAAAAAATAAAAATAAATAAATAAAAATAATAAAAAAAACCCATCCTTTTACGACCAAAATTCACAGACTTATAGCTGCTTAAAGTTGGAGCACTTTTTGTGCTGAGAAGTGGGGGTAATACACAAAATAATTGGAGAAACAAATATTTTGCAGCAATTTCATGATTTTTTACAGCAATATACATTACACTAAATAATAAAGTTATAATTATTTGTAACACATAAAAAAATATCAAAAACATAGCTTGTACTAACAATAGGAGTAAAAACAAAATATGGAATTTCAATATTTATTTATACAGTCCCTTAAAGGTTACCTGAAATGGGACATTTTTATGCACAGAAAAGAGACTTAAGTTTAATGCTTCATAACTCTTTGAATTTTGGTTATAAAAGGATGATTTTTTTTTTTTTTATTTTGCATGAAATTGTATGAGGATGATTTTCCTAAATATAACTTGTAGGACCGGGTGACCGTATAAAAATTTATATTTCGTATTTCTTTTAGAAATTCATTTATTGATTTAAACTGTTTCTAAGATAGTAGATTTTTAAATTTAATAACATTTTTGCAATTGGAAGTACAGTACTGTGGCAATTAATTGAGAAATGTCATTTTTTTCATTTTATCACACGTAAGCTTAGGAAGAAGCACTCCAAATTAGCTCAGAGTTCAAATTGCAGTTATTATCAAAGTAGCAGGTGTTCGTATGCACCTGGTAAGTAGCAGGTGTTCAAATTCCTCTGCCAGGTGGCAGGTGTTCCGTAGTGGTAGTTTATATCAGTTATTGCAGGGGTCATTAGCATCATGGATATCAGCGCCGAAACACATGATAAAGTGATTGCGCTTAGAGAATACACGACATTCGAGGAAATAGGAAAAATACGTGGAGTGAGTACAGCAAGTGTCTGGAGGATTTGGAAGCGGTTTCAGGAAACAGAAAATGCTGGAACCAACCGTTCTGGAAGATAAGGCCGAAAAAGATCAACTTCGGCTCGTGACGACAAAACTTTACATCGAATGAGTGTTAAAAATCCTCGATTAACCAGTTTTGACTTGTCCAAGTCCATGGCGGCAGCTGGTGTTGATATTGCACCTTCAACAGTGCGATACAGGCTGTTAGAACGCGGGCGGAGAGCACGTCGACCGTACAAGAAGCAGCTTCTGATGCTTCGCATGAAGAAAAAAAGGTTGGAATGAGCACGGAAATACAAAACATAGACTGATAAGGACTTGGAGAAGGTTCTCTTTTCTGACGAAACACATTTCGTGGTTCAGGGATTTAGATCCATGTTCGTGAGAAGGAGCCAAGGGGAACCTCTCAATCAGCACCACATCAATCAAGCATCCGCCCAAAAAGATGTTTTGGGGTTGTTTCAGCGTTTTTGGGACAGAATCTCTTGTTCCCATAGAGGGAATTATGAACAGTGCCAGTTATGAAGTCATATTGACCCGAAAAGTGCTTCCAACCATGGCTAAACTGTGGCCGAACGGAGATTGCGTTTTCCAACAAGACAGCGCGCCATGTCACACTTCGAAGAAATTCTTCTAAATTATTCTAAAGAAATTCTATTGTACAATCACTATTAAGTGATGCAGCTCTTCTGGCTATTGAAAAAGTAAGGCCAGAAAAATGAAAATGACAGAGTTTATTGCTAAGTTTGCAGCTGAAAAGGCTTACAAGGAAAAATAATTTTTAATTTCCTTTTTTTTTTATACAAATGTTTTCTTAACATATTTATGTGATACAATTATATGTTATTTCTCTCATATAATAAAATACATTTATCAGTTGTAAATTATTTCAGAATATATGGCAAATAATTTCAACTAGAAAGAAGGTGTGAGCCCCAAAATAATTGATTGTGAGCCTAAAATTTGTACTTTCGCTACTGCTAACACAAAAAACAAATTTGTTTGAGTTTTCCACCTTTCTATATTTAATTGTCATACATGACTTTTATCCATTTTAAACATTAGAAGTTAGTTCTTAAAATCTAAACAAAATGTTAAAATTAGAATATAAGTATACCTTCCAAGGAGTTTCTTTAATTCATCGGCAACAATTTTTAAGGAGAATTTCTCAATCTTTAGCCCATCAGGACGTCCTAAATGGCTCAT
The DNA here is from genome assembly GCA_951213105.1 of Amaurobius ferox. Lineage (NCBI taxonomy): Eukaryota > Metazoa > Arthropoda > Arachnida > Araneae > Amaurobiidae > Amaurobius > Amaurobius ferox. Next base: position 81,483,064 of record OX578144.1, read on the forward strand.
CAAAACAACAGACTTTGCTCCTTTCTCTAATGCATATTTGATAGAATCTAAAGCAGCTACAATTCTGAAAACAAAATACAAATTTACATGAAAATATGCAATTAATTTCTTAGCTTTGAAATATGATGTTACATATTAATTAACTGTTCAATTAATTATACAGAATAATTACAGTGTGCATATAGTTCTGTTACTATTACAAAATGTTATTACACACAAATTATTGATGATGGAAAGCAGTGGCTTTTGAGAAATGTTTCACAAGGCCTACAGTTTGTGTTTCTTCAGTCACACAACTTCAACTTGTGCCACCTTTGTGACCCTCATGATTTCCAGATTGTCAATTTCCACCCATGTACGAGTTAGCATATCAGAACTAGCACTTTCAATAGCTTGAGTGATCCTCACTTTAAGTATCGCAATGTCAGGAATATGAGTAGTAAACAATACTTGTACCCCCACAGAAAAAGTCTAATGGAGTAATATCTGGAGAATGTGGGGAACAGATAATTGGTTCATCATGGCTAACCCATATTCCAGGAAATGTTTGATCCAGAACATTCATAACATAAATGCTCCAATAAGTTTATTGTGTTCTCTATTTTGATCAAATACTGTTTTACCAGATTGAAACAATTATAGCAAATTTGATAGAAATTGCTTAATTTTTCTGAGAGATATTTACCTACAGACACAGACAGACATGTATCTATAATATAAAAGATGTCTGTCTTTTTATTTGTGGATCATTCCATGTGAAATTAACACAAAAGAATATTTGGCTGCATGACCATTTTTAAAATTTTTTATATTTTACACATATGTTCCTACATATTCCAGTACATAAAAACAATTTTCAAAAATTTTCTTATTGTTTTTCTTTTTCAGGTATGGCCATTTTCCCAATTTTTGGTGAATTTTGATGTGCACATAAACTGGATTCGGTCATTGGAGCTAGTCGAGTGAGGTTCTGCTTTTCAGTGCTCCTCACCATGTGTCTTGTGATTTGTGATTTTGAGCCATGTCTGGATCACGTGGAGCTATGAAGCTCTACGAGTTCAAGCGAATGTTCGGGAATGACAAGACTTTATCTGATTACAACAGATATAAAAAACAATTTCTTGCCTCAAATTCTCCTATTCCTATTGAACCTGAAGTAAAGAAAAATCCCAACCAGTGGATTTTGGACTTGAAACATGAAGACCTGTGGGAATTTTGCCAAGACTTCCCGGATGACCTTACCGAGGATCAAAAGACTCTTATGCGAGCTCATTTGGCTATTATGGACTTGAATAACAAGCGAATGGATACTTCAGTTCCTGATGATGGTGAGCCCCCCGTGAGTTCTTCTCACGTGAGTATTTCCTTTCCTGCGTCTTCTAACGCCGATCTTGTCAGCCAGCTCATTCCTAGGACTGCCACACAAGTGGCACCATCTGCTGTTGCTAGTAGTAGTAAAGCTTCTCCTACCCCTCCTTTCAGCTTTAATGCAAGTTCAAATTTTAATTTCAACCCAAAAAAGCATCCCCTTATAGATAACGAAGGTTTTCAAACCGTTCAAAAACGGCTTTCAGCCTGTGTTAAGAAGAGTGATTCCCCTCCCCCCATCAATACGGTCAAGCAAATGCTCGACCCTGAAGTTCCTGCGCCAGATGCCCAAAACACAGATTCTGCCCCTAAACGTGAAAAACCTCCATCACCCTTTTTTATAGCTCCCTCTGCCAATTGGCATAATTACCTCCCTCAATTCAAGCTTTCTGCCTCCTCCCTTCAGGGTAACCTGAGAGGAACGTTGGTAAAAATTCAAGTAGCCACTAGTGATGAATACCGTGCTATTCAAAGGAAACTCATTGCAGATAAAATTCATTATCGTACCTTCCTGCTAAATGAAGAAAACCCACTGAAAGTGATAATCCGAGGTCTCCCCGTCCCTACGGATTTAGAACTGATTAAAACTGAACTAACTAAAAACAAAATTAACTTCAATAATATAACCCAGATGTACAAAGGCCCTAAATCTAGCAAAATTCTTATGCCCCTCTTCTATGTGAAATGCCCCAAAACCCCAGATAATATTCAAACCTATCAAATTAAAAATATGCTTGGTTTAGAAATTAAAACTGAAAGATATCGTGGAAGGGCTCAGGCTAGCCAATGTTTTTTTGTCAGTCCTTCCACCACTCCGTCCTAACGTGTTATCTCCCCCCTAGATGAGTAAAATGTGCAGGCCTCCACAAAACTATCAAATGCCTCAAGGTAAAATCCATCCATTGTACTTGTGCCAACTGCGGTGGCGCTCATCTTGCCAACTATAGAGACTGCCCCAAATTTCCCAAACCTAGACCCACTAAAACTTTAAATTCCAACCCTGAAAATAAATTCAAATCTAAATTTGCTTTTAAAAATATGTTCTATGCCAAATTATTTCAAAACAACCCTGAAGACTTTCCTGAATTGCCCCCCCCCCCCCTCCACCACTAATATAACTCAAAATTCCAAATCCACTGATAAAGATAAAACCTTTAATGAATCCTTAAATGACTACATAATAGGCATGCTCCCAGGCTTTCAACAGCATTACAGCCCAAAACATGAGTATGATTCCTTTACTAAAGTTATACTCCAGCTAAAAGCCGCCGATCACGATATGGATAAGATACAAATTTTATTTGCTAGCCTAAACGGTATACCCATTTAGGCTAGCCCGGTATACCCATTTAGGTCCTGATTAGGGCCCGTTCAGATGAGCACACTATCCCAGCGTTTTAATAAAAACAGCTTTCACTGATTCAAGGCCAGTGCTCTATGAAGCACAACTAGATCCCCCCCCCTTACTTCTCGAGGAAATTTTATTCCTCTTGTTCCAAATTCTGCGACTCGACCGATCTCGATTTGTCACAATCGGGATCGAAGAGCATCACCCATTTCTCTTTGAAACCTCTTTTCCTGTAATTTATCTTTATTACTATTTACCAACCACCCCCTTAGAATTGGAGATGAAAGGCAGCCTTCGGCTGTCCTAGGTACTCCGTAACTTGAGATTCCTTGAATGAAAATTGAATATCTTGGAACTCAGAAAAGGTAGAGACTTGGGATAAAAACTATTTTACTGGTCTCACCATATTTCATATTATTATAATGTTTGACTAACTGCAACCTAAGAGGGGCTGAAATTACGTGTTGAAATTTAGCATTAATTTTGCTAAAAATGCAGTTTTTAGGCCTCTTAAAATAAATGAAAGAAATTAATCTGAATCTTAAAATTTTACCACATCTTACCCTATTCCCATAGTCTTAGCTTAAAATTTAATTTCTACTCCATTTTTTACTTGAATTTTAGGGTTACCAAACTTCTGAAATTTTAAAAATGATCACTTTTAACACCTCTAAAACCCCACATGGTATATAATTTAAAACCAGGCTTAATAAAACAACAACTTTATACAAATAATCAGGTGAAAGGTCCTTTTTTGTATATTTTATCCTTTCTATTTTTAAAATTGAAAAGAAAAGTGACATTTTCAGCATATGGAAAATTTTCGAAACAGAAAGTTAGTTATTAATATTTCAATATCTATTTAAAAATATGTTGTTTCGCTTGTGTATTTGTTCTTTTATTATCATTAACATTAATTTAAATGTGATTTCATCTATTTTTTGCTTATAATTGGGCATAGGGTGGGAGGGAAAGAGAAGTCGGCAGTATTAAAAAAAAACATATCAAAATATCATTTGTACCATGTTACCTCAAACAAAAAGTTTTTCAATGTTATAACTTTGTTTTATCTTCACCTGATATCAAAATTACCACTTTTACCCCCCTCCCTCCCCAAGAAGACAGTTCAGAAGTTAAAAATATAACGACTGGTTCAAAGAAGCCACAAATACATACACATAATCATATGAAATCTTAATTTTTGTATATTTCATCCTTTCTATATAAAATTCAAAAGAAAAGTGACATTTTCTGTACTAAAAATGTTAAATGATAGGAAATTACTCATATTTAAATGTTTGTACAAAATATACCATTTTGCTTATACATTCAAAATTCATTTAAATTAACTATCTATTAGATTCCATCATATTTTTTATCTTTGGAAAAAAATCAAAGAAAATAAAACAATAAATAAATTAATTTTCATGCTTCTTACATAATTACATATTATGAAAATAAATTTAGAGCATATTTATTATGTTGAAAAATGTGAAATGTAAAAAAAGTTATTTTTTCTCCTAATCTCTTGGAAAAAATCTAGCTCCGATATTTTTTGATTTTCTCCCAGCAGCCTTTGTTCTGGACAAGGCACCCTAAAGGGTTGCAATTGAGGGAGAAATAGGTCAAAGCAAAGAATACCATACTCAGAAGGCTCACTTCCATAGGACCCTACGGCAATATTTTTAACATGGGATTTCACATCGACACTAGCATGGGTAGGGCTGACCATCTGAACTGTGGAGTAAATAAAGCACGTATGCTAGAATTGGCGTACTATCGCTCGCTTCGCGATTTTTTTTTAAATACGGGTGGAAGAAAAAAGATATAGGAATGTACTTTTATAAATTTTGAAACTATAAAAATGATCAGTATTTAAAAATACATTTATATGTAACAAATATATTTATTAGTTTAAGTAAATTTAAATAAATATAGATATATATTTAATTTAAATAATCATAAACTAAATTCAAAAATAGACATATTTCATTGTCTCATTGTAAAACAATGAACAAAAAATTACAAGCTAACATACTCAGACTGAAATATTATATATTTTCAGTCTAAAAGGTATACTAGTATGCTGATTATTAAATTACTTTGTTCTTAATTTGTTCTGGGATACTGATAATAGAATGCCTTTTTTTTTCAAATATACAAATATTCTTATAGTAAATAACAAGTTTACATAAATTCACTATCAAAGGTGTCGAAAGCCCAGAACGACCGACTCGTCAGAAGACATGAGCAGCTAAGTGAAGGTCCGGACTATCAAAGTTGTGTAACTAATTATCCAAGAGAGGGGGGAGGGATTTCTACAAAACAATAAAAAGTATACAAAAATATATATACACATACAATATCACATTCTGGGTTTTTCACAAGATGGATGCCAAATTTTTTTTGAAGTGGGTCATGTGATCTCTCCATATAATGGTCACGTGATCGCTTCATATGTTTGTTGTTGTTGTGTCCCTAACATTACATTTAAGGAAGAATGTGTGCACTGCTTCTGTTTAGTCTAATGACCTGGGGCACCCGAAGGTAGAAGTCTGACTTCTGCCCCAAATAAGACACTACAACATCCATGCCCGCAGGCGGGACTCGAACCCGCAATCTGGCAGCCGAGCCATCACGAGGAAACGCCTGCCTCTTTGACCGCTCGGCCACCACATCGGCATCGCTTCATATAAAATGTGTAATTTTAATTTTTATTTAAAAAACTACTATATTTTGTTGAAATTTTTTTTATATATTTTATGGGATAATTTGAATATTTCCTAAAACTTTCGAAGCAATTTATGAATTTTAAATCCGCTTAAAAAATGTTTGAAAAATTAGGTTCCATAGGGTTCAATGTATTTCATTTTTTCAACCCGGGTTCAATCCAAAACTAATTGGGTGATATTATTTATTTATATTCCCATAGGTCCCACACACCGTCTGAACAACATACTAAAATTTCATTTTGATAAAGTCATTTTTATGGCAGTTATCGTGCTAACGGACAGACAGACAGACAGCATGAACAAAGTCATAAACACATTTCAACTTTGTTGTAAAGTGTTAAAAACAGTCTCAGACCAAACCAGACCATCGCCAAGCATGCCAACTCTCAAAATGGTCTAGTTTTAAGGGTGCTGCAAAATCGCGAATGACAGGTCTGCATATATTGATGTGTGGTCAAAGGTTACATCTAGATTTGAAATCACAGGACATTGGCTTAGTTTTGTAGGAGGTGTGACAGCTATAGCAGTTTGTTGTGAAACATTGAGCTGAACAGAAGTCTAGTAGCATTTCTATTGGAAATGTCTACCACTGGAAATGCTGCTTCATATTTCATCAGCTATGCATTTTAAAATTTTGATTCTTAAGTAGAATAATTTTTTATAATGGAATCTTCCTCAACTGGCCAGTTATTAAATGAAGAGTATCAAAAATGGTTATACTGTAGAACTACTGGAATTAAAAAACATATCAGAATATAATGGTGAAAGTGAAGCTCTGCTAATTACTCGAACTGGATGCTTTAATTTACTTACAATTTGTTTCCACCAAGAGGTAACTTAAAAAATACAGTTACTTCTTTAAACATTCTTGCAGTGATCAATTTTCATCTCATAAAACTCAAGTACGTAAAGGCCTGAGAACAATTACTTTATGGAACAATCAAGAGCATGAACCTGCATGATCTTATGCCTGGTAAATCCTTATATATCAGTTGTATTGTTTGTCTCAAGTAAAAGCAACCACTGAAAATTCCGAAAAGAGTAGTTCCGATGAATATCAGATTAGTGCAATAGCCACTGAAGCAGTCAACATAGCATGTAATGTATTAAGTGTCTTACTAATTCAAAAAATCTAAGTCAACGCAAAGAAAAAAAAAATCACATAAAAAGACAAAACTCAAGGTATTAGCAGCTGTTAAACTTAGCCTGGCAAAAAGTTTATATGTTGATCTACCTTCTGAACAGTCATCAGAACCCTTCACATCTAGCTTACAGTGTGAAGACTGCAGTAATTTAATCATAAAACTAAAGGAAAAATATAATAAAAGCGGTTCAATACCAGAAAAAAAATTAAAATGTTACATCTTTAGACCGGACTACTAAAAAAACTATGAAAGAGTTTGGTGCTAGCCAGTATCTAATCTAGACCAGGCGCAGGCAACCATTTTTGGCTATGCGTCAAAATCAACCAAAATGCGACTATTAAGAAGACGATCCGGGTCAATAGGTATTTTTATTTTAAAACAGTTCATTAGTGAGTAATAAGATAAATTTTATTGAGAAAACTATTACAATATGCTTTTAAACTCTTCTTAAACTAAACATAAAAAAACAAAATTCTAATTATTATAAAAACAAATATAATTGTCAAGTTTTAGTTCATTAATAATTTATGAACTTTATTTATAAGCGTTCTTTTCATGATCAATGGCTCCCTTGATGCTGAATTTGTGACGTCAATTTAGTCAAGTCTGGTTCATACTTAGTCACCTTAAGACGAATACAAGCGTCTGATTTTTCGGTAGTTAATCTGCTCCTGTTCTTACTTAAAATAAATTTCATGTGTGAAAATATTTGCTCACATTTATAAGTAGAACCGAACGCGGACAAAATAGTAAAACCAATTTTTTTCAAAGATGAAAACTTTGTAGGAAGTGATACCCAACATGATGATATCACGAGAAGATGATTATCTTTGGTGTTTTTTAAATCTTTCCTCAATGTCTTGAATTTGTCCATCCACAACGTTGAACCTTTAAAATCAATCATTTCAAAACTTAAATTGTCAATTTTCAGATATTCAAAATACTGCAAATCTAAAACATTTTCCTCTATTACATCAGGCTTTATTATAAATGTAAACATTTCGCCGTACTTCCTAAAACTTTGAAATCTACTTTCAAATTCACTTTTAATGTTCAAAATACAACTTTCGAACATATTTAGATTGCTTTCATTGATATTTTATTTCTCATGTTAGCTTTTTAGTAAGGGAAAGAAACAAAATATTTTAGTTTTTGTGTCAGTTTCAAATAATATTAATTTCAAACAAAAACTCTTCCATTCCTCGTACATTTTCAAAATTGTGTGGTTATTTCCTTGGAGTCGTACGTTGAAATCATTATAATGGTTCATTATGTCTATTAAGAACAAAGGTCTTAAAAACCATTGTTTATCATTAAGTTCGAGATCATTTTAACAGATTTCGTAAAGAAATATTTGTATATCATCAAAGCACTCTACAAATATTTTAAGAACTTTGCCTCGACTTAAACATCGTACTTCAGCATGTAACAGTAGATCTCCATATTTCGATTCAATTTCCTCCAAAAAAGCTTTGAAGCGCCTGTGTGTTAATGCAGATTGTGCTACTATTATGTTTACGATCTTAACAACCTTTTCCATTACATCCTTAAGTTGTTGCATAGATGCCTTTGCAAATAAATTTTCTTCATGTATGATACAATGGAACAATAAAAGTGGGCAGGTAAGTTAATTTTCCATTAATTTCACGAATCCAACATTTTTTTTCTCATAGCTGGAGCACTATCAGTTGTTATGGAAAAAAATTTACTTTTTAAATCCAATATTTTCCCATTTTTGAAATTTGTAAATTCTTGCACTTGATGGAAAATATCAATGCCTTTGGTTGTGTCAATCATTGAAACAAGAACGTATAGTTCTTCATTGACATTCAACTATTTATTGATGCAAATCTAATAATAATTACCAGCCTAACCATATTATTTACATCGGTACTTTCATCGAGTGCAATGCTAATTATGTCACTAGATAACAAATCATTTTTGACCTGTTCGTCAATATTTTTTGCCATATCTTCAATGCAACACTGAACTGTTTTGGCCGACAATGGCATTTCTTTAATTCTCTCAATTATTTGCTTTTTATTTACGAAGTCATTGAATAAGTGTTCGAAACAATTCATGAATGCATTTTTCAAAAATTCGCAGTCTGTAAATGGCTCTTCGTTGGTACCAATACTATGAGCTGCAGCAAAGCTGGCAGATGTAGCGTAAATGTGGCTGGTAACAAATCTTTTCAAAAGTTTGTTTTGTTTTCTATAATTTAATACACGTTTAGCAATGTACCCATTTTTCATCATTTGGCTCACATCTTTATATTTTGAAGAAAAGTGTTGCTCAATATTGTAAGTCCTGGTGGTAATTATATCTGTACATAAAGTACATATTAATTTGTACATCATTTTCCATACATCCATACTTTTCAGTCCACACATCTTGAAATAATTCCTTTTTTGCTTCTTGTTTGTCCATGGTAATAAAAATAATAATTATTTTGCTTAGGTAACTGTTCTCGCGCTTCTGAACTGAACTACTGTTTATTCCCGTCATTAACCCTTTGGCTCCCGAAACGGCCCAGAGATATCGCGACCCCCATTTTCAAGGTGGGAGGTTGGACTTCAAAACACCGACAAAGTGGAAGAGGCTATCTGTCATTCATTCTACTCCGAAGTACTTTGGCGACAGGTCTTACTTTTGGCTGATTACTTGGCGAAAACAAGGGGATTGAAGTCAAGTGTCAGGTGTCGTAATATTTATAAGTTCGATATATTTTCTTAAGAACTATGCTTCTACTTCTGCTTCTTAACTTTATTCGTTTGTTTTCCGAATTCGGTTTGAAATGAGCTTTTTGTAAAATTTTAACTCAGGAGGAGTTAGATGCAATCTTATTTAATGATACTGATGAATCGGATTGCACTGAATCGGAAGATGATGACTGGTATGAGAGTAAGGCAGATAAAAACAATCTTGAATTTTTAACACTTTACAACATAGTTGAAAAGTGTTTATGACTTTGTTCATTCTGTCTGTCTGCACATTCGCATGATAATTGCCATATAAATGACTTCATCAAAATGAAATTTTAGTATGTTGTTTAGACAGTCTGTGGAACATATGGGAATATAAATGAATAATATCACTCAATTAGTTTTTAATTGAACCCTTTTGAAAAAATGAAATGCATTGAATCCTATGGGACCTAATTTTTTAAACATTTTTTAAGCGAATTTAAAATTCACAAATTGCTTTGAAAGTTTTAGAAAATATTCAAATTATCACATAAAATATATAAAAACTATTTCATAAAAATGTATTCAGTAGTTTTTTAAATAAAAATTAAAATAGTAATTACACCCATTATATGAAGAGATCACGTGGCAATTATATGAAAAAATCATGTGACCAACTTCAAAATAAAATATGGTATCCATCTTGTGTCAAAATCGTGATTTTTAAAGTTCTTTTTCATTTATATTTGGTGTTGTATCCGTTCTAAAACCACTTTATTTTTGCTTAATTCTTGTGCATCATTGTTCTGAAACAACGAAATTACAATATATTTGAGTTTAAATGATCATCAAACTTTGATTATTTGAGTTTAAATGATCATCAAACTTTGATTATTTCTACAACGAAGTCTAATTTCCACTTATGGAGATTGTAAACACATCAAGCTGTAAGATGAGTTGTACAAGAATTCCAGAATTTCTTATTCAATTTTCAATTATTTAGTGCTGGAGTCTGCAATATAATTGATATGAATGAAACAGTCGTTAATTTTACATAGAAAACAGATGATTTTATAGTAGACTTTTCCGGTGAAGTTTTAAACACAGAGTAAAATTACTTTTACCTCCATGGTTTTAAGTTTTTATGTAAAAAAATAAATTATTGTAGTATTGTGATGAATGAAAGGAATAGAATAAATATTTATCAATGGAATTTTTACTGCTTTTTCATAGAGAGCCAGGCAATTTATATTTTAATGACATCATTTGAATAAAGTTCATTTTTTTCGATGAAATTTACAAATATAATAAATTATTGTAGTATTGTGATAATTTTAAAAATATTACCGCTGAATGTATCGCATCTTAGAGATGTTTAAATAAAATTGCATTGCAGTTGGAAAGTGTTTCATAATCAATGCTTTATGCATGATTGATCTTTTTTGTTAAATAATGAATAAAGAGAAATTGAGACTGTTATGATGGATAAAAATGAAGAACTTAATTGAACAATGGATATAGACAATACAAAAATGTATTTGCTTGCAAATATATTTCCTGCATTTGCTTGCCGTTCTGGACCTGTCCATGATTTACCACCTGGTGCTAGGTCCATTTCGCCAGCCCCGCCCATCTCGAGTTTAAAGTTCAAATTAGGCTCAATCGTTAGTGCACGTAAGCATTTCGTTAGTGCACAGCCCCTTCTTCAGGTATTACAAAAAATAAAAATTACATGGGCGGGGCTGGGGAAATGGCCTCCCCACCCACCCACCTCGAATTATAAGTTCAGATTAGGCTCAATCGTTAGTGCATCGTTAGTGCACGTATGCATTTCGTTAGTGCACAGTCCCCCCTTCAGGTGCTGCGAAAATAAAGATAACATGGGCGGGGCTGGGGAAATGGCCTCCCCACCCACCCACCTCGAATTATAAGTTCAGATTAGGCTCAATCGTTAGTGCACGTTAGTGCACGTATGCATTTCGTTAGTGCACAGTCCCCTCTTCAGGTATTACAAAAAATAAAAATAACATGGGCGGGGCTGGGGAAATGGCCTCAACACCCACCCACCTCGAATTATAAGTTCAGATTAGGCTCAATCGTTAGTGCATCGTTAGTGCACGTATGCATTTCGTTAGTGCACAGTCCCCCCTTCAGGTGCTGCGAAAATAAAGATAACATGGGCGGGGCTGGGGAAATGGCCTCCCCACCCACCCACCTCGAATTATAAGTTCAGATTAGGCTCAATCGTTAGTGCACGTTAGTGCACGTATGCATTTCGTTAGTGCACAGTCCCCTCTTCAGGTATTACAAAAAATAAAAATAACATGGGCGGGGCTGGGGAAATGGCCTCAACACCCACCCACCTCGAATTATAAGTTCAGATTAGGCTCAATCGTTAGTGCATCGTTAGTGCACGTATGCATTTCGTTAGTGCACAGTCCCCCCTTCAGGTGCTGCGAAAATAAAGATAACATGGGCGGGGCTGGGGAAATGGCCTCCCCACCCACACACCTCGAATTATAAGTTCAGATTAGGCTCAATCGTTAGTGCATCGTTAGTGCACGTATGCATTTCGTTAGTGCACAGTCCCCCCTTCAGGTGCTACGAAAATAAAAATTACATGGGCGGGGCTGGGGAAATGGCCTCCCCAACCACCCACCTCGAATTATAAGTTCAGATTAGGCTCAATCGTTAGTGCAAGTATGCATGTCGTTAGTGCACAGTCCCCCCTTCAGGTGCTGCGAAAATAAAAATAACATGGACAAGGCTGGGGAAATGGCCTCCCCAGCCACCTCGAATTATACGTTCTGATTAGGTTCCATCGTTAGTGCACGTTAGTTCACGTATGCATTATATTAGTGCACCCCCTAAGTAATACAAAAATAACGTGTGCGTTGCTGGGGGAACGGCCCCATCAGCCCACCTCCAATTTCCTAACTATCCAAATTTCGAATTCTACGTACGTCCCTGATGTGCACCCCCCAATTAATACAAAAATAACGTGTGCATGGCTGAGGAAATAGGGGGGGGGGGGGGGGGAGAATGGAGAAAATTTAGCTTAACTGGTTTCTCATTTTTTACAACGTAACTGTAACGTTATCAAAATTAACCAACATCCCCAAGTCTGATTTACTTTACATTTTCCGATTTTTATAAAAAATTATTTGTAGACTATTAGGCCTTTGAACGTGTTAAAAGAAATTTTGTACTAAATTGTAGAACCTGAAATATAATTTAAAAGAATTTAGTAAAAATAATACACTTTACGAAATGGTCCAGAATTTACAATAAACATTCGTAGCATTATAAATGATGATATAAAACTGCAATTTATATCATCAAAAAATTTATATCATTCCAAAATAAAAACAAAAACATGAGAGGCTATCATAACACAATTAATGTAATATATAATTCTTGAAATGAATATAAACGCCTACTTAAGAATGCTATCATTTCGGATATGTAAAACATGAATAGTTTTTATTCTGTGTATACCAAAATTTGGCATTTTTGAACTTCAGTATTTATCCTTACGAGTTAGATGGAATTGGAGAGATCATCCACTTTCTCCCACACATTGTTATGCAGACGAAAGCAATGACCGATCGCATTGGACGTTTTAGCTGACGGAGCCAGAAAACTAATCACACATCTCAATTGGTATTTCTTACTACCTAGATTCAATATATGTGGGACTGATGATAATGGTATGTTGATATCCAAGTTGAAATGGGATGGATGGTCATTGTTCACGTAACAATTCTAAAAAAAATATGAGACTTAAAATTATAATGTATTTTAGTAATTCCTCCACAGATGTTGCATTTTATGTTTGGATTTAACACACTGCGTAACGCATCTTGAAAATAATCCATGTTGTTGTTACGTAAAGAAAAACTAATGACAATTTTAGCAAAGTTATTGGTAGCATTACAACTAAAACTTTCCAAGCCAACGGCCGTACCGTGCTGAAAACACCGGTTCTCGTTAGATCATCGAAATCAAGTAGCATCGGGCGCGGTTAGTACTTGGGTGGGTGACCACTTGGGAACACCGCGTGCTGTTGGCACATTTCGGGCGGGGTAGCCCGGTGGTTTGTGCGCTGGATTTGCACGCTGCCTCAACTGCTGCCGTGTTCATGTCGATCACGTTAAACATGTGGGTCCAAAAGTCCTTTCAAGAGGTTGGTGGTAGGGGAAGGAGGGTACGGTCCCTGTGGATGCCTCCCCCACTGGGTTCCGGTCTAAATTGGGTGGTACTTCCCTGCCGGTTACCTTACAGCTTTCTGGTAGGTCGGACGGTCTGGGTCTCAAACAAACAAATTAAAACATTCCACTATTTCGGTAGCACTTTAAAAATCTTTAAATAATTTCCTTAATAAATATTTTGCAGTTGTGGCTGCGTTTACATAAATGAGATCCGCATTTTTTTTAAATGGTTCTCCTTTAAAATGGTTAAGTAAGATAGCAGCCCGTTTTCTATATGTTTGAACTGTAATACCATCACGCACCCCACTACGAATTAATTCAACAAGTAATTCTTTCGAATAGTTATCTACAAACTCCGAATATTTTTCACTATCTGCATAGGCTGCGAATAATATTTGAATAATGGAATCAAATGCACAGGTATTGCTGAACGTGTGATGCTTTCCATCAATATTAATCGACTTCAAACCTAACTAATTGGCATTTTTGAGAATGCCAAGAACTTTGTTTTTAGCTTTACTGCTTCTGTTACTTGTCAATATAGATGGATCCGAGTATAAGTAGTTTCTGCGCTTCCGTTTCTTTGCTGTAGCTAAACCGCGCCAATTCTCTAAAGAATAGTTTTTCTTAATTTCTTCTTGTTCCGGTGGATGCGGGGGACTGCTATGCTCATACCTCTTAGGGTCTGGGGAAAGATGATGGCTGCTATCGCATTCCTGTTCAATTGATGAAAGACAATTATTTCTGTTTTTATGTTCCTTCTTTAGTATAAAAATAATCAACAATTCATCTTTGTCATCGCCTGTTTTGTCGTTTCTGTATGTTTCTTTAGTACCAATCAAGTTTATAGCTCCAAGAATGGAATCTATAAGTTCAGGAATAAATTTATCAACATGTATTGGCAAATTCACGTGATGAAAGACACGATTTTTCAAGTCGTTGAACATGCTTTCTGATGAACAACTTGATTCGGTTGCTTGGTCATAATTGAAAATATTATTCATCACGGCACCCATATTGGTGAAAGATGGCAAAAATCTAACAATTTGTTTGCTAACGTGAGGGTATAATGGAGATTGTCTCTATCTCCTGTACAGCACTGTGCTTCCTCCTTACAATTTTCATATATTTTCATTTTTGTATTACTTGAGGGGGGGGGGGGGTGCACTAACGAAATGCATACGTACACTAACGATTGAGCCTAATCTGAACTTATAATTCTAGGTGGGTGGGTGGGGAGGCCATTTCCCCAGCCCCGCCCATGTTATTTTTATTTTCGTAGCACCTGAATGGGGGACTGTGCACTAACGCAATGCATACGTGCACTAACGTGCACTAACGATGCATTAACGATTGAGCCTAATCTGAACTTATAATTCGAGGTGGGTGGGTGGGGAGGCCATTTCCCCAGCCCCGCCCATGTTATCTTTATTTTCGCAGCACCTGAAGGGGGGGACTGTGCACTAACGAAATGCATACGTGCACTAACGATTGAGCCTAATCAGAACTTATAATTCGAGGTGGGTGGGTGGGGAGTCCATTTCCCCAGCCCCGCCCATGTTATTTTTATTTTCGCAGCACCTGAAGGGGGGACTGTGCACTAACGAAATGCATACGTGCACTAACGATGCACTAACGATTGAGCCTAATCTGAACTTATAATTCGAGGTGGATGGGTGGGGAGGCCATTTCCCCAGCCCCGCCCATGTTATCTTTATTTTCGCAGCACCTGAAGGGGGGACTGTCGAAAGCCCAGACCATTCGGCTCGTCCAAGGACTTAGAGCAGCAAGTTGAATGGCCGGTGAAGGGGGGACTGTGCACTAACGAAATGCATACGTGTACTAACGATGCACTAACGATTGAGCCTAATCTGAACTTATAATTCGAGGTGGGTGGGTGGGGAGGCCATTTCCCCAGCCCCGCCCATGTTATTTTTATTTTTTGTAATACCTGAAGAGGGGGCTGTGCACTAACGAAATGCTTACGTGCACTAACGTGCACTAACGATGCACTAACGATTGAGCCTAATTTGAACTTTAAACTCGAGATGGGCGGGGCTGGCGAAATGGACCCCCTGGTGCTAGTCCATTGCAATTTTTTAAATTATTTTACACCGACGAAGCTGTAGAAACAATTTGGTTAAATACGAACAATTATGCATATTTTTGTGCAACAGAGCAAGGAAACGAAGATGTTTCAATTCAAAGTCCCTGATCAGAAATTTACTAAACTCTAATTTTATATATTTCCTGTTATATTTTATATCCACTCAAATTATATCAGGAAAGATAATGATCGCAGTAGCTCAAAGGATAAAGCGTTGTCAAGCGAGCCAAAATTTGATGCTTTAGTTCTCACCTAAAACACGAGTTCTTTACAGAACACTATCTAACATATAAAAAATAATTATTCACTTTAACCCACTAATTTTACCTGCAAGGTCGATTTTTATTGATGTAGGTACATGGAGTTTGGGTCATACCCCTCCCCCCCTATTTGGAGGAAAAGTTATGTTAATTGAAAAACAAAATTTAGTGATGTCATTCTTTCGATCGTAATCCCCCTTTTCGAAATCTGGGCTACATCTATAATTTTAATAACATTTATATGTATAGCACAGTTAACACAATTATTTTTCTGTATAGACCATATTATTATATGTTTGTTTCACTTTAGAACGATATACAGTAACATTCTATATATAAAGATAATTTCAAGAAAACCTTAAATTTTGGACTACGGGTATTATATATATATACCAATCCTTACATAACCTTAGCATATATAAAATTTCATGCTGGCACCAATATTTTGTTCTGATCATAAAACCTACTGTATATTCAGATAACTCAGTTATCCGAATTTTAATTATATTTATTTCATGATAAGTTAGTTATATGAATGGGGATAAGATTTTACGTAACGTTTACCCTTCATATACCGTTTACACCTCATAGACATACAGATATGAACTGCTTAAAAAAGTGTTGAAATATGCTCTGGAAGTTTCTCCTTCAAAATCTAAAATTTAAAATGCTTTTTTAAAAAATTCTAAAAGAACAAACATTTTGAAGGAGACTTAAAAAAACCAAGACTTATTCCTCACTAAATCGTAGGTTTTCAGACACTTTTAAGAGGGGGGGGGGGGGGGATTTATTCCTTTATATTTGTACTTTGTAAAGCAAACCACCGATTGAACCGTTTTATAATTTGGTTCCCTTTTCTTTGCCAAAGTGCAGTGGAGCCGTGAGAAAACTATTTTTACAGTCACAGACATCGCACAAGAGTATTATTATTCAGCCTCAGGTTTGGACCTCATTTTACAAGATGCCCCAAAATAAATGACTGCAGTCCATTTCCGACAAAACATGACACCCTTTTGAAATATATAACAGACTCATAAAAGCAACTGACTCCTTGAAGCAACCCTGGGCTATATATTACTTCCATAGCCCTGGAAGCAACCTGCCTAGCCCACAGATACACAACAATGTATATTGTTCTCCAGCTTTCTTTATATAGCCATCATGTACAAAGACATACAGCAACTTATTCAGGATAAATTACACCGCTGTTTTTAATTCAGTTCAACTGATATCTGGGCTTCTGGGGTGCTGGATGCAGTTAGTTAAATTGCCGACAAGGTAAATCAGGTAAGCAAAGATAGCCAAATTTTCTAAAAATATTTTTATTTTTCTAAAAATAAGCTTGTCAAAGCATTGAGGGCACAGACGGTCTAGAATTTGTTTGTTTGGTAGGGGGAGAGGTGCTGTTGTCTGCTAAAATTCCACAAGTCCCGGTGTTACATCCCCTTTATCTCTATAGAGATAAAGGGGATTATAATTTTAGTTCTTTGGATGGAAACTTTTCCGATTGAGGAAAGTTACGACTTTAGAACGCAATTAATTTCGCCTTTCACAAATCTTAAAAATATGAAACGATATATACGAACGTTTATTACTTCATTTCCAAAGATTATATTTTAAGCATTCATATTTTAAGCATAAATATTTGAAAATTTGAATCAATAAAACATCTTTAAAATCTAAGTTCAGAGAAAATAAACATTTAAGTACAGGCAAATAAAGACATTACCAGATCAGGTGGTTTGTGAAACTTTCAAAAAATGGGAATTTGGAAATGTAAAATGTTAGATAAAAAATTAATAAACCTTTCTATGAAAATTAAAATGTGTATTTCTTAATCTATAGTATTGACACCACACTCCTTCTATAATCGTAAGTAAACATCAATATACAATCACAACACATGGACATCAAAGAATATAGTATAATAATTCTGATTATGAATGATCTTAACAACAGTGTTTGTATTACATAAAAGCATCCATGAACCGGTTTCGTATTTATTACGCATCCCATGAAATAACTGATATTCACAATGACAATAATAAAAACTTATTATGCGCAGAATTTGCGAACCGACAAATTCAGTTCTGCCACGTAATCATCTTCAGTTTCTTCAGCATTTAGGTCAGGCTACCTGAGGCTGCAATGGCTAAGTTCATAGTGAACCCATCAGAGCATCCCCAAGGATTACGCATTCATATTTGCTTTTTTGTGTGTGAATAATAACTTAAAACTCATAAATTTCGAAACATTCTTGTTTTAATAATGCGAATTATTATATTTATTTCAAAAAAAATTAGTTTGTTTATTTTGCATAATGTACGAATGCAAAACTTTTCCTAGCGATACGCGCATTCTTCCTTGAGTTATTTTGTCCATATCAGATACATAGAGAGGGAGAGTTTGAGGGTGGAACAAAAGTATCGGAAATATGGACGAAAGATTTTAACACATACTTTCTTGTCAAAAATCAAGAAAACAACATATTTGTAATATTATAAAGTAAAAATGTAGAAAGTATTTTTGATTAAAATGAAAAATTATAGATAAGGTCTGAGTATACTTCTCTAAAATTAATGGTATTGTAGCAATGGGTGGTTAAGTGTTGAAAGCCCTGACCATCCGACTCGTCCAAGGACTTAGAGCAGCATGGTGGATGGCCGGGGGGTGGTTAAGTGGGTGGTTAAGTGTTGTTGTTGTTGAAACCCAGACCGTCCGACCTACCAGAAAGGTGTAAGGTAACTGTTTGGACGGTCGGGAAGTGCCACCCAATTTAGACCGGAACCCAGTGGGGGAGGCATCCGCAGGGACCGTACCCTCCTTCCCCTACCACCAACCTCTCGGAAGGACTTTCGGACCCACATGTTTAACATGATCGTACTCCGCATGAACACGGCGGCAGTTTTGGCAGTGGCTGGAATTGAACCCGGGCCTACCGAGTGCAACTCCAGCGCGCTAACCAAGTGGTTAAGTGTGTCATAACCCTTCACATAGAGAATTACATTGGTTTATTAGCATACATTGTCTGAAGGATATTTAGCCTCGTAACAGACATTAAATCGGGAGGTCCCCCGCTTAGCTAACAAATAAGTTTAAAAATACTATAATGCACTTTGAAAAAGAAATAATTTTTTGTTTACAAAATGTGCAAAAATCCAAACAAACATTTAATATATATACATATATATATATTTTTTTTCTGCTACACAACTTCAGAAATTGGTTTATTTTAGTCCAACCTACTAAGTAAAATATATTGCCCAACGAAGTAAAATGTTTTCTAATTATTCGCCAAACAAGTGATTTTTTAAAAATATCTCACTCAAAAGAATCATTAACAGCAAACAACCCTTTTCTGAAACCTATTAACCCTCCCCTCTTCTCTTCTTTGAGGGTATTCGCGTAGAAGAGGAAAGGCGTGTGTTTACTCAAGCGTCATTATCTTCCAAGGGGGTCGGAAATGGCCATTCACTGTTCGGCCGTCTTAGGGGTTCTGAGGTAGTACCGGGAAAATGAGCTTGGGACTCAAAGAATTAAAGATGAAGTTAGATGTAAACAAGAGCAGATGAGTGATCGGGCAAGGCTCCTATTGGTCGGCTGCAAAGAGCTCAGCCGACCAATAGGACACTTGATCACCTGCTGATCACGCATCTACTTTTGTTTACATCTAACTTTCTCGTAAATATGAATAAATGCTTGTTGACTAATGATGAGATTCGTTCGGACAATGTCGCTGTATTCTGCTTATGTTCATTTCTGCAACTTTGTAATCAAACCAAAATGTTAATCTATTATTTATATTTTCTCAAAGTGTTTGTTTTATGTTTTATAATTTATTTTTATATATTATACTTTATTTGCGGAACTCAAGTAGGTCACTTGAAATTATCAAATGGGTCACTTGGTGACCCGCGGGTCATAGGCTGCTGATGCCTGATCTAGACACTTGATTTGAAAGTGAAGGAAACTGCTCATTCTTTGGGTATAATGAAATCAATGGTTAGTTTTCCAGGGAAGAAAAAGTGTTTATCTGTATAATCTACTATAGGTAGATATGTAGATTTTCAGGAAAATTTCGAATTTATTCTTAAATATAGCATTTAAGCTAAAATAATATGCCCCGTGACTTTCAAAAGTGTTTGTTCTTACATTAGAGCTACAATAATATATACAGGATGAGTCAGAACTCTTGGGCCAAACTTTAAGGGGTGATAAATCATATCTAAACAAGCAATTTTTGTCATGCAAAGCAGGGTCGTAACACAAGAAGTGAACCGCTAGGTGGTAGCTCATGAAATGAGGAAATTATGACTCTCTCGTGAAAAGAGGAACACAAAAATGACAGAGTAGGCACAAAGTATGTTTTACTGACAGAAATTGCAGAATGCATGGATAAAGTTACAGAAACTGCTCAAAAGTGAGACCACCAGCAGTAATGCAGGCTTCACACCTGCGAC
Source organism: Amaurobius ferox (assembly GCA_951213105.1). NCBI lineage: Eukaryota > Metazoa > Arthropoda > Arachnida > Araneae > Amaurobiidae > Amaurobius > Amaurobius ferox. Next base: position 81,503,382 of record OX578144.1, read on the forward strand.
GTAGCGACCAGTGCACGTTAGCAAAAAACCCGGCATATCTTGGACAACGCTGACAACAACAGCAATCCTAGCAACAAGATCCTCATCGGACTCTATGGGGCTATAGTAGATGAGACTTTTCATATGGCCCCATAAGAAAAAGTCGAGACAGGAGAGATCAGGCAATCATGCCAGCCAAGCTATGGGACCACCCTGACCAATTAATTCATTGCCCTGAGAATGTAGCATCTAAGGTGTGCCGCACATCCATGCTGAAATGGGGTGGTGCTCCGTCGTGTTGGAACCACATCCATGCTGAAATGGGGTGGTGCTCCGTCGTGTTGGAACCACATATATGCTTTAATGTTGGCAGGAACATGTTGCAGTAACTGTGGCAATACCTCCTGTAAAAATAGGAGGTATATTTTGCTGTCTAGTTGGCATGGTAGATGATATGGGCCAATCAAATGATCTCTAAAGAAATTTTAAACTCAGCTTAAACCCTGGCTAATTCTGAAGCAGTCGTCACTGCGTTCAATGTCAGCGATATCTAGCAGTTCACCTCTTGCGTTACGACCCTGCTTTGTATGACAAAAATTGCTTGTTTAGATGTGATTTATCACACCTTAAAGTTTAGCCCAAGAGTTCTGACTCCTCACTCTGTATATATACTAAATGATATAATTAAAAAAGAGTCTTAATTTAGAAATATATAAAATTATTCAAAGTACAAAAATTCTTAATACATATATATATTGAAGTCAGCAGCTGTAATTTAATATTTTCATTGAGTGAGTACCTGTGCTTCTGAAAAGTTATAAAATAATTAATCGAATTTCTTTTTTTTTTGTAAATCATAAATTTAAAATAGTATAATAAATTAAAAATAAATAAAAATTGCTAAACCCTTTCTGAATCATAAATAATTCACTGTTTATTACAGGTATATACTTGCTTTAAGGAAGGATTAGAAAGTTTTATTCTCACAAGTAGCAGTTTTATTTATTGAGATATAAAATATAAAAAAATATGAAAACTACTTATAATTTAAAAATAAATAATTAAATATTATATTAACAATGCTTAAAATATGCCTGCTGACTAAGATTAGAAAAAAATGGGTGGTTTTTTTAAACAGAAATACATGGTTTAAACTAACAGAATTTTAATCAGCCAAACCTGATGTTGATAATTGAAAGGGAAATCTGAAGGTCTCCTGTTTCCCCCTAAATCAGCTCACTGTAGCCCTGAATCTACGACTTTCTTGAATGACTACTACTCTCTATTATTTAGTAATTAATAATAAAAGGAGAAATAGTACAGTTTATTAAAGGTATAAGAAATATTATTAAATATATAAAAATCTTAAATAAATACTTATAATTACTTTTTTTTATTAAAATAATTCCTATATATAATACTAAAAATTGTTTTAAAAAGAAACCTGTTTATAATTGAATGGGGATAAAAGAGACAATTTTGGGGGACAATGGGTTAAGTATACATTTAGTGCTGTTCAAGTATTTTCCTTCAGCCAAATCACTTGCAAAAATATTCCATGTTTATTATATTTTCATAAATTTTACAGAATTATATGCTGAAACTGCTTCCAAAAATATTACCCGATGTTTTATCAGAATAAGTAAAACATCACTTGTACCCTTCTAGTTCTTGTCTATCCTTTTCAAGCATTATTTCCTTTCCTCCTCAAAATTAGAAAACTAAATGATCAAAGACTTCTTGTAAAGCTAGCTACTTTTCGAAAAACAAGGTGGAAAGGGTATTACATTTCATTTTCAAAAGAATTAGGTGAAAAAAACAGTTGAAAATTTTACAGAAAAACAAAACATAGCGGAAAATTTTCCAACCCACATATCTAATTACAGGAATACAAATATTAAAGCAAAAATGATTGCTTTTACGAAATCTTAAAGAATTGTATATTGAATTTAAACTATCCAAATTACAAGATAGGCTTTTCGAAATTTGCAGAGCTAAGACATAAGACCCAAATGGTGATATCTTAGAAGGCACTAGTGGTACTCACAGTGTATATGTATGCAGCTATCATCAAAATATAAAAATAGTGGCTTCAGCAATACATATAAAGGCTTAGATATTGCTTTATTGCTAAAAATGGTAGTTTGCTCTACACAGGATGAAAGTTGCATGCTTGGTGAATGTTCTATATGCCCTGGAACTTTTGTTTTGAATTAAATATTATCAGATGCAGAAGAGCTTCAAACACTCAGCAATATTTACAATAAAAATTGATGAAATCACATATAAATTAATGTTGATAATAATAAAGAAACAAATGCACAGGTAGAACAACATATTTTTGTTTAGATATTTAAATAGGAATAAATAACTTCTTGTTTCAAAAAATTTTCTATGTTGAAAATGCCACATTTTTTTTCAATTTTAAAAATAGAAAGGATAAAATACACAAAAATGTACTTTTCACTTGATTATCTCTAGGTCTGTTGCTTTATTGAACCAGTTTCTAAATTTTTTAATTCTGTACCATATGGGATTTTAGGGGTATTCATTTTTGAAATTTTGACAACCCCCAAATCCAAGTAAAAAGTGCACTAGAAATTTTTACTTGGATTTGGGGGTTTTTGGCAAAAATTTTTATGCTTATGAAACATGTTTCCAACTCTTTAAATAAACCATATTTTATTCTTGTTTTAATTTCACCAGCTAAACTGAAAAAATCTTAAATATAAGAAAAAAAAAGTTCAAACATTTCAAAATCAAGTGCTTGAAAAGGGTTTTATTTTTAAGAAAATATTATAACTAGCTTATATCATATGAAAGCTTAGAGTCTTAGCTTTAAAATGATACCTGAAATATTTGTTTGTGTCCAATATAAGTAATTTTACTTTGGAAAGGATGAACATCACTTTTCACATAAATATGACCTTGAAAGATGTTTCAAAGGGAAAAATCTCCTCTTATACTTTCTTTAAAAAATTGAAATTCTGGATTTTGCCTTCTTTCCAGGTATATAAACCCAATTTTAATTTTTAATCAAAATTCATTGCCGTGATACCATTTGTTGATTTGGAATGACTCTTGTGTCATCTGAAGTGAAATCTACATGTTGTACAGCTATAAAATTTGGCACAGGGGCACCTTGGCTCCCGAGAGGAAACACAGACTTTTTTTGGTACTTATCAGTTATAGGGACCATGAAGTCAAACACGGCAACACGTAGGGACTACACTGTACTGTCGGTCTTCATGTGATGAATTGGTTCTCGGGATCTAGGATTCCGGTTACAGAAGCCTTACGCTTTATATATTATTGGGCCAACGAACTTACTTTTGTGTCTTGGTGTCAACGTCAGATGGATTTTAGTCCCGAAACAACTGTAGATTAGAACAATTACATGAGCGAAATATGTTTTCAATATCTGCACAAACGATCTACGAAGAAGATAGGGGGGACAGGGGAGATCATTGAAATCGACGAAACTCTGTTCAAGTAACGAAAAAGTCATTGCGGCCAATTACTTACCGAGCAATGGGTGTTTGGTGGCATTTGTCGAAAAACCAAGGAATGCTTTCTCATGGCAGTGCCTAATCGGAAAGCCACTATGTTTTTCCAAGAAATTGTTGAACACATCGAGGATGGCTCAATCATATTTTCAGATTACTGGCGTGGCTACAAAACTGAAGAATTAGAAGAAGCCAGCTTTCAACATTTGAGAGTAAACCATCGGTATAACTTTGTGGATCCTGAAACCGGAGCTCATATGCAGACCATAGAGACTCTGGGGATCCGCGAAATGGCATAACAAAAAGCATAGAGACACTGCGAGGCAGCACTTGGACTCATATCTCGCAGAATTTATGTGGCGAAGCGTTACCGGTAGTGATAAATTTAATGAAGTTTTATCAGCAATAGCTGGGTTTTGACCACAAATTTCAATGTAACAAAATATTTTTTTGTTAAGTAAAGTTGATCAAACCCCATTATATATTAAATTTTAATCATTGTGTTTGTAGTGAATTCTCGTATTGGATTATATCGCCAATGTTCGTGTTGGCAACAACTCTGAAAAGCAGTCACTAACTCATGGTCTCTATAATCGATAAGTACCCTTTTTTCTTAAACTCAAATTAGTTTTTTAGCTATTAAATATTGAAGTGTCATTTTGCATAATTTTCACACAAATCAGTTCCTTGAGCAAATGAAAATATTATTGCAGAGCTTCCATCTTAAAACTATCGAAATGATCGAAGAATTCTTTTTCCAACAAACTTCAAATGGAATTTGTAGTACTATTAATGGACGATTTTTGTGAATTTAAAAAAAAAATATATAAATTTAAAAAATATATATATTTGTATTTTGAAGATAGATTTGGTTTTAAAATTCAAATACAAAAAAAATTTACTGACAATCTGATCTTTATAATTTAACAGCAGTTCCTTTAAATATTACACACTGTTCCAATATAATATTTTTATTCTTGCAACCATCAGTTTATTATGATTTTATAGCAGACAAACAGAACTTTATTTTTGTTGTTGAAAGGAGTGGGGTATTTTATCACATTTATTTCATTCGTGAGTTGTGAACAAGTTTATCTCCAAGATTAGTAGTCTTATAAAGTTGCCTACAGTCGGTTCGCGATGTCACATATTACCAATTACCTTCAGTGCAAGGCTCCTAAATATGAGTAATTCCATGTCAAATGAACACAAGAAAATGTAATTTTTTTCCAGCACAGTCTCGGATGTTTTTGAAATTTGGTGGATTAATTAGATTTACTAAGAATGTAAAGCACACAAAAGTTTAATATCCTAGGCTTATTTGTTTTTTTAGTTATATGCATTTAAAAATGGCTGAAAACGCGTGTGTTACATATGGCTTTATTACGGAAATTAATCCATACAGATTAGACAGCCTACAACAATACAAAGGATCAAGAAAAGAACAAGGAACAATAAAATAACAACAATAACCAAGAAACGTATACATAAATAAAATAGTTCAGTCACAAGGACTTCATACTTGTCCTGGCATCCCAATACAATTTGCTGATGTCCCCGTTTCTCTGAGTTTTTGTCAAGTCCAGGGCAAGTTACGAGGCGATCTGCATTCATGATGTCTGCTCTGCAAATCTGTCAAACGTTCGTAGGAAATATGCCGATTTTGAACAAATGTTCTGCCAAGAAGTAGTCTACAGCCTGAAATTTGCCACTGCCTCTTTGCGGGGTTTGTGACCATACGATTTCCAACAGTCATGGATGTTTTTCCAGATTTTACCTTTTAACTTTTCCACCATATCAGAGTTATTCACTTCTTTAAATGGTTGAAAACGTAAAATCTACCCTCAGATGACTACATTTAAATTACCGTAACTCCTGTTCTAATTAACACACAGAAACAATTTTGGTATTGTTTTAAAGCTCTTTAAATGACCTTTAAAACGATACTAAACACATGGAGTTTTTGGGTTCAAGGTCATAGTATTTGACTTTGAATAGCTAAAAATCGAATTTCTTATTTTTCACTATATTTTCCTCCTGAATACTATAACATCTTAACTACATGTATACCAATTTTGAAAATGGACACTCATTGGGTCACACACACAAAAAATAATTAGAAACAAAAAATACAATATTTAAATATTGGCATAACCCTTTGACAGGCTGTTTTTTTTTAATTTATTTATTTTTAGTAATGCTGCAGTTTTATATAGAACACTTAAATTAAATTACTACTGGTTTTTCCATGAGCACAATTTTGCATTTGCCACTACAGTTTCCTTTTCAGTTATAGTGTAAACTCTTCCCATCGAAGGGATCAACTATTGTTAATACATCTTGCACAGGTACCAAAAGTACATCTGGCTTATTTGGAAATTTGAATGAAGGAGAAGGTCCGGATGGATGGAGAAAACTATTGCATTATCTTCATCAGTACAAATTCCACATGTCACCTACCATTTTTCGTCATAAACAGCAGTCCTTTGATATCACTGATCGAAAGTTTGCATCCTAATTTAGTAACTTGTTCAACTTTTGATACCGGTGAATCAGAATACATTTTAGTGCAAATTGTATATGCTGTCAAAGGAATAAACGAGTGGAACTTCTGAGTCCCAGAAATTGCACGTGATTGTTCAAATCATTCTTTCAATTTCCCAAGACATTTAAACTATGATTTAAAGAATCTAGTGCTTCTTCACAATCTAAATTCATTAGTTCATCATCACAAACTTGCAGGACATTTGGTCCAGGTAGCAGGTCTTCTTTTGGACCTAGATTCAAGAGTTGGGCCATCTGTTAATGCACATATTTCTTTCCTGCACAGGTCACATATCGTGTGCTAAACAAATTCAGGAAACTTTTCACAAATCAACCTAGAAACAGGAAATAGACTTTTTCTTTTGTACGAATGTTTCTCTTTTCCCAGAGGGTTGCAACATCTGTTTAACCACTGCTTGTTCATAATAAAATATTCCTTACTTAAAAATTAAATTCTTGCAAAAATAGTTACACAAATTCTAGTAAAGTATAGCATCAATGTAGCAATATTTCTTCATAAATATGCTTTAAAAGCTTTATATGTGGTTTGGCTTTTCAACCTAAAACTCAAATTGCAAACTAACACCATTTGAATCAAACAGTCAGCTCTAATTCAAACTACAAACTGCAAGGATGTGCCAGTGGTGGCACAAATTGGCAAATTTAGCTGTTTTATAGCTAGAAAATTTCATTTGTAGCTATATTTGGCTATTTATGGATAAATCTGGTTATTTTTGGTAGTATATTTGGAGAACTGTCAAATCAACCCAATAAAATATTGAATCAAACAACATTCCAAATGCTTGTATAGTCTAGCTTGTAATAGTATAGTATTTTTATCCACAAAATAAAAAACTGCAGCATTACTAAAAAAATAAAAATAAAATTAAAAAAAATCCTGTCAAAGTGTATATATTTTTTTTGTTTCTAATTATATTTTTTGTGTGATCCCATTGAGTGCCCATTCTGAAAATTGGTATACATGTAGTTAAGATGATAGTATTCAGGGGAAAAATATAGTCAAAAATAAGAAATTCAATTTTTAGCAATTAAAGGTCAAATACTATGACCTTGAAATGTTTTTATCCCAAAAACTTCATGTGTTTGATATCATTTTAAACGTTATTTAAAGCGCTTTAAAACGAAATCAAAATTGTTTCTGTATGTCAATTAGAACAGGAGTTACGATAATTTAAATGCAGCCATTGGAGGGTAAATTTTGCTTTCAGGGCCATTTTTAAATGCAAATAACTAAAAAACTAATTCGCCCACTAGGTTAAAATTTTGTGTGCTTTACTTTCTTAGTAGGTCTAGCTAGTTCACCGAATTTCATAAAAAGCTGAGCTGGTGAGAAAAATGACTGTATTAATTTGACATGGAATGACTCCATAATGGTATACATGCATTCATTATAAAAGTACCTACACCTTAAGTATCTAAGTATCTACACCTCACAGACATAATTTTTTATTTAAATGTTCTAAATGTATTTTAATATGCTTTCAGCCAAAGTCTTAAATTTGGAGGAAGCAATAGTATAAGAATTTTATATAATAGTATGAGAAAGTAAAAACTGACAATAAAAGTAGAATTATCGTATTTACTTTCTCTACTATAATAAAAGTAGTATTATAGTAGAGGAAGTAAAAACATATTATAATCAGCACTTTTCCATATTTAGAATTAATATTTATACAAAGAGTGAATTCAAATGATGTCACCGTCCAGTAATGAAAGATCTAAACCTGGTTTTGGAGTAACACTAATTATCATTTTGAAATATATTTTGACACTTCAGCAGCAAAAATCTAAATATATAACAAAGCTAATATAAAACAATCTATTTAATAAATGAAATCTAAATACATATGAAAGCCCGGATTAATTACAATTAAGTCACAAAGCCAAATTACAACAACCGTTAGTTTGGCATTTAAATGCATATTTGATGCAATTAACAAGCGAGTCCAATAGACTGTTCTTAAATTTCTTTTCGAATACAGTTTAGAGAACATAAATTATTGAAACATATAACCATGCCTATAGATAATTTCAATTCTTAAATTCGAAGAGTCCGAAAACTTTCTAAGAATAAAATATTACTCATAACAGATAAAAAATTCGAAACAGAAATTGGAATTTTAATTACAGAAATTAAAATTTAAACAAGTAACTTGTATATCAATTAAATATAAGGCTGTACCTTTGAGTATTCGATACAACACCGTCTTTTATAGGTACATTGAAGTCGACCCTATAAAGAGTAGAAATAACATTATTTTATATGTAAGTAAAATATAAAACATAGTTACAGATTTTCTATTTTTAATTACCTCATCAATACACGCTTATCTTTCAAATCCAAAGCATCAATACTTAATTTGTTTAGAGCCATATCGAAAAATTTAAATAAATAAGTTTAGGATTATTACGATGTCAAGTTAAAAATTTAAATTCTTGCCGGTGTTTAAATACCGTCAAAATAATGATTCACGAGATGAGGTGACCTTTCCTCGTTTTTTCGGTTTCCAGCGAAGGTGACTTGTTTGCTGCCAGCTTTAAGAAAAGTCTTTTGTAAAATAAAAAGCAAAATACTGTAATAGATTATATTTAAATATATTTATATTTCAGTAAATGAATGTGAATAATCTTCATAATTTAAGAAATTATTTTGTATTTTTTTTTTCATATATAAAACAGCTCAATAACTGTAAATATGACTGCGGTTTCCAAAATTTAAAACTGTGGGTTGCTTCCCTCCGTTGTTAACAAAGACGTTTTCTGTTAATTATTGTATTTTTGGCAAATTACGGCGTCTTCATTATAAAAACAGTACTATTTCATATTTTTTTTTATTCATCTGTAAAATGGCTGCGTCCAGTATTCCCAATCCGTCAACTTTACTTCCTTTGGAACTTATTGATAAATGTATTGGTTCCAAAATACACATCATAATGAAGAATGACGAGGAAATTGTTGGAACCCTGCTTGGATTTGATGATTTCGTTAACATGGTATTAGAAGATGTTACAGAATATGAAAGCACCCCAGAAGGTCGAAGAATAACGAAATTGGACCAAATATTGTTAAATGGTAACAACATTACTATGATGGTACCTGGTGGTGAAATGCCTGAAATTTAGATTTATGTATCAAATGATGTAAATATCATCATAGATGATTTACTTTGCAAAATTTGATTAAAATGACTTGTATTTCTTATTTTGTTGAATTTATTAGTTAAAACCTAAATGATTCGGATCATGCTTAATGCGGCCATTTGCACTATTGGAGTTTATATCAGCTATGTACTACCTATATACCAACAGTAGGATTAGTGAGAAAATTATTAACTATTTATTTGAGTAACATTCATTGAACAAGGGGGAGGGGAGTACCTTTGAACAATTTTTTGAAAAAAGATTATTTTTAAGATTTAAATTATACTTATTCTAGCTTAAACGTTATGCTGAAAATAAATGTACATTTCACTAACACATGAGCCACAAATTGAAAATTTTCACAATAAGTTAAATTTGTTTCAAGGTTTTAAAAATTTGAAACTATTCTGTTTAAACTTGCATCATGTAGGGGAATCTTTGAACAAGCTTGGGGCAAACAAATGAAGAAACCTTTAATTCTGTGCAATTTTTACTAAAAGCTTTATATTTTACTGAACATTTTATATTGTCCCAGCTTTCACTGTCTACTTTCATTATTTTGGGTCTTGCCCCACAGTATTGCAAAACACAAACAAAACTAAATATGCTGGAAAGTGGTTACAATTTCTATTAATTTTAACACAAAGTGATAATCTTTTGGAGAAATGTTTAACTTTCATATAAGATAGTGATAATCTTTTGGAGAAATGTTTAACTTTCATATAAAATAGTGTTAGAAACATGTTAAATAAGGGTAATTAAAAGCATTGCTCATGTGGCTGAATATATGATTTTGGATCTTTACTATTAACAGGTAAATACATAGCTGTTAACTCCGCACTAGTTTTTCTGGGAGACTCACAATTTTTTTTTAATTTCTTTTCATTTCTCGAGTTTTAATGAGAATCTCCCAGTTTTTGCCAGTTTTTTTTTTTAGAATTCCCTATAAGTAGGGATTTTTCGATAAAAATTCTCGATCAGGTGCCGCCATTTTGTTTCCTCCGTGCTTGAACTTAGTACCAATGCTAAGTCGCGTCATTTTCACGTTGCTTATACGTACTGTTTCAAATTTTTTTATTTCCAGTCTAATTTAAGAAAAATTTTACTCGCGATTATGCCGAGGAAAAGGGGAAAAAAGTCAAATAATGCAATTCAAAAAGTCGTCGAAATCGGTAAAATTTAATACGTTATTTTCGCAAACTATTCACTGACAATTGCAATTAAACCATGCATAACATTCATTTTTTCATAGTATGTTTCATTATTAATTAATATTTTCATAAAATATTGAGTATAAATGCGATTTTTTTTTGTACAGATGACTTTCCAATGTAATGTTAAAGCATCCAATTCCATCTATTTAGTTTCAAGTTATTTTAATTAAAAGACGCACAACGTTAATTTCTTCATAGTTTTTTTTCATTATTAATTACTATTTTCTTAAAATATTATTTAAGTGCGATTTCGCGAGTATATATTACGTTCTTGTGTAATGTTGAAACGTCCAGATGCATCCATGTGTAGTTTCAAATTATTGGAATTAAGAAATACACAGCATTCATTTCTTCACAGTATGTTTCATTATTAGTTAATATTTATGTAAAATATTGATAGTTTTTTTAACTACAATTTCACGTATATAGATTAAATTCCTGTGTAATGTTGAAACATCCATTTCCACCTGACTTAATCATAATAGAATCTGAAATTAGACAAATAGAACTTTCTTATGTTTACCATTTACCTAAAAAATACCATTTACCTAATTTCCTTAAAAAAAAAAACCCCCTCAAAATGTGCGACTGTGCGATGAATTTATTTTATTCTCTTATTTTGTAGGCAATAAAGAGAATAAACAAAAGCGTTTTTCCATCGATTTTTATGTTTTAATTCTTTATTAAATGTCTCAGTGTCTAGCAGCTTACACCAGTATTTTAAAAATATTAAGATAATTGAATTTATAAAAAGCCTTTTATATATTACTTTTTACAAACTAAGCTGAACTGAAATGTTTTTTCTGTATGTTACTATTAAAAAGTTTTAAGTTATTTAAATGCCATCTATAGAGTTGAATTATATTTTGTTTAATATTAATATATATATATATTGTGCAGTAGCATGTGTAAGGAGGTATCAGGAAGCGAGTTTGCTGCCAGTCACTAATTTTTTTTTTTTTTTTTTTTAAGTTAATTAAGTCTGTAAGAGTAATTTGGATTCAATTAGCAGGGGTACAGGTAGTCATATTTTCTATATATTTTTGAAATTCAGGATAAATGTCCAATACTGTCTTATATTTTACATTTAGCTGATATTCCCTATATTTCTGTGTGGTTCTAACATAGTTAGAACATTTTTTCTCATTTTAAACTTTTTGCCATCATTTGCAAAATTAGTTAAGGGCAGTATTGTACAAGAGAAAAAATATTTTCCTTTCCTTTTGTTCCCCTATCATGACAGTCAGAAATTTCCTGTCATTCTCATCCTAAAAGGACGACATCCTGTTGGAGGTAGAGTACCTAAATTAGAAGATGGATGCATCTGCCATCCGTGATCCAAAATTACTCTAGACCAGCGACAGTCTCATAGAAAGATATTAGTAAACAATATATATTTGTTTAAACATTAACTAGATAAATGGAATATTGTCTAGAGCAGCAGTTCCCAACCTTTTTTTATCATGACTATCAATTTCTTTTAATTATAGCCTATGATTATCAATTTTTTACATTGTACTCATTATTTTTCTATTTCTTTCACTTGAAAACCCTGATTGACATGTCCATTTATTTCAACTGTGCCTACTGACTCAATATCTTTCATCTGAACTCCCCCCCCCCCCCACACACACACATACACACCACCAGCACTACCATTTTCAATTTAATAAATATTGCAATTTTTATATTTTTGATATTCTATAAATGAAAATACACAATACAAGTTTTAAAAATAACATAAGGATTTTATAAGTTTTTGGGAATAAAATATGTACTCTTAAATTTTTAGAATAGATACAAATAATGTGAAACTTTAAAAAATATTAATAAAATATGTATAAAGGACTAATAAAAATGTCTAAAAGAAAAATACATTATTACACATGGCCCCAGAAAATGTTGGCTTCTGAAGCGTAATAACCACTCTTTGTCACAAATTGTAAGTAATCAACTATTGCCAAAGCTGTACGCCTACTCAAATGCCCAATCTCCACAGGAACATGTATTTTTTCAAATTGAACTTGAAACCAGAATCGGGGACAAAAGACTGAATCACCTGTATGTGGTTCTATGTTTGGAATATGGATATGCTTTCATATAAGTAGAATTTTAAATATATTTTTAGTCCAAAATATCAAAGAAAATAATTTGATTTAAAAAACCATCAATTTGCTCAATTTTTCTATTACTGAAATGTTTCTGTGTACCTTCAATTATCCTTTTCACATACCCAGGTTGAGAAACGCTGGTGTAAAATAATGTTTAGACTTTAAAGTATGACAGATGAATTCACTTTTAAATTTCAGAAATTAGCAGATGATAGATCTAAAAATAGCAGTTTGCAAAATTATACAAAGACAGGAGATAGATTTTCCAGATGATTTCGTATAACATCAGGCATTTTCTTTCGAAGAATTCTATTTTTTATGTATAACATAAGAATTTTTATTAATATTTTTAATTAAAAATATTTTTTAACAATTACTTTTATAACATGAATGAAATATAGCTCATAATTCCAACAAAATATCCCATTTAATTTATTTAAATCTATATGGTACACTATACTACCTGTATTACCTAATAAAGAAATGAAGGTTCGAAATATGATAAAATTGATAAATACATAAAATTTGGCACTTTTTCAATAAAATTCTTCATATTAACTTCTTAAAAATTATAAAAATTTATTTTGATTTATTTTTATTGGTTCAAATATTTCTGAAATCTATTAATATTAACCTGTGTTGCACAAATTTAAAAAAACTTTCTGAATTTTTGCAAAAAATTTCAAAATTTTTAAAATGTTTAACAATAAATAGTTAAGAAACTTATAAATGTACCAATGTTATGATTTTGGCATAAAACTACCCCTCACCCCCTAAATGCTTAAATATAGTAAGAAATAGTTTTAGTATATTATTGATTTTCTTATTTCTTAAAAGGATCCCGGAGAATTGGTTGAAAAATGTTTTTTTTTATTGTCGATTTAACCAAATGTTCTCTTTCTTATGATGTATTACATAAGTTAATCCGCAAACTAAAAATTGAAAATTTTCCTTTGTTTTCATATACTACCATTATAGTTGCCTTGCTGGTACTTATTTTTCTCACTGGTTTTTCAGAGTTTTTTTTTTTTTACTGTTTGTTTCTTTTTCTCAACAACTACTGAGTATAACGCTTTAAAAATTTTATGGTATATTTAAACTGTGTGCATATTTTAACATAAGATTATGAGGGTAAGTTGTTTATTTTCTTAAACAGAAATACATGTAAAATTTTTGTTAAAACTGTGACTATGGGAAAAAACATATTTTTACAAAATTCTGAAGCAAATTAAAAATGAGATGTTAAAATGTGTAAATGCGTTACATTTTTCAGCTGTGAAAATTTTGTACTGATAGTACTTATAGTTTCTGAGAAAAAGGAGCATGAAGATAGCAAATTTAACATGGACAAGATAAGCCGGTCTCCTTAATGTTCCAGTCTCCTTAATGGCAGTAGAAAATTCACATTAACTACAGTTTATTGTATCATTCTTTATTAACTTTGCCTCGTTGACTGCTGTTTATAGTTTTAACAAGCTTATTACATAATACATTTGTGTGATTAAATTTACATTGCAATCAAAATCTAAGTTACAGTTGCCTTCTAATTATCACTTATTAAAATATTTTTAAAATTGTAAAATTACCTGAGAAAGTGCCAATTTAGCAATAAATAAATATTTTTATAACCATTTGTACAAGGCTCAGCAAAACCAAGCAAGTTTTTCAACTTCTAGTTTGCGAATTAACTAATGTGATACATTGTTTGAAAAAATAAAAAAAAAACATCCAGAACCATTTAAATTGACAATAAGAAAATTAGAATTTTTTTATCAATTCAGTTCTAGTCCCCTTCAGAAATAAGAAAATCAATGATACTATCTAAATCTATATTTTATTATAAGCATTTTTGGGGGCTTTATGTCAAGATTATAGCAATGATACATTTATAAGTTTTTGAGTATTAAGCATTTTTTAAATTTTCATTTTTTCAAAAGTAAGTTTTTTTAAAAGAAGACTTGGCATGGGTTAATATTAATCGATTTAAAAAAAATTTTGCACCATTTAATATTGATCACCTGGTATATTAATGGTACATTATTTTACAATATTTACCTTTAAGTATTAATATGTTAAAATAATGATAAATTTTAAGAGGTATAATTGCTTTTTATAATATTTTAGCTTGGTTTTTGTAGTTAAAAATTAAACAAAACATTCAAGCTTAGTAATGCTATTAACAGTTAATGCTATTTATGAAATATATTTAATGCTATAAATATCTTCTGCTAATTATGAAAATTTAATTGAAAATCTAACTGGCAACATGGTGTTATATTACATAGTTACAGAAATATTACTACAAAAATTACATTAAAATATTTAACTCATTTACATTGAGTTACATTTTTTTAACCTTAACATTTTCTTAAATATTTTTTCTTTTGTTACCTGTTAGTTAACAACATACATATTTATGTTGGTCGATTTTTCTACCAACTAGTTGTAATGGGTTAAAAGTGTTAAAATTGCATCTTAAGCTGTTTATATAGCTATTAAATATTCTAATTTCCTATTTTTTGTTATTTCTTAGGGAACACCTATTCATATTGAATATCACATTTTATATGGCAGCGTAGTGGAGAATAATCCTGCTACTGCTATCCTTAAGAGGCATAGTGCTTCTGATGTTCATCCCATACCTGTTTCAAAGGATAAAGAGATTACTTCAACAAAATATATACTTTTAGCTTTGGTGAAGAAAAGAATAGTTTTTAGGATACATCCAAGGCTTTTAGTAGCAGTGAAATAAGTTGAATATAAGAGTATGTTTAACGACGATTTTAATTTCTATCCAGAACACCAGCAAAACATGCGTTTTGAAAAGCCCATACATGGACCACCTGGTCGTGGGCCTCCTAGTCACCATATGAGACCTCCAGGACCCCCTATGAGAAGAAGAATACCTGATGGTGGGCCACCACCACCTAATTTTAGAGGTCCACGTGAACCAATGTTTGATAATGAATTTAATCCACCTCCTCGGGGTATGCCACCTATAGGTATGGGCGGCCCACAGAATATGGGACGAGGACCTCCTAGACCTCATTTTGGAAGTGGCTCACCACAACAAATAGGTGGAAGCCAATATGGTGCGCCTCGTCAATCTCAACCTGGAATGCCAGGAAAAGGCCCTTTTCAGCGTCCACCCATGATTCCACCATTTGGTGTTCCTCCTCCAGGCTTTGCTGGAGGAGGGGGTGGTGGTGGGGGTAGTGGCAGTGGCCCGCCGAATCGTCCTCCCCATTCTGGTAATCATGTGCCTCCAAATTCAGGAAATTCAAACTCTAATCTACCTAATATTGATCTTAGTGGTGAACTGTGGGTAGAGACAAAAACAGCTGAAGGAAAGTTTTACTATTATAATGCTAGAACTCGAGAATCTGCATGGACTAAACCAGAAAATGTAAAAATTTTAAATCAAGAACAAATTGAGGCAATGGCAGCAGTAGCTTCTGGCTCACCCGACTCTACTCCTAACCAGAAAAATGAAACTCAAAAGAATAATACTCAAATAAATCCTACTATAGCTACCCCTAATCAATTTCCATTTGTTCCTTTAGGTCCTATGCCAAGTATGGGACCTATGCCTCCTTCTGGAATGGGAATGCTTCCACCTCCTGCTTTCGGTATGCTGCTTCCGCCATTTGCTATGCCACCACCAGGCATGATGACTGGTCCAAATTATCCTCCTTTTGGTATGCCTCCTCCTGGATTTCCAGGCGTTACTGTAGGAGTTGTTCCTCAGACTACAAATTCTGTAACATCTGACACAACTACTGTTGTTACTACTATAACAGATACCAAAAATGAGGTATCTGACTCGAATAATTCTGAAACAAAAGATAAAACTGAAGAATGGACTGAATATAAAGCTGCAGATGGGAAAGTTTACTACTATAACAAGATTACTATGCAGTCCACGTGGGAAAAACCACAGATTTTAATGGATACTGAAAATAAAGAAGAAAATGACAATGTTCCACAACCATCTGAATCATTAACATCTGTCTCACCAGATGAAACTCCTGTTCCTGCTGAATCTACACCTGTTTCTGCTGATTCTACTCCTGTTCCTGTTGATTCTAGTACTTCTGTCATGGAAGTTGATGAGCCACCAAATTCTGAAGTTGATCCACCTGAATCTGAACAAGATCCTCCTACTGAAGAAATTTTGGAGAATGGGACAGACATTGATGGAGAGAAACATATTGCTGATGAATCATCTCCAGCAAAGGAAGAAGAAAAGGAGCAAACCATAGTAGAACAAGAGAGCCCCCCAAAGCCAGTTGATAAATCTAGACCTATTTCTAGCACTCCTATTCCTGGTACACCTTGGTGTGTAGTGTGGACAGGTGATCATAGGGTATTTTTCTTCAATCCAAGTTCCCGAATATCTGTTTGGGAAACCCCAGATGAATTAAAGGGACGTGCAGATGTTGAAAAATTGATTCAAGTTCCACCACTACTTCAATCAGAAACTTGCAAAGATGAGAAATCTGAAAATGAAGCTGGCCCTGAAGCAAAAAGAGTTAAGCTTGAGGATCCTGAGGATGATGATAAAGCTAAATCTAAAAATCAACCAGAGCCATCTATTAAAAATAGTATTACGCCTGGTAAAGAGTCAGCTATTGAAGCTGAATCAAGAGCAGCCAAAGAGCGTGCAAACATAGCATTAGATGTGCGCATGAAGCAATTTAGAGACATGTTGGTTGAAAAAGATGTATCTGCTTTCTCCACATGGGAAAAAGAATTGCACAAAATCGTGTTTGATCCACGTTACTTATTATTAACTTCAAGAGAAAGAAAACAGGTCTTTGAACGCTATGTCAAGGAAAGAGCTGAAGAAGAAAGAAATGAAAAACGTAAAAAAATGAGGGAGAGAAAAGATGATTTTAGGAGGCTCCTCGAAGAAGCTTCTTTGACTGTTAAATCAACTTTTAGTGATTTTGCTCAACGTTATGGAAAAGATGAAAGCTTTAGAATGATTGAAAAGATGAGAGAGCGTGAAAGTATGTTTAATGATTTCTTACAAGATCTTCGTAGAAAAGAAAGGGATGAACGTTCTAGTCTACGAGAGAAGATTAGAAAAGATTTTGTTGAACTTTTAAAAGAGCAGAAGGGATTAGATAAGCATAGCAGATGGGGAGATGTAAAAAAACCACTTTCTGATGACCATCGTTACAAAGCAGTAGAAAGTAGTTCTCTTCGAGAAGAATGGTTCAAAGAACATATAAATAAACTATTTCGTGATGTAGAAGATGATACGGTTAAAGATCGTGAAAAGCAAGAGAGAGTAGAAGCTAGCATTCGTGAACGTGAAAAAGAAGTTCAGCGTACCTTATCAACACATTTAAGAGAGCGTGACAAAGAAAGAGAGTTGCATAAACATGATGAAGCTGTGCAGCACTTTAAAGCTTTATTAACTGATTTAGTTCGATCACCAGATGTGTCTTGGCATGATGTGAAGAAAACATTGAGAAAAGATCATCGGTGGGAGACAATTGGTTGTTTAGAACGTGATGAAAGAGAGAGAGTTTTTGATGAACATATTAGTTTCTTATACCGAAAGAAAAAAGAAAAATTTCGAGAACTTTTAGATGAAACATCTGATATTGCTTTAACATCTAGCTGGAAAGATGTGAAAAAACTCATTAAAGATGATCCTAGGTGTTCTAAATTTTCTTCAAGTGATAGGAAGTGTGAAAAAGAGTTTAAAGAATATTTAAAGGACAAAATGGTTGCTGCTAAAGTTGATTTTCGAGAACTCCTTAAAGAAACTAAAATAATTACTTATAAGTCACGAAAACTCATTGAAGAAACAGATCATCTGCATGATATTGAAAAAGTCCTGCAGAATGATAAACGCTATTTAGTTTTACAATGTATAGAAGATGAGCGTCGAGAGCTTTTAATGTCATACATTGAGACTTTAGATAGAAAGGGTCCACCACCACCCCCAACCGCATCAGAACCATCAAGACGTTCCACAAAATAATCTTGTCATCTTAATCATTTTTGAAAGTAAAACATTTATACTGTGCTGAAAATATCTATTTGTTTCAAGCACTTGCAAGGTACATTCTGCAAATTCATATTTAATGATTTTAAATTATCATTTGAAACTAAGATTTGTAATTTAAGTGAATTTTATGTAGTTTGCATCTTATTTTGACTCAAGTGATCAATTCATTTATTCTGTCTTGCATATATATGATTTCGAGCTAAACAATTATGCATAATCATGACAGTTATAAATTATATTAAGCTTCCCCATTTAAGCTTTTTCTTTTAGTTACTTTTCATTGCATTTGTTATGTTTCTAATTTCTTCTGTGAAAGCTCCACAGTTTTCATTGAAGATATCTTGTTATGTTGTATTCTGTGTTAAAGAATGTGTTACATGCTTTTTGACTGTAACAAAACCAATTTAATCTTTTATTATGTTATAACTTATGTTTGATTATAAATCACCTGTACAAACATTTTTTTTTTATGTCATTGCTTATGTTTGTCCAATTTATAAATATAAGTTCATACTCCACATAGGTCTATTTTTTGTGTGTATTATCTTCTGTACAAATCATTAAATATGCCTAAAATTGTATTTTTCTTATGTTTCTGTCAGGGTGTGAGAAATTCAGAATATCTAACTCAGTGTTTCTCAAACAAAACATGTCTCGGATTAGTAATTTTGAAGAAAATGTTACCGAGGACTGTTAGATTTCTAAATTTTTCTACTGTTGTCTTGTAAAATAGGTATATTTTTAATTTGTAATTTTCAGTATGCATAAATAAAATCTAATATTGTTTACCAGTTAATGATATTTTGCTAAGAAAATGTAATGTGGAAAACATAGTTAGATTTTTTGTTTGTTTGTTTGCTTTTAGTTTCATTTGATTCCTTCAGGTTGATCCATGAAAAGGACATAAACATCCTAACTCTATTTTCATATGTTTGATATTAGCAGCTAATAGTACAAATGCTTTAATTGGTACATTTGAAATGTTAAAGAATTTTTCAAACAAACAAAACAATCATACTTGAACTTGTTTTCCTTTCTGAAATGAAATATGACAAAATATTAATGCTTGTAAAATTTACAGTAAAAATGAGTAAAATATTTCAATAACTATTTATTATGTATAATATTGCTTTTTTATGTAGTTTTCATATCAGTAAAAAGTACTCTAAAAGTGTCGGTCAACAGACCAGCGGTTGAGAGACAGTGATCTAACCTAAACTTTTTCAATAGGATCCTGTTAATTCAAACACTGGTAATTAAATTTTATTTATAATTCAAACCATCTGGTCCCTGCAAAATATTACCTTTTTACTCAAGAGTCCTAAAGGCTTACAAACGGGTAAAAATAGAAGAAATATAAAGAAAACAAACAAATTACAGAATAGTATTGGCTAGAGTATTGGGGGAGGGGGTGAATGGCATACTGGACAAGTCATTAACTACATTACTAGAATTTTTCTAAATATAAAAGGCTTAACAAAAAAGTCAAGATCATAGACCAGGTGTTGAAGACCCAGACCGTCCGACTCGCCCAAAGACTTGAGTAACTATTTGGGCGGCCGGCATAGATCAGGTGTGGAAACCTTTTTATGTTTGACGGCCATATTGAAGAAAACTGTTCTCTAATAAGACCACATACAATGTTTTTCATATATATATATATATATACCCAACTCTTTTTTTTACACGGTAGATACGTTCTGTGTTATCCGAAAACCGTGTAAGATGAAATAAAGAACTATGTTTAGTTTAAAAACCATGTAAAAAAATGCTGAAAACTGTAAAAGTTCTGATATGCATATGAATAATACATACATACATATGCAATTTTATTAAGCAATAAAACTTGAAATACGTAATTCATAGATAAAAATAAGCAGTGCAAGCAAAAAAAAAAAACTGTTAATCCAAATTAATAATACAAAACTCAAAATTAAAAATAGAAATAAAGAAATAATATTTAGTTACATAATTATTCGTTGCTACTTGATAATAAACGCAATTGTTTGCGACGAACTGAACCAAAGTTGTTATAATCACTAAATATATCCACATCTGTCAAGTTCTTTAATGGAGACTTTCGTCCGGTAATACTGTTTTGAACTGCCAAACTACTTTCCGAAAGGTCTTGCGCTGTCGACTTTTTTATTAAAAAAATCTGTTATAGACAGTTGAACTTTTGGTTTTTTAAGTTCTTTATACAACTCTTGATATCCAACCAAACAATTTCTCTTATCTCGTTCGAATTTTAGGGCACGTTCCATGTTTGGATCAATTTAAAAAAAATGATTCATCATACATTTCCCAAATGTTAGACCCTCGCCAATTAAACTAGCAGTTAGTTGACATATTTCGTCCTCTTCCTCGTTATCGCTATTATGATCCTCAGTACTATTACTGTCATCTGTTATTCATATTGTCCCAAAAAAATATATAAAAAAAATTTCAGTAAAATATGTTAGTTTTTTAATTAAAAATTATTTAATATAGGGAGAAAAACAAATTCAATTAAATTCTGACTTTTGGGATATCCTCCAGAAAGAAAAAAGAGATATATTGTATAATAAATATCTTTCCAAGAGTTTAATTATCTTGTATATGAGAGAGGCTTCACATTTTAAAATAAATTTGGTAGATAACAATTTTTCAATTTTTTTTGTAATTTTATATAACTCTTCATGATATACTTATTTGATGGCATTTTTAATGCACTTTCCTAAGTCCTAGAGAGTGAAAATTTGGTACACAGCTTAAATTTGTAAAAAATTTTATTCTACAAAAATTTGGTGGATCTTTAAAAATAGATCCTACATTTTTTTCATTTTTGGCCTGCAAATAATCCCCGTTCACTTCTATAAATCATTGTTGTAATGTTGTTAAAAATTCTGATGTGGGCAGCACATGTCTTTCTCTGCAGACTCATATTCACGTTCTCTTTATTTCTTCAATAATAATTTGAGTTTATCTGCACAAAATAACAGCCATAAGTATTTTAAATGACATTGAATTTGCACGTTAAACTTAAATTTGTTTCTCATTTGATAGCTGGACTTATTGTCAAAGGTGGCGTAGCGTAAATGCGAAAAAAACTAGAATATCTCAAGAACGGCTAGTCCTAGAGTAATGGGGTTTGTCTTATTCTTTTTGTTGTCAAAAATCGCGTATAAAATAGGAATTTAATTGATATAATTGAGCACACGTAGTCTTTTATTTTTATATTTAACGATTTTTGCAGGCCATTTCGCAAAAAAATCCAGTTCCTTTTACTAGAATAACCTACAAGTGATTTATATACCAAATTTAACAAAATTTGGTATATAAATCACTTGTAGGTTCTTGAAATATTATACACCAAATTTTGTTAAATTTGGTCCATTAGTTTTTAGCTAGAGTGGATAAAGACAATTTCTGCCGGCCATTTCGCAAAGAAGGCAGACTCTTTTATTACGAATCGTACTATAATCTAATGAACATCAGGGTTTCCCACAAAATACTTACCTACCAAATTGTATAAAATTCGATCCATTAGTTTTTCAGTTAGAGTGGATGCAATATCCTCACAGACACACAAAAACACACTCAGATACACCGTTACACACACAGACGTCTTCCTAAAAATAGTTTTTTCGTGTTCTAGAAGTCCCAAAACGTGTAGATCCTTCGAAAATTCGAGTTCCGATCTTCGGCACGATTCCAATACTTTGAATACATACACACACACACATATGTTATCTGTGTATCTAAATTCCGTGCCTACGCAATTACAATAGTTGTGATTTTAAATGATCCCTAAATTTTTTATTATTTCTTCAACGAAGCCTAATTTTAACTTATGCAGAATGCAAATATCTCAAGCGATTGTAAGGTGAGTTACATAAGAATTGCTGAATTTTTTTGACACAAAATTATTTAGCTCTGGAGTCTGGAATACAAGTTATATGAATGAAATATTCATTGATTTTGCATAGAGAATCAGATGATTTATATTTCGATACAGTTTTAAATGTTTAAGTATAATAAATTACTGTAGTACTGTGATAATGTAAAAGATATCACCACTGAATGTATCACATTTTAGAGATTTTTAAATGAAATTGCATTTCAGTTGGAAAGTGTTTCATAATCAATGTTTATGCATGATTGATCTTTCTTGTTAAATTATGAAATGCATTTCTTTTAAGAAATCCTGTTAGCCATCCATCACTAGCCGAAAATTATTTTCTCTTATCTTGACAACTTGTTGATGACTCCGATATCTGCACTTGCTTATAAATTCGTAGTGCCTTCTGCTTTATAATATTTCCATCTACAGGTATTCTCTCTTTTGCAATAAATCCTCCATCTAAAGCACTACACATTTTTGCATTTTTACTAACACTTCATTTCTAATGTATGATGATGTTTTGGAACTAAGTTTTGATGCGCAGATGACAGACTTCCGTATGGCATTCTCATTTTTCTTAATGGTTCTGATAGTAGCTTCGTTCAAGCCAAAATCCTTGCTCACAGATGTTGCACCTTAACCTCTCTCAAGACAGTCCAAGATTTTTAATTTAACTTCTAAAGAAATGGCTTACCTTTTACGAATCTTTGAAACTTTCGACATTTTGTTAAATATTATCTAGATAAAAATATATTTTTCCACTTCTTAAGCCCAGAAATGTTCAAATACACAATTGATAGCACTATGTATGGCTGATAACATGAACAATTGATTAAATATTGTGAGCTAATAAACTTGAACAATTTAATGATGCAATATGTTATGTAAATGTCATACGAAATGGGTAGGTAAGAGTTATCGAATAAGGGGATTCCTTAGTGATTACTGAGGAATCCCTTTATTCGATAACATTATAGCAATGCACGGTGCTGCCTAATTTTTTAAGTGTGGTAAAAACGTGAATTTTTTTGATACATTGGTACCAAAGACTGCAATTTATACTAGACTGCTCATGGTCACGTACATAAGTGTAAGACAATAACTTTGAAATCATGTTAAATCAAATAAATTTTTCAAAAAAGGAAGACTTTTTTTTTAAAAGTGTGTAAAAAAAGAGTTGGGTGTATATATGTATAATATATATATATATACATACTACAAAATACAATTCCTTAGTGGAAAATCTAATTAATATATACAACTTAAAGAGAAGGAAAGGATTTTGAAATGGCCATATGCAACCTTAAGGTTGCAGGTTCCTCCTCACCTCTGTCATAAACTAAGACCAAGGTGCATTTTTGTATTTGTGTAATCCTTGTAAAAGGAAATTCAAAATGGTGGTCAGGATTCTAAATGTTGAGTAATTGAAGATTTATTAAATTCTTGTTTCTTGGTATAGTTCTCATGTTTCTTAATACAAAAATTTAGAAAAGAAAAACCACATTGACAAGAATTACCGTAAATGCTCCAATTATTAGAGATTTCTATAGGATTTTTAAGATTAAATAACTTACTCTTATTAATTAATGTAAACACAATATTGAAAGTTTTCTAGCAATTTGCTGACTGGGTTTTTTTAGAAATAAGGGTAAAATGATAGTGTTATTAAAATCCCTTTCCGAAACAAGTTTACAGGAAGGTTTAGAAAATTTTTGAATAGCACAATCAACAATAGTAGTTAAAAAAGAATAATCGAGAGCAACAACTTTAAAATAAATTTAGTATTGAGCTAATCTACATTAAAGCAAATGCTCCAAACACATTGAAAGCTTCTAAATTTGGGTTACACAGATGGTATGGACTTTTATAGGGAAGTAAAACAACCTAAAAAAGTTATAGTGAGAAATTCAGCTTTGCAGATGACCAAGACACTCAAAAAGGCAAGACGATTGCTGTTATTGCTTTTCTTGGATGCCTTGCTTTTAAATTGGAAAACAATTTTTTAATATGATGAATTTCCCATTAGTCTTTAGTAAACCTTATTCGGTCTTTTTACTCCACATAAAAATTCCTGTCATCTGCCTAACCAACACATAGCTGCTTTCAATGTTTATTCATTGTGCTTTGAACGCTTTTTGTAATGAGGATTTGCTTTATACTGAGATTATTTAAAAGCTGTTGTTGTCAATCTTAGTTTCTCTCTTAGTATTATTGATCATGCTATTCAAAAATTGCACTGTGAATTCACCATGGCCAGCAGGAATTTTCTGAAAATATACTAATTCTGTAGTCAGTAGTATGAGGATGTTTGTTCTCTGTAGAAATTAAGGAGAATTCATAGTAGTTGGCAGCTGTGTTAATTACTTTTCTATTTTTCAAACAAAAATTTCAATAAAATATTTCTATAAAAGAAATTATGAAATTCAGGAACAAAAATATCTATAGTTCATGAGAAAATAGTTCAAATAAACAAAATGTACATACCTGAATCAAACTTCTTCTGTAAGATTCTCCGCTCATCAGATTCTAAGAATCGATCTGTTTAATTTGTAAATAAATCCATGTAATAATGATTGCAAAATAAGTTATATAAAATGCTAATATATCTAAATTCACTACTATTGAATAATCTTCAGATAGAATTGATACATGAAGTCCACGAGGTATCCAGTATCCGCCATGTTTTTCAAGAATTCGCTGCTGCATGCATAGAATTATGGATAAATTTTTTATCATCTCCATACGTTCCCTCATATAAGAAGGAACAAAATGCTACCTTTTTTCAAACCGGTATTTTGCCCACTTGGGCATGGGAACGGTGACACAGACAAAATGCAGCCATAATACCGGCTTAAAAATGTGCACGAGAACAGGGCTTTAATGCCATCAGGGTTAATTCTCGGTCAGAAATCAATAACATTCAATTATTATAACAACTGTTAAAACCAATGTTTCCAATTTTGGCATGGAGTAAGCACCTTTTGATGTCCATATAGTAAAATGTTTACTTCAATATAAATGTACTTGTAATTTGAATAATTATAATTTTTACATGACCAGGAATTCCACCAGGATTGGGGTAATTACTGGTCAGCATCCTTTTTGATGCAAATAGATTAAACATTGATTTATAATTTATGATGAAGGATTAAAAGCAATTAGACTAAATTAAGAAAGTTTTTTTTTCGTCTTAAAATTGGGGAAAAGTAGCATACAAACTATATTTTGGGTGTAAATATAAATTTAGTTGATATGTAAAAGATTTACTTTTACACTCTACAGAACTAACTACCCAAATATTTTCTTGTAATATTTATAAGCAATATTTATTGCTAAATTATCCATTATGAATGGATCAACACCTTGCAAGTTTACAGAGTCCATAAAAAAAATACTAAATGTCTATTCTATTTCGCTTAGGTCAATGGACAATTTCAGCCCCTCTTACAAGAAATTTTACTGAAACTTTACTGCCTTGTTCTTTTGTGATCTTCCTAATATAAAACTGATCTTTATCACAGTACACAGCATAATAACTGTGGGTTAAAACAATAGGATAAATGTATGAAAAAGGGAATGATTCACTCAATTTAGGCATTGTGATTATCTAAGCAAAACAAAAAAAATAGAATTATAGTTAAGAAAGAAACTTTGTTATAGTTAAAATATGTCATAGGATGACAGTTTTTAGGTTGCAAGGTTATAATTCTGTAAAGTGTTACAATGTAGTAGAAATAATCTTATACTCACTTTTAGTAGCTGTGGTAGCTCATAGTTGTAACAAATAAAAGATAGAAAAATAATTAAAACTTTGAGTGACGAAGATCTTTGCAAAACATGTAAAAATTAAGGCCAATGTTGTTTAGCAGAAATTTAACTAGTTTGTTTGAAAAAAAAAATTTTTTTTCATAATATATTCTAACTTAATAATAAAATCATACATTGCAAAGTAAAGGATTTGAAGTATCTTTATGATTTTGATAAAGTGTTATTTTAATACAAAAAAGGAATATGACCAGGAATTACACCGGAAACTTAGTGACCATGAATTATCCCAGGTAACAATACACATATTTTGACAAGATTGTATTTTGCAATTTTGAATATGCAAGTGAAGTCCCGATCATGCAAGGTATCTCTTTGGATGGCTGGGGAGTGCCACCTAATTTAGAGTGGAACCCAGTGGGGGAGGTATCCATAGGGACCGTACTGTCCCCTACCACCAACCTCTCGGAAGTACGTATAGACTCGCATGTTTAATGTGATCATACTCTGCGTGAACACTGCGATAGTTTGGGTAGAGGCGGAAACTGAACTTCGGTCATTCGATCCCCGCACACTAATCACTGGGCTGTCACATCTCAAGTGAAATTATTTGCATAATTTGGTATTTGAGGGGGGAGGGGAACTAAAGATGCTCACTTATATTGTTGTACTGCACTATATACAAAAATATAGTGAACAGCCCAGTGTTCTGGGTTTTTGTGTGTGGGGGGGGGGGGGGGGAGGGTTCCACATACACAAAAAAAATCCAAATGCGATGAGTTATAGTAGGCTGGTTGTGGGATATCCTCCTTTAGTGCCAACTTTTAAGATATTTTTGTTAAAATGTACAAATATACAGAGAGATCTGCTACAATGGCTGTCCTCCCAATCTCCATAAATTTGAAATGTTTTATTTTGTGCAGTTCTATTCATAATCACATACATTGCTGAAAGTAAAAAAAAAATTATCTGTTTACATCCATAAATATTTTACTAAACCAAAATATATATCCCATATAGTGTGACTGCAATTCAATTCTGATACTCGTGTATTGCTGCGTGTTGAAAAGCATTATATTCCATCCATTTGCATCCTCCAATTGCAGATTAGATTGACTAAACTAGATTATTTTTGCATTTTGATTAATTATTAAGGTTTATTTGGTTAATTATTTTTACATAAATAATGCGATTGCACAGATTAATTTGTATTCTCAGACATTGTCAAGAGTCTATAAGAAGTATTTTTCTCCATCCATTTCTATCTTCTAAAATTTTTTTTGTACATTACATAGTCATAGCTGCCAACTCTACTGATTTTTCCAGGAAACTCCCGGCTTTTGGTGATTTCTCCCGGTTTCCTGATTTTTAACAGAATCTCCCAGTTTTTGTTAATTTTTTTAGAATTCCCTAAGTTATGGATTTTTCAATAGAAATTCTCTGTTAAAGGGAATTTTGATCAAACTTACAGCTGCCATTTTGTTTCTTCTGTGCATGAACTGCACATTTTAGACACAATGGTAGTTTGTTTTCATATTTTTTTTTTTTTTTTTTATTAAAATTTGCTTTTGGTTAAATATCTTCATATTAATGTGCTGCAATTCAGTTTGCATTCTCATATTGTAAAAAGTCTACAAGTATCTTTTTTTAACCCATTTGCATTCTCTGATTAGTGCACATTGCTTATATTCACCAAACTAACTCATTTTCATATTTTAGTTAATTATTTAAGAAACATTTCATATATTTTATAAATTATAAAAGTGAACTCTTGTAGCAGTGAGACTATTCTTATAGTTGATATTCCTGTGCTGAGCTGTGAATCTAAAGGAATTTGTCTCCGTTTAAAAAAAAATGAGGTTTTGCAGTGGTAAATTTGTTTTATTATGTTAGTTTATTTAAAAATCTATTTTTTTAATTGAATAATGCATATACAGGGTGTTTCAAAAAGTTTGTACAACTAAATAACTCTTGAATGATTGGTTGTATACCTATGGTTCTAATTCAATAAATGCTTTAAATAAAATAGACTAAAGTTTTTAGTAGATAATTGGGGAGTGTATAAAAATAATTGCTAATGATAGGTAGGACACATGCAAGTTTGCAAATAGAAATTTTATGTAACAATATTTAACTTTTGTATGGTGAAATCTATATTTTCATTGTTTCTTTTGATCGTGTCCAAGTAGCTTAAGTCCTATAACTTTAATACTTTGTTTTTCATGACCGATTAAGAGACACCCCCCCCTCCCTAAAAAAAAATAAAAATATTTTTAAATTAATGAGCAATTTGCTAATTTCAACCTCTTTTGTAGAGGGCTGTATAAAAGCCAAATTTTGTACTTTTTTATTAAAATGGGTTGCATAGTCTGAAAATCTATCTTATATGGAGCATTTCTTAAATTGGAACTATGGGTCTACAATCAAACATTTCACAGATATTTAGTCATGCAATCTGTCTGAAACACCCTATATATTAAACAGTTAATAAAATAGTAATAATAAATTTAAATAAACTTTTTGTATATTTTATTTAAGCGTTTATTCTTGCACAGAAAAGAGAAATATATTTTTTATAACCACAGTTAAGGAGAAAAATCCCTATTTCTTTTAATCAACTTTTCCCACCTTGTTTTTTCTTCTTAAATAAAGTTGCTGGAATCCGTTTTAAATTTTAAGGTTAGCAAGTGTGAAAGTATGTGTCAAAAATCTAAAAAAAAACTTCACCAGTGTAGTAGCCACTAGCCAACTGGCTAATAACTTTCAAATTTGGCTAGTAAACCTCTGTGTACTATTAACCACACTGGCTAGTAACTTTGTTATAAATTCTAGTGATGTTAAAGTGCAGTAAATAAATTTGTAAAACCTGGCCAAATGAATGGAAAATAGAATAAAAGTATTATTGTCTAAATCTCTTATGTAGGTTAATGTTGGTAAAATATAACTTAAATTTTAAATTATGAATTTTTTTTTCTATCTATAAAAATAAAAGATGTCTGTCTGTGTTATTTGTAGAAAAAAATCTAACCCATAGCCATAAAATTTGGCACATAGGTACTTCAACTTATGAAAAGAAATGTCCCGTTGACCCTTTTAAAAAAAAAAATTAGAATGTCTATTGCATAGTGCTAAAACTATTTTTGGATCTTATATACAGTTCAAAAAGGGTATGATCAGCTCATCTTAGACACTATTGATAAGAACAAAAATTAAATCAACTAGCCTGGCCCACTGCGAAATCTTCAGTAATTCTGCTGGCTGTATTCAGGCTTAATTTTCACTTGTGAAACTGTAACTTTTTTATTGTTTTCAGTTTTTCTGGCGGTGTCACCTATAGCATTATTTAAAAACAAAATCATTAGTTCCAAAAATTTAGTGTATATTTTGAGTGTTCTTTCAGACCAAATTTTAATTAGTTTATTTTGCCTATTTCATCAAATCTTTGTCATTAGACAGCGCATAATTATTAATATTTTCTTAACTTTCTTTGAAAATAAATGTTTATTGCATCATCTTTAAAATTAAATTCCTTGCTTTAACGGGAATATTTTTTGTTCATTGGCATCATATTAGGAATTTTGAGGAAGAGGCCTAGCAGTGTCAGCCCTCTTCTGACACCAAAATAAAAAGAATATGTCAAACTTAAAAACTAAGAAGATACCTGTAGTCAGGTTTTTATAGAAACTCTCAATAGTCTGATTGTTTAAAATTTTCTTTGTAACCGGTGTTGCCCGTAATTTACATCAGGGTGCCCCATCCAATATCAGTCCTGTAGTCTTTTGACTAATTTAACAAATGAATTTATTTAATCCCTGCTTTAAATTCTGGGCAACGCCAGGTACGTTTTTTAATATTAAATATTATTTTAATTATTCCATGTAGTGATTATAACTTTAAAATTATATTGCTGTATTTATAGTAACTTGTGCTTAAGCCATTGGCACAGTTAACATTAGTCAAAAGTTACTGAAAAATACAAGAGTTTACTAGCCAGTAGTTACTGCACTTCAAAAGCAGAATTTAAGCTATACTGTGTAATCATTGGTTAACACTAAACGTACCATGACCAGTTGTAGTAAACTTCTGATTAGAAAATTTGCATATAATGTTATCACTTTTTCTCACTTGACTTCATGACTTTTTCTATTAAATGTATACAATCCATTTTTCAATATTTATTTTTCTTGTGTATTATGAAGATACATAGTCTACCATTATCTACCACCACCAGGAGAAAAATTTATTGCTTTATAAGGTTATCGGGTCATAAAATGTGATGTACATGCACATTCCACATATTTTCATCAGTTTCCTGCACATTTCTGTAAGGACTGTTGCTAATAAGTTCAATTTAAAACAATTATGCATTAAAATTTCAATAAAGTGCGTAAAATTTCAAGTTGCAAGAAAAGGTGACAAAAACTAAAAAGTATTACTAGTTAGTTTATATTTTGTTTTTACAGCATTACTCCATTCCTAATCTTCATCCTGAAAAAATGTCAAAACATTTAAGACACACCAAGTTCTTAGAAGAAATAAATAACATAGGCAAAGAGTTTTCGGAAATTGATAAAGGTAAACTTTCTGAAAATGGAAGATATATTATTTGAAAATGATAAGGATCTATTAAACACTGAGTATGAACCTATAGATATCGATGATGAAGAGGAGAATATTGGGAATATAATACGTAGAGGATAAAAAAGAATGAGATTGCTCTCAAGTTTTAAAGATGAGAATGAAAATATGAGCAGTATATTTCGCTTGATGGCATCGTTTGGGAAGAAATGCAAATAGATGCTACATTTGGGAGAGCAGCACCTCATAACATTTTCAGGGAAGAATCAGGTCAAACGGGATATGCAAAACGTAATATAAAGGGTAAAGTGAAGACTGCATTTTCATTGATAATTGACCACTGTATTATGAAACATATAAGAACATGACAATAGAAGAAGCAAATCAAGTTTTAGGAATCGAATGGAGTCTATTATCTTAAAGTTACTTTGTTTAATATTTCCTTACTAAAATCAATATTGCCTACATTCAATCAGGAAAAATAAAGTGTTTATCTAAAAACTGGTCATTTGACCGGTTACGGTACTAATAGGTATATATTGAGTGTCGGTACGTTTAGTGTTAATTGCATAATACAAATAACAATACTTGTATTTTGCAATAACCATGAGGGTTGAATATCTTTTGCTAAATACAATTTGTACTAAAGTTATTCAACAATACCCAGTTATTTTGAATTAGTAGGCTGCTATTTACTTTTCAGTTATTTCATAATACAAGTAACAATACTTGTATTTTGCAATAACCATTCATGTGGGTTGAATATCTTTTGCTAAATAAATTTGTACTAAAGTTATTCAACAATACCCAGTTATTTTGAATTAGTAGACTGCTATTTACTTTTCAGTCGAAATCACTGCTACATTGTTGTGAAGCTTGCCATTGATTATACTTTGTACTCTTGTAATAAAAAAAATGTTATTAATATTTTTCAAACGTACAAAATAATACAAACAGGTTTTTAACTATTTTATTTTCCTAAATGTGCTTCAATTAACAAAGATTTAGAGTACTTTTCTTTGATACTTTCACCTTCAAGTTCAAAATCAATATCTGTCACGAATCCCTATACATCATCAACATAGTTTCTCACTGAAGCAGTCTTTAGGTATAAATAAAATAGTCTTGTATCAGAAGACACAGATTTTTTTCTTGCTCAGTCTTTTTCTATTAGGCCACAGCGTTTGTAGTTGAACTGACTTCATGCTAATATATCAACCTGGACTGGGCCATTTATTTTCCAGAGCATTGATTCAGTTTTCATGTACAAATGAAATGGTTCTTAAGAACAATTTTTCTCCACTTTCAATCATCTCGCAGGTTCACAGTCAATGTCTATTTTTTGATTGATTACAATATAATACTTTCAAGATGTGTTACAGATTGATTACAATACAATACTTTCAAGAGGTGTTACGAAAAATCATTTATCATAAAGCATTTTATAACTCTCCTGAAGTTTCCATTACCTTAACATAATCATTGCAAGTGTATAAGCAGCTATTGCTGTCATTTTAATTCACACTTTTGACATCTCTGAATTTTTGATCGTCCAGTAAATAAGAGTGTCTGGGCATGAGGGTATTGGCCTGGGCCAGGCTCAGTTCTAGGTTTTTGGCCACCCCCTCCCTGCCATTCATTTTTCTATTAACCTTTATAAATGCAATAGAATAGAGAAACACTGCTAAATTGTCAGTTTTTAGTCAATTTTGTTCCAGATGTTTGTCAAGTGAAATCTTGATTTTTTCCGTTTTAAATAAAACGTGCAATATTTCAAGAACGAAATATGTTAGCATCATATAAATGATACTATTCAATTTTAGATTAAAATCTGTGGTCTAATGCATGCCTTTCCATATATATTAATAAATTTTGTTATTAAAAGCTTTTATTTAAATCATCATGAATGATGTGTGTGTGTCTTGTCTGTGTTCCAACTTCTTTGATGGTATTTTAACATACTTTCCTACGTCCTAGAGAGCTGAAATTTGGTACACAGCATAGTCTAGTAGAACATTTTAATCTATTAAAGTTTGTTACATCCTCAAAAAACGGCATTTTTTTCAGCGAAATAGCCTGTAAAAATTTTATTGTAAGATAGTTAAAAAAAGATTTGGGCTAAACCAAAGATATGTCAGCAACGTAGAATACGTCTTATCACATGGGTGTTTGTAAATGAAGCAACAGTTTACATAAAAATTTCATTTATTTCTACAAATTGCCAACAGTGGTCTAATAAGTTATAAAGTTAATTATTATAAAATGTTAATTAAGTACCAGAATTAAAGAAATAAAAATTAGCAATTTGATTATTTTTATCTTATCTCGCGTTCGGTCGCATTCCTTTATTGAGCATGTCACCCCTCACAACACATGTACATCTTCGGCCAAATACTTGATACCATTGCCTCCCCTCTCCGACTATTACACACCAATCTACAATCTTTCAAAATCGCACTCTTTTTTTCATCACACCTAATTTGCCGACAAAGACATTATCTTACGTCAAAAGAGTCCAATATTCAACTTTGCTATATATATATATATATATATATATATATATATATTTCCTTCCATAGAACTAAAATGATTTTTTGTATTTTGAGTTCCCATTTCTCAGATATTTCTTATGATTTGTCACCATTGAAGCTACTCTTGGTGTGTTATGAATAAAATCTTTTAGCCCCAAATCAAAGTTTTTATATTTATTCGTTTTTAGAAAACAATAACACAAATTAAAGCTTTCTTATAACTAGATATTGCTGAAAATCAATAGGATTTTTATTGATACTGATTTAGTATGCTTCTATTATGCAATTCGCTTCATCATTGAAGAGTAATATTTTCTAATATCTCTAGAACAACTAGTGATAACTACAAAATGATGTTGTCCATTTTTTTCTGGTTAAAAGTCTTGCAAATCATTTATTCCTTTAACAATAGTGAGTAATTTATATAATGTAAAAAAAAAAGTCTATTTTAAATCAAAAATGTGCAATACCTCAAAAACACATTTTATTGTCCTGTAAATGGTGTAATTCACTAAATGAAATATTACATATAAAATTAATATTTTTGTAACAAATTGTAATATAATCATTTAAAATTTTTTTATAATTTTCGAAATAAAAAAATTTGAAGATCCTGGCTTTCGAGAAAATTAAGAGGCCCTCTGACAGTTATTGATTGTATACAGTTATTGACCCTTAGAATTTTTACAAATCATTTATTTACTCCTTTAACAATAGTGAGTAGTATATATAATGTAAAAAAAAAAAGTCTATTTTAAATCAAAAATGTGCAATACCTCAAAAACACATATTTTATTGTTCTGTAAATGGTGTAATTTACTAAATGAAATATTGCATATAAAATTAATATTTTTGTAACAAATTATAATTATTTAAAATTTTTTTTATAATTTTTCAAATAAGAAAATTTGAAGATCATAGCCTTCAAGAAAATTAAGAGGCCTTCTGATAGTTATTGATTGTATACGAAATATATTTTGATTTGCTTAATTTGTTTGATATATATACCGCTGCATGTAGAAAAGTAAAATTTTCAATGAAAACTTCTAAACAATGGTATTCATTTATTTCTTGTTAAAAGTAATTGCAAAATGTGTACTAAATAATATTGAGTGTATTTAATTTTTTTGATTTTTTCTGTTTCAAATAAAAAATGCAAAATACCTCGAAAGCGGTGCATATCAGTGTCCTATATAAATGATGATATTTGCTTTTAAGTGAACATTCAATTAAAATATATATTTTTGTAACATTTTTAAAGATTATACTTTTTATGCTCATCTTATTTTTGATTTTAAATTTTCAAAAAATTGATGGCTTTCTTCTGTCCCATTCACCCGAAAATTAATGAGTCTCTGATATTTATTGATTGAAGTAGTATTACCGAATTGTATTTTATTGTATTGAATTGTTATAGAGATATCATTGCTAAAGACTCGGTGTTTCTTTCAGGAATACATTTGGGGGGGGGGGGGGGTCCTGAAACATCCCCCTCACCCCCAGAAACATTTTATGTTACCGGACCAAATGCTAATAAATTCAGAAACACAAAATACTTTTTGTGGAAAATTTGTCACATTTCAACCTAGTTTCCACTTCTTATGTGGCAACATTTAGATCATTATTATAATTTTATTTTGCGATTGACTATTTTCAGAATGAAATTTTGTAACTATAATTCAGTTTACATAATTTTAAAATTTTTCCATTCTCTTGTTTAGCTGGAGCAAGTTTTTGCAATGTTTGAATAAAAATTTCTCTCTATATAGTAATTACTTCTATAGTATATGTATATATATAGTAATTACTTCTATATAATGGTTAGTTAAAATTATATTAGATAACTTGCTCCTTCAAGGTACCATTTTCTCCCTCCTCCCAGATAAAAAGTTCTGAAAAAAATGCTGCACAGATAGACAAATATCATTGAAAAAATGGTTGATTAGTATTCAATTATGATCAACAATGGTAAATTTATCAAAAACTCTTGTCGTCATATTTATTTTACTTTCCTCACTTAATAGAAGTAAGCATTCGCATATATATCTTTTAAAGATCTAGATCTATACGTTTTTGAAGGGACTGATTACAAAATACAAAATAAATGCTCTTTAGTTTTTTGTTGTCAATCCTTCTTTCAGTCAGTCTATCGCTAAATCAACGTACCCTGCTGTTCTCTTAAACTACTGAATGAATAATATCACGATTTTTATTTTTATTTTAAATTTTGCACTAGTCATTCACAATTTGAGCAAATGTTATTTTCGCAACATTACAATAATACTACTCAGCCGACTGAAATAAAATTTTGTACGAATATAGATTGTTATATGCTTGAAAAATATTCTAAGAGGACATTTCTGTGAGCACCACACTGCAAGCATAATATAAGAAAAATTATAAGGAAAGTACATGCTTAAAATGCAAAATTGGAAAGTTCCAATCAAATAGTAACACAATTTCAATTATATTCAAAAGTTGAAATAATTTAGAAAGTTTAAGAAATGTATAGTATTTTTTTTTTTTTTTTTACTTTTTATTTACCAGAAAGAACGAAATTTCTTTGAGGTTCATCATTTTTTTTCTTCCTATGACTTAAAATTCAAAACTAGAAATTAGAAAGATTGGAA
Organism: Amaurobius ferox; assembly: GCA_951213105.1. Classification (NCBI taxonomy): domain Eukaryota; kingdom Metazoa; phylum Arthropoda; class Arachnida; order Araneae; family Amaurobiidae; genus Amaurobius; species Amaurobius ferox. The sequence continues at coordinate 81,539,309 of OX578144.1, forward strand.
TTCAATATGTGAGACAGTTGGTTTAGAAAATAAATTTGATTAATTTCCAATTAATTTTAAAAACTAAATTATTTCTTATTAACTTTCATTGTAAATACTCAAATGCCAAAGAATGTTATATTCTATTGAATTCTTACTACATAACTTAAATGCAGAATATATGTAATAATGATATTTTTATGACCCGATATAATTTGTTTAAATAATTATATCTTACTTATTTACCTTAAAGAATTCAATTTTATAAGATAACAAGGGTTTTAAAAAGCAGCAAGATGTGAATTTGTTGAACAGTGTCTTCATTTTAAAAATTACCTCATTCAAATTACAGAAGTTACTTTTCAAATTAAATGAAGCTTTAGCTGAAATCCTGATAACCAAAAATTTGAATAATTCAAAAAATGTAGAAATTGCTTGTAAATGGCGAAATTAATTAATACATACTTTTATGTTAAGAAAAAATAAATATAGTATTAGGTTGTTGTTGTTGAGACCCAGACCGTCCGACCTACCAGAAAGGTGTAAGGTAACTGTTTGGATGGCCGGGAAGTGCCACCCAATTTAGACCGGAACCCAGTGGGGGAGGCATCAGGTTGTTGAGACCCAGACCGTCCGACCTACCAGAAAGGTGTTTGGACAGCCGGCGGAGGCATCAGGTTGTAAAAATTGAGCAAAATCAGGAAATTATTTCTAAGGACCTTCTAGGAGCTAAATGTAATATAACATCCTAAGAGCAAACAAATACTGATCCTTGCATAAAATTTAAGTTAATTTTTAGCTAAAAGGTGACTTGACAGATGCTGTATATAAGTCGTTATAATGAAAACTATCACGATCTTTAAATTAAAGAATATACCGATTTTACACCTGGAATTTAGAATAATCTGGATCCCCTTGATGATAGTCTACTATGTTATATGTTAATAGAAACAATTTTAAACAATCATAAAAATAATTATATCTTGTTTACCTTAAATTTTATGCTTACATAAAATGCTAGATGAATATTTTAGATAATATAAAGTTCAACTGTATAACATTTGGCAAGAAAAACGTTAAACCATTCTTTGCGGCAAGAAAAATGATGTTTTGCATTTCTCAACGAAACATATGACTGGACTGATTCACCCAAGAACAAATCTTGAGTCGAACAAAATGATTGATAAACACATGTTTCACAGTTGATGAGATGCTGTGGAGTGCGTATGTGCCATAAATTCTACAATGTTCTACCAATGTCTCAAGATGTCTTTTGAGATCAGTCCTCTTCCAGTTTTCTTATTACTTTCAATGTGGTCACCTGTTTCGACATAGATGTGAAAGAAGGGCTTTATTTATGTGTTTGGGTGATTGGGGGAGATGATTTCCGGAGTAGGAGAATAATTAACAAAGAATGGGTATCCTGGCACTGCAATTCTGGGTGGAACTTCATCGTTTCAAGAAAAGTGTCCTCTCTCATTGAATGTTTTCATGAAATAGTTAACAAAAACCAGTTTCACACACACACACACACATATATATATATATATATAAAGTTTTTGCAGTTCACAGAAAATGGTCAATATGCCTCCCTAGATGCACCGTTGATTGTTATACTAGACGCCCGTTACACAAAAGTAATTTGTTGTTAATTACAAGATAAACAATTGGGATGACACACTGGAAGCTTAAAAATAATCAATATAAAATATTGATTATTTTTAAGTGCGATTTTGCGGGTATAGATTACATTCCTATACAAAGTCAAAACATCCTTTTCCATCCATGTTTGGTTTCAAATTATGTGAACTAAAAAATGCATAACATTAATTTCTTTGCAGTGTGTTTAATTATTAATTAATATTTTTTGTAAAATATTTATTATTTTAAGTGCGATTTCGCGTGTATAAACAAAATTCCCATGTAATGCTTAAACATCCTTTTCCATCCCTCGAAGCAATTATATTTCAGCACTATGGTTCTCTTTTTTTCCAAGTAGAGAATGAATGGTAGCTGTTTTTGGGAAACGCCCAATTTTTGATGATTTCTCCCGATTTTAGACAAGAATCTTCCGGTTTTTGCAATTTTTTTTTTAAATTCCCTAATGTTAGGGATTTTTCAATAAAAATTGTCTGTTAAAGAGAATTTCGATCGAACTCGCGGCCGCCATTTTGTTTCTTCCTTGCATTTACCTAGTACCAGTACTGTTGTATCATTTTCACTTTACTGATGGATACTGCTTCAAATAAGTCCGATTTCGCGTATATAGATTAGATTGCCGTGTAATGTTGAAATATCCTTTTCCAACCATGTTTGGTTTCAAATTATGTGAACTGAAAAATGCATAACATTAATTTCTTTGCAATGTGTTTAATTATTAATTAATATTTTTTGTAAAATATTTATTATTTTAAGTACGATTTCGTGTGTATAAATTAAATTCCCATGTAATGCTTAAACATCCTTTTCCATCCCTCATTTTTTATTGATGAAATCTGAAATTAATTAAACAGTACTTTCATATTTTTACAGTTTACATAAAAATGAAGGATTATTTTCTTTAAAATATGTTCTTTTCCCCTTATTTTTATTGAAATATATTTTAAAAACATTTTTCTATCCAGATTCATCTAATTAACTAAATTACAATTTGAGAACTGAACATATTTTGTTTCAGTGAGCCCTCCCTCTAAAATTTCTCTCAGTTTATGCAACTGATATGTTTTTTTATACACTATGTAAAAACATTTTTTTTATATAGTAGGCATTTTCAATATTATAGTGAGTTACCATTTCAAAAAAATATACATTTTTAGTGTGTTGTAAAAAAAAAAAATCATTTTGAAGTTATAAGGTAGTGACACAACATGGATTTTCGAGCTATTGATTTATTATGACTTTTGACAAGGGTTGGCACAGCAACAGTATGTCTATCGAACGAATTCGACTTTTGGCAATGAAGCACCATCCAAAGTAACAATTTACAACTGGTTTAAAGAATTCTCTCTTGGACATAGGAGTCTTGGCGATGAATTTTCTGAAGGTCGACCAAGAACTGCTGTGACGCCAGAAAACATTGATACTGTGTAATAAATTATCACTGTAGATTGTTATGTCACATTTGATGAAATTGAAACATCTTTGACCATTTCAGGAACCTGAGTGCATTCAATTTTACATGATCATTTAAAAGTCGAAAAGGTATGTACGCATGGATTCCACTTAATTTAACTCAAGCTGAAAAGGATGCTCGTGTCAAATTGTGCAAGGAAAATCTCAAAAGATTCAACTCTAGTGCTTCAAAACAAACATGTCTTGGATATTGTAGCAGATGATGAAACATATAAACCCAAAACAAAACAACAATCTACTGTTTGGGTGTTTCAAAATGAACTAAATCCTACAAAAGTTGTTCGTGCAAGAAGTGTTTAAAAGAAAATGATTGCTTCCTTTTTTGGTAAATCCGGTCATGTTGCAACTGTTGCTTTGGAAGATTGTAGAACAGTAAATGATGATTGGTATATGGCAATTTGCTTATCCAAAATAGTTTTTTAAATTAGAGAAAAAAAAATAATGCGAAACATTGCATCATCCTTCAGCATGACAATGCAAGCTCACACTGTATTTCAAACTATCAATTATTCTAAGCATGAAAAAATTAATTTGATGAACCATTGTCATTATTCGCCTGATTTAGTACCCAATATATATTTTTCTCGTGCCCAACAATCAAAAATAAAATGTGTGGTTAATGATTTAACAGCCCAGAAGTAGTTGAAGCTTATAAATCACATGTTTCTGCTATACTAACTTCTGAATAGCATAAGTGTTTCGAAAATTGGTTTGTTTGAATGAAAACAATGTATTGATGCTAAAGGTGAATATTTTGAGAAACAATAAAACAATTTATTTCCATACAAAAGTATTTTGTGTATTATTTTTTAAAACTCAAATACTAGCCTACGTATTAGTGCATAGCATTCGTAATCTAAAAGTCAGATTTGAAGTTTATTTGCAGTTGGGCAATACATTTGATTTTTCTTTTCAAAACATTTCCTTTTTTTTGCAAAATAACTGTCAATGTTTTGTCCTATCATAACTTACGATAGGTAGTACTTGGAGTAGTACTTGTCCTTAAAATCCTGAAAACAATATCTATATCCTGAAATGTCCTGAATTTTTTACATGCATCAAGCAGTCCACTGGCCTCGCTCACAGTTCTATTGGAGATCATGCTTTTAAGTAATATTGTGAATTCTAGCACTTTTAATTAATGTCGTTTAATTTAGTGCTATAAGCTTAAAGCTATAAAATCATGCATTTCAGATCTTTCAAATAAAATCGTGTATTTTTGCATTTTAAAATAAAATTGGGCATTTATAAAATTGAGTGTTTTGAAATAAAATTTAGCATTTCTAAAATTGCAGAGTTTAGCATTTTAAAATAAAATTATAAATTTTAACACTTTTTAAAATAGTCTCATTGTAGCGCTTTTAAATAAAATTGCGATTTTTAGCACTTTAAATGAAATAGTGATATAGCATTTTTAAAGGAAAACACAAATTTTGGTACCTTTAAATGAAATCTCAAACTTTTATGCTTTTTCATAAAAATTGTGAATTTTAGCACTATTAAACATAGCACTTCGCCAAATAAAATTGCATATTTTAACATTTTTAAATGAAATCTCAAATTTTAGCACTTTTAAATAACATTGTACATTTAAGCCCCTTTAAATAAAATCATGTATTTGAGTGCTTTAAAGACAATTTTAACGTTTTTATATCAAATTACAAACATTGGTGCTTTTCATAAAAATAGTGAATTTTAACCTTTTAAATAAAATCCCACAGTTTAATTTTCAAATAAAATCAGTAATATTAGTGCTTCTAAATAACATCACAAAATTTAGCACTTTCTGTAAAAGTGCACAATTGATGTTGATGAAACTAATGACAAACATAAAACAAGTTGCTGAAAAGTTAATTGTCTTAAGACAAGAAATGCATATCTGAAGTTAAAGTAAAATATTAAGTAATGAGTTACAGTAACTCATTATTTTAGAATTTTAAACACGTTTTATTATACATTTTGATGTGAATAACATCTACGGTTGGTGTTTCTGTGGCATAAAAACAGAGCTTTACGAAAAAAATAAACACTTTGGATGCTTATCCCCGAATTTAATAAATGAAAATGGAAGTAATTTTTCTTGTTTTGTCGGAAATAGGGTCCTAATTATGATTATATAAAAATAATTTGAACATTTTTTTAAACTTAAGTAGTTTTCTGAGTGATTGTTTTTCTTCGTTTTTCTAACTTTTACTCAAAGTATATAGAAAACTATAAAAGCAAATATAAATAATAAATTTTATAGTGAACTATAAATAGTAAATGACAAAAATATGTACTAGATAATATAGTATCAAAATCTGTATTTATTATTAAAAAAAGCTTTTATAGTTTTCGAGTAATTGAATTATCAAGTTGAAGATTGAAAATTTTCCTTTTTCAAGTTTGTAAATGCTTATATCTCAAAACCTAAAAGAGCTAGCTTTGAACAATAAGCAAGAATTTGTAGCTCTTTGAAAGCCCTACAAGTGTATATAATTGGATTTTGGATCAAGCTTTATTTTATTGAAAAAAACTTGAAAAGTACCTGTCGGAACTAATTTTTTTTCCATTTTTCATACTTTCACTCGAGATATTTTTAAACTATAAAAGATATATATAAATAGTAAGTGATAAAAATATGTATAAGAAAATTTAGTTTCTAAATCTATATTTATTTTAAAAAAAAGCTCTTGGCATTTTTGAGTAATCATTTTTTGAAGTTGAAGTATGAAAATATGTTTTTCAATGTTTATATGCCTTTAAAACTAAAAGTGATAGTTATAAACAGTAAGCCAGTATTTGTAGCTCTTTGAAAGCTATGTAAGTGCATTAAATTGGATTTGGGACAGTTTTTTTTTTTTGATATTACAAATTTGAGTTATATTTTACAAAATGTTATTCATACAAAACCATTTTGGCTTCATCGCACTGGAGCAACAGCTGATTTTTTACAGTCATTTCTGTATTTTATTAAGCAAATATCGTACTTTAGTAATTTTTTATTTATGTTCTTTGAATTTAATAAAATATTTTTGCTAACCATTTATTGTATGTGGCATATGATTTTATTATGTTCTGAAATTTTGTAATTTGATGTCCTGAATTTTGATTTGCTGCCAGTACTACCCCTGCATAACATTTAGACCAACAGTACAGGACCCTTTCTATGATTTTGGTGCCAAGGTATGTACTTCCAAACTGCAAAGAAAAGCAGGTATTTGGTGTATGTTTCAGAAAAACAGCAGAGGAATAATTATTGCACTTCAGTAGACCACTTTCTGGTGACAATCCAGGTTTGCAAGCAACTGGAGGGTAGGGACAATATTGTTATGACTCTTGCGATGGGACATGTGGTCATAAAAGCAGGTTGCTTAAATTGGAACTTGATCAGAACAATTGTCTTGTGATTCCAAAAAAATATTCAGGTCATTTTACAGCTAAGGGTGTTATTGCATTAGTAAAATCAGATAGGAGGACATTCATTTCTCAAAGTTGAAACAGCTTAATTATTCACTTAACAGTAATAATGATATTTTCCCCAAACAGTAATAAGAAAATAGTTCTGAACTTGTGTGAATTTTCTTTCTAAAGACGGGTTTGCTTATTCTTGAATTGAGCTTTTGTTTAAAAAAATGATTCAACATTTTGTGATTTCCTATCAAATTAGTTCATTTTGTTGAGATAACAGATTGGGTTCCTGAGTAAAGGAGGTTTGAATCCCCCTCTCCCTTGGCAATGCCATTGGGTTTTGAGATATATTTATTTCTATATTTTCTTAAATAAATTATTTCATAAATAGTTTTGGGATATATTTTTTGATTTTTATTTTTAAAAAAAAGTTTTCACTCTCCAAATATCTAATAATTTGATCTAAAATAACAGTTTTCTTAAAAGTGTTCTGAAACTGGTTTTAGGTACTTTCATTACTGTTATTAAGTAAAAAAGAATTTTTTTAATGACAATTATGTTAAATGCAAATTTCGTGAAAACTTAAAAGTTCTTTTTAGGAAAATACAAAGCATATTAAAAAGTTTCGAAGTAATTATGTGACATTCTTTTAAAGAGAGGCATAATTTGATTGTGTTGTGCCTCCTCTATTGATTTAGTTATCTGTTAAGAGTGTGCCCAATAAATGCAAGTTATATATTAAATTAGAATGAATTATCTGGTGTTGCCCAGATCGAAATAAGCACCTGCTATGTAAATGATACAGATGTACTCAAATTTCAAATCGCCTGTTTTGAACTAAAATTATTTCCGTTTCAGTGCATGTGCAATTGTGTACAACAATTTACTATGCATGTGCACAAACTTCCACTGTTCCCCATAGCAATGTCATGTCAACTACCAACTGTAGAAAGATCAGAATAAAAAATATTGATTTTTTTGCATTTGGTTGAAAATTAATAGAAAATAGAGTTTTGTTAGAATGCAAAGAAACACACCTATATTATTTTTTTGCCAAACTAGAATTGCGCTAATCTTCCTTTTTCAGATGCAGCAAAATAAGAAAATAAAAAATGCATATCTTGGATGATGTATTTAAAAAAAAATAAATATTAAGAAATTATCCTGCAGATTTGGTTCAAAGATTGTTAGAATAATAAAAGTAAATATTTAGTTAATTATTATTAACTAATAATTAACTATTATTAAGTTAATTAAATATTTATTTAATAATTCATTATTATTGTTCTGGACAATTTATCTATTTGAAAAGTAATATCATCTGTAAGGCAATTAACTGCATCATAGTGCATGGTCCAACTAGAATCTCTAGCTTAAGTTGTTATCCTTGCCCTTAATAAGGAAAACAGGAATTTGACATTCTCTTACACAACTAGGATAATGCATAGAGAGCTTATCACTTTAGTTGAGTTTAGAAAGAGTAGTTATCATCTGAGAGCTTTTCATTTTATGCAGTGCTGACACATCAGGTGCTACATCAATATTGAGGTAAGACTTCTGAATGATACGGCATATAGGAAAGTAGGCACACAGTCAAAATTATTTCGCAGCAAGTGCCAAATAGAATTTCTGATTTAATGTAAAAATAAATAACTCGTATTTTTTAATAATTAATAAGAATAACACTTTAGTATTTGATTTTTTGAATGGTCTCCAATGCTGATTGAACTGCTACAAGTGTTAAAATATACACCTTTCTGGTAGGTCGGACGGTCTGGGTCGAAGAAGAAGAAGTGTTAAAATATAAGCAAATATTTTCAACTTTGAAATAGCCTGAGTTTTTGCGTTTTTCAGGAAAAGCAAGAATTTTTATTTGAAAGGATCAATTTTCTCCTTTTTACCCCAGCAGGCTGTTGAGGGTCATGACCACCGATATATCTGAATAATTTTTTTTTAATTTGTTGGTTATACAGGGTGTTTAAAAAAGTGAACAGCAGAAGTTATTTCTTGGTTCTTGATACATAGTTTTAATTGCAAAAATGCTTTAAACAAGGTACAAAGTTATGAAATAGTAGTTTAAAGAATATGCAACAAAATATGTGTATATTTTGTTTTGTAATAAATTAACTTTTTACACAGCCTCCTCTAGGAAAGAAAGAAAAAAAAAAAGTCAAATTAAAAAAATGTTACCCATACCCATTTAGTAAAACATATAAAAATTTGGCTGTATTACAATCAAATTTGTCACAGTTATCATTGGTTAAATTTAAAAAATAAAATAGAAATTAGGGGGCATCCATAAATATCAATTTCGGTTGCAAATATGTAAAACCATTTAATACTTACTCAAATTTACTTTATGAAAATATTTCTTACTCTGCTGTATAACTACAGTTTAAATTATGGCACTGCTCAGTAATGTCGAACTTTCTGAGTTGATTATGATTTATGGCGAATGCACCAATCTTCTAGTTTCAAATGCAACCGATTAAAAAAATTGAAGACATGATTGTGTTTGCATATATTTTGTTAGGAAAACATCTAACAATTGACAGATTAACAAAATTAAAAATATGAGTTTAACTTTTTAGGGGTAAAAAAATACTTTTAACCAGAGTCATATGTCTGTTCTTAATAGTTCCAAAGACAAATTATTGGGAAAAAAATCGTTGTTAAACCTGATAAATATTTCAGTAAATAAATTCCATTTGTGATCGGCCCCTTTTTAAGAATTGCAGTAATTACAAGTATATCAAAATGCCAAGAAAAGTGGTGTATGTCAGAAAGCTTGACAATTTATTTCATCTTAAATTTGCACTTTTGAGATCCAAATTATTTTTAATTTGAGTAAATGAAGTTTGGACAACATTTCTGTAATTTGACTTTTTTTTTTCAGATGGGCTGTATAAAATTTAATTTTTTTTACAAAAATGTTGTACTTATGCATAATTTCTGATCTTATGTAAAGCATTTTTAAAATTGGAACTATGTGTCTGTAGCAAACAGTTAAAAAAACCTTCACTGTTCACTTCTTTTTAAACACCCTGTATTGTATATACAATTTGACATAATATGCTTTTAATAAAATTTGAAAGCAGAAACTGCAATCATTTTGCATTTGGTCTGATATGAAATTTTTGGTTATATGAATATTGGGAAAATAAATGTTGACTTATTTCAATTTTCATTTTTGAAAAAATTTTATATCTTGTTTTAAAAAAGAAAAATGAAACTTTTATATGCCCGTTATTTCTATGTGCAGAAAAATAATGATATTCAGAATGTTTCCAGATATGTAATTTACTTGCTTCCATTGTATGAAGTTCATTATGTTGATGCATAAGAAAGTATTCATTGTTCCTTGAAAAAATAAAATAATTTTCAAAGTTTTTAAATTTAGGGATTGATTCACATACAATTAAAGATTTTGATTTATATTATTTATTCTCATAAAGCTTGTCCTGATTTATTGCACATTTTTGTGCATTTGTTTGAATTTGACATCAATTACGTGATAAGTCTGAAAATCCACCAATATAGAGCATTTCCAATAACTTGGAATCAAGCTCCTACTGCAGCAACCTGTGATCCTAGCAGAATTTAATCTAAAAAATTGGAACAATTTTAGGGACCAAACCTCCAAAATAGGCACTTTTAGGGAAAGCAGATTTTTATCTAAAAAAAATCATGAATGAATGAATGAATGACATGAAGGTGGGTGGCTCCAAGAGAGCCCAGCACAGTGACCAGAGGTCTATTATACTATCCCCTGAAATGAAAAAGACCATAAGAAAAGAGACCAGTAGCCGAAGTAAAAATCAGCAGGCACTTGACAGGAATGTCTTGCAACTTCCAGGGCTCGATCACATGTCAACCCAAGTGTTCGAACCTATGGGCGGAGAACACCTCACATTCACAGAGTATGTGTGCGGCGGTTTCTTCGCTATAATTGCAGCCTCTATATAGCGAATTCTTAATGATACCTATAATATTTAGGGCCTATATTATACCTATAATTTTATTGTCTTTTAAGGGTGCAGTGCCCAGTAAGAAGCCCAATAGCCCTTCTGATGCCAATTCTACTGAGCTTGAAAAAAATCATACTAATTAGAAAAAATTACATATTATTTTTTTTATTTACCAACCAGAAGGTTGAACTAAAGTCTGAGTGACAGGAGTTTAAAAAAAAAAATTAAGAAATGATTATTATTAACAATGTCAGGTTTACATCTAACAGAGATATTGACATATTTAAAATTTCTTATTTTGAAAGTAGATTGTAGTATACTTTTTGACAGAGGTTTGCATTTCAGTTGAGCAGATATATATTTCACTACACTAAAAAGTTCAGTTAAAAAATTAAGGTTTGCATTTGAATTGCAATTGAGCAGATATATATTTAACTGTTTTGTGATTGTTGATAAGAATTTTATGTAATTTTGGTTTTGACATTCCACTCAAATATTTTTTCTTTTTGGCATTACAAGTTGCAATTTATTTTCATATTTTAAGTTTGAGTCTAACAGAGATATTGATTTATTTTATTTGTAGTGTACTTTTATTATTTAAGACTACAAAATTTAATGGAACTGCCTGAGATTAAAAACATATATTCATTTAATTAATTCATTTATTTACAGAAAAATAAATAAAAATGTCCTGGCTAGTCTTAGATAAATAAATTCCTGCTTTAAATCCTGGTCAACACAGGGTAAATTCGTTCTAATCTAGAATAAAAAATTGTGAGACTACCTAAAGCTGGAAAAAAAAAAAAAGACTATTAAATTTGGTTGCAATGACTGATATTATCTTTATTGGAGTCATTTTGCTATATGAAAATAATTAAAGAGTACAGTTAAATCATTTACCTTGAATTTTTTTCCAATATGACATTTCAGATTTTACTTTTAAGAAATAAAAATAATTGATATCTGTTGCAAAACTAAAAATAACATGTTATTTGCAAAAATTAGGGACAGAATCATAAAAAAAGAGAGACATTTATGGAAATATCTTTAAAAAAGGGACTTGTTGGTCCGGGTCATATGAGAACTTTTTATGGCCCTAAGCACAAAAAATTTTGGTGTCAGTGGCATGCGGTCCATAGAAGCAATGTAAGCATTGTTTGCCTAACATCAGTTTAAGAAAAAAATTGAAATATTTCAATTGAAAAATTTATAAAAGTGTTTTAATTTGAGTCTTGTAATTAAATACAATTTCTAGTTGCAGAAAACTAAAATTAAAGAAGCTGAATGAATAAATCAATATTGATCAAAAAAGAAAAATATAATTTTTAATATTGAAAATCCTTACATTTAACATATTAATGCCATTTAATTACAAACATATATACAGGGTTAGCAAGAAATAAGTTTCCCACTTCAGAGGGCTCTAGAATGCGTTCTATTGGTCCAAATGAGATAAAATATGAAATACAGATAATTAAAATGATGCGCTTGACATTTATTAAATAAAAAATTTTAGTATCAACATTCACCTATAGATGGCGCTATAACACAAATGGTATTTATTTGCATATATTGAAAATGTGAAACATTATTTGTGTTACAATGCATGCCCAGTAGCATTATTCTTTGGATAAAAAGAAGGCGGATTCTGCACGAGCATTAGTTACTTCTCAGAACATCATGCCAACGTTGCAAGAAAAAGTGCTACTGGTGAAATTGTTCTACCAGAACCAGCAGAACTCCATTGCAGCTGTAAAAGAGTTCCATCATATGAAGCAGATACTACGAAGAGGTCCAATGTCTCCATGTGCCCTACACAAGATGATAAAAAAATTTGAAACAACTGGGCAACTTGGCATTCTTCCAGGTAGAGGACGAGAAAGCCAATCCAGTCTTTTAGCGTCGAAAATGTGGCTACCGCAGTCGTTGAAGCCAGCAGTCATTTGCTGCATGGTAGTGTGAGTGTGCTAGTTGTTTCCCATGTATTGGATATGCCATATTCCACAGTATGAAAAATCTTACCGTGGATTTTGAATTTTTATCCCTACAAAATCAAGCCTGTGCATCTATTGCAGGACGGAGACTCAGAGGTTTGTAAAACTTTTGCACTTCAGTTCCTTGCTCGAATGGTAGTTGACATCAGTTGGCCATGGAACATCCTGTGGACTGACGAAGCTCACTTTTGTCTCAATGGGCAAGTTAACACCCACAATTGTCGAATTTGGGCAGCGGAAAACCCTCACGCTATCCATTCCAGGAACCATAGGCGCCGACTATGGGGGGGGGGGGGGCAGAGGGGCACGAGCCCCCGCTGAACTTTTCCAGAGGGGGCAAAGCCCCCTCTGAGAAATTTCAAGATTTTTTTCTAACTTCATATTTTACTAAATACCAAAAAATGAAGTGTTTTAAACATAAAAATATTGAAAGAAAATCCTATTAACGTAAATGTCATATCTCAGTCACAGTTCAGTCTTGTTCACTTTTTCCTTACCATAGCTCCCTGAACTATCTCGCACACAAACCAAGCTGATCTTTACTCCCAGGAAACATGTTTACGCTAATGACTAAAACACCTGGTTACCAGAACTTTTTCGACTGACCACATAATTCGAAGAGAAATGGGATATTTACAGCCATGTTATTGACATTTCCAAAAAATATCTGTTTCCCTCCAGTAATAACTATAAATGATTACCACGAAGTAAAGATGACTTATTTTGTCTACCTAAAGAGATCATCTCATCTGTAATTACTCCTGGATTCTATATATCAGTGCTGTCTTTACAGGCGGCATCCATTCCGTTTGAAGCTGTAAGCCCCGCAGGTAAATTCCTGGTGAGCACCGGACGTTTGACGCAGCACCGTAGTCAGGCAAGGGCCAGAGGGAGCTAAGCCCTCCCCCCCCCCCCACACACACTAGGTATACTCAGCCCACCCCCCTGATAAAAATATTAGTTTTAGTTGTGATAAGAAATGTCAACCAACATGTCATCCAAATTTTGCATAAAAATATTATTTATGATATTTTTTTATAAATTGCTTTGTTTTAAAGATTTTTTAATTTAGCTGAAAGTGTGATTATAGTGATGATCAATTTATTTATATATTTAATTTAAAAATATTTAAATATAGACAATAGTATTTGGATACTTTTGTAATATTGCTGGGTTCATTGTTTTAATTTGTGTCAAAATCACCTGATAGGTAGTTAAGAGTTGATATTAAGCGTTAACGTGTATTAACTTTCAGATTTTATTTATTAATTAACAGCTTTGCTACTAGTTAATTCTTATATAGTAAAATCCATTATAATTACTATATATTTTAATATTGATGCATAGTAACTATATGGATTTCCCTAATCAACTCTTACTTACAAATATAAATAGGCCTAAAAAGATTAAAACTATTTATCGTACAATAAAACTGCTGATAACTTTCTTTCGACCCAGCCCGTCCGACCTACCCGAAGGTGTAAGATATCTGTTTAGACCGCCGAGACAATGCCATCTAATCGCTTGGAAGGACTTTCAAACCCACAAATTTAACGTGCTCGTACACAGGAACAGTTTAGGCGAAGCCGAAAACCGAACTCGGACACCTGACTGACATATGCTTGCTTTCTTCAAGGCGACCTTGAAAGTTGTTATATCTTTATCGACTTTTTGAATCTTTTATATAACTTTATCGGATTGTGCCCCCCCTGAGATTTTGAAAACTCGGCGCCTATGCCAGGAACAACCCTTGTATCCTAAAAAAGTGACAGTATGGTGTGGTTTTACGGCTACCTTTATCCTTGGATTGTATTTTTTTGAAGAGGTAACTGCAGCTGGAATCAAAACCTGTTCTGTCACAGGACTACAGTACCGTGATATGCTGAGGGATTTTGTAATCCCACAACTTCAACAGCGTGGATGCCTTTAGGACATTATTTTCATGCAGGATGGCGCACCTTTTCACATTGAGCGTAGTGTAAAGCAATTGCTAACACAGCATTTCACAGCTGAACGGATGATCAGCCAGCATTTTTCAACAGCATGGCCTTCTCGTCCGCCGGATATCACCCCCTGCAATTTTTGTTTGTGGGGTTTCCTTAAGGACAATATCTACTGTAAAAGGCCAGAATTTGTGCCAGATCTGAAGGACAGCATTCGGCACCATGTTCTTGATATTCCGCCAGACTCACTCCGGTTAGCTGTGGAAAATATGGTTCTGCGATTAAAGCACATTGTTGAACATGAAGGGGGACATATTGAGCAGTTTTAATGCTACTTTTTTAATATTATTTAACATTTATAAAGCCTATTAAATGTTGTTATGTGTATTACAGCGCCACCTATCGGCGCATTTTTGTACTAAAATTTTTGATTTAATAAATGTCAAGTGCATCATTTGAATTATCTGTATTTCAAATTTTATCTCATTTGGACCAATAGAACACATTCTAGAGCCCTCTGAAGTGGGAGACTTATTTCTTGCTGACCCTGTATATATATATATATATATATATATATATATATATATATATATATATATATATATATATATATATATATATATATATATATAAATAAATATAAAATTGTAAATCCAATATTAGAATGTAAGTAATATATATATATATATATTCAATAGTATTAAAATACTGTCATAACATAAATCAATTGACAAAGATAATGGTACACAAAAATTACAATATAGAACGAGATAGAATACAAAAATCTAACAATTCTGTGCTAAATGAAAAGTTATCTTGAAAAAGAAATAAGCACTTAACAAATTAAATTTAATATTTAATATACAGAAATATTTAATTTCTTTAAATTAGTGAGATTTTTGTTGTTGTATTGTCATCACTAATTTATCTATGTCTGATTTCATTTCTGAAGTACAAATTCGTATGGTATTATGAAGATGCTAATTAGTTAGTCGAGTACAAATTTATTTTTTCTATGATTCGTTACAGAAAATGTTTGTTCGCTTATGAAAGTACCTCCAAATGTAGTTATGTATCTTTTTGCAAAACTTTTGATTGCAGGAAAATTAGTTGACAAGCATTTGTAGAACTGGATGAGACTTTTCACTCAAAATGAATTAAAATACTGTCATAACATAAATCAATCAACAAAGATAATGGTACACAAAAATTACAATATAAAACAGGATAGAATACAAAAATCTTTTTAAAACAATTCTGTGCTAAATGAAAAATTATCTTGAAAAAGAAATAAGCACTTAACAAATTAAATTTAATAACAACAGAAATATTTAATTTCTTTAAATTAGTGAGATTTTTGCTGTTGATCATTAAAAGTACATTAAATTTTAGAAAATAAATTTTATTTTAAAATCAAATTTTTAATTATTGTTGAGATTTGCAGGTCACAAGTAATGCAAACATGGGGAGCAGTCGTGGGTCAATGGTTGCTGACCACTGGTTTAGATAAATAATTTGAGGTCTTTTAAAATCAGTTCTCAAAATGGATCGGGGAGTGATATATATGTATGAGTATGTCTTGCATAATAAAAGTAGATGTTGTTTATAGCGAAAAATTGAAGTGTCCGACAGAGGTGAAATTTGTTATAGGTGCTTTACGATTTTATATTGTGCACCTCGTTAACATTTTTTGAAAATTCAAATTAGTTTAAAAGTTATGAATTTAAGTTTAAAATTGCCATTTTGTTAATTTAAATCTATTTTATCTTTGTTGCTGCAGATGATAGATGATAATTCAAGAGCAGGTGGCAGAAGTTTCGTTTGAAGGAAAACAGCTGATCACATGCTGAGTGCATTTAATTTTTGGGTTTTTTAACTTTGTGAATTTAAAAGATTTTACCCTAAATTTTTACTTTCCTTATTGACTCATGTTGATTTGTAACACTATAATTCATAAACACCTATAATCTGCAATACATTTTGGATGTAAATAGTTAAATTTAAGATAAATTACAATAGCGTATTAAATTTTGTAAAAGTTAATTTTGATACTGATTCTGATGATAATAGAGAAAAGGTTACTTTTTAGCAGGGCTTAGCTCTGCAATATAAATACCTTGACTTTATAGAGAAACAGAGTTTTATTACAGAGCAAGAAATAATAACTGTTCATAGACTGTAAGAAAAAATATTAAAACAAAATTAAAATATCCTTAAATGATAATTAAATCTATGTTTGAAAAATTTAAAAACATACAGCAAAATTTATAAAATTAGCTATAATTTTGCTTTAATGACTATAGTGATTTTTAATGAAATAACTCAGGATGTACGAATGTTTCAATTTTTACACATTAGTTTATGAAGCAATGACTTATAATTCACAAAATTCTATAATTCGCACAACCTCTGGTCCCAAACTGTGTGAATTAGATTGAGTCTACTGTACATAGTATAATATATAGAGAAAGTATTGTAATGGGTTGAAAATTCGAATTAGAGTTTACAACGAAAGAGCATGTTTATAGGTATCCTTGAACTCGGACAGAACGTTTTTGAGGTAATGTGTGTATGTAAGTATGTGTATGTGTGGATGATATCTCACAAACGAATAGCGTTTAGAACAAAATTTGGTACAAAAATTACAATCAGTTATTACCAGAAGCCCATTTATTTTAAAAGCAATTGAATGTTTGGAAGATCCCATATTTTCAAATGAAATTAAAAAAAAATCAGAACCTTCAATCATGTTGCGTAAGTTATCATTTCTTATGTAAGTTTTCATTAGAAAACAATTCACATAAACTTTAGAATGTTAGCATGAACAATTATAGAGATATTGCTCTTTTTTTCAAATAAATTTATTAAAAAAAAATCACAAATTAAAAAGTATTAATTGTGAAATATGTTCACTTTTCATATGTAATATTATGCGATAAATATGTTAACATCATTTTTATAGATCTAGCTGGTTCCATCCACGAGAGAAGGTACTTTGTGTAATATTTTTGTATTTTGACACCAACAGTTTTCCAACAGTCTCCTTCTCTTCACTTTTTGTCTGTAATGCTTGGTGATGAATTTGCCGACTCATTTACCAAAATATTGCCAACTTTGCAATGTTTCATTTCAGTTTGATGAGAATATCAAAATTACAAAAATTATGCTAAGGAAAATGATACCAAATTGATGAATTAATTATTAATATATTTTAATGCATGGAATATATTGCTTATTTCAAATACCATCAATACCAATAATTGTCAATTTAGAGTTGCATGAAATATAAGTTAATTGGAACCTTTTGTTTACATGCTGCCACATGGAAAAATACCCAACATACAATTCAACATTAAAAACATTATGCCACAGATCATATACATCATTTTTTCACTGTGAAAGAAGTAAATTCATTGCATTATATAAGGAAAGTTATGTGCTGCCCATATTAGATTTTTTAATTTGGTACTGTATTATCTATATGAGTATTGTGAATTTGCTGATAGCAATTATTATCAGTATTATTTTAATTTCACTTTGGGGTTAAAGGAACTTTTTACGATTTTAAGTATATATCTATCTATATATACTAATTGCCAAGTGTCCGCCTGTCTGTCACGCTTCGTTTGGGTACTTTCCGAATAGATAGAGACTTGCAATTTGGTACACGGCTCGGTCGTTTGATAAAACCCCCTGGAAAAATCGAATTTTTCGAAAAAGTTCTCTAGAGGGGGTGCCCCACACCAAAACATTCGAAAAGTGAAATAATAAGAAAGCATACTTTGCGATAAGATAGAAACTTCAAATTTGGTGTATGGGTAAACCGTTCGAAAGGAAGAAAGTGTGCAATTTCAGATTTCCAATATTTTCTACTTAAGGGGGGTGCCACACACCAAAATGTTCGATTTACCGAACAAATGAGAAACGACTTCTTTAAAATTTGATAGAGGCTTAAAATTTGGTATATGGACTAATCATTTGACGAAAACACCCAAGATGAATATAGTTTTTCAAAAATTTTTGCTTAAGGGGGTGCTCCAGAGTAAAACGTTCGAAAAGTGAATTAATTGATGAAAAACCATGTTTCGGAATGAGATAGATATCAAATTTGGTATAAACGTAAATAGTTTGGAAGGAAGAAATTGTACAATTTTAGTTTACCAATATTTTTTACTTTAGGGGGTGCTGCACACCCAAAATGTTCGATTTTCAGAATAAAGAAATAACACCCTTTTAAAACGTGATAGAGGCTTGATATTTGGTATATGAGCGAATCATCTGATAGAAATCACAAAAAGAGGAAGAAAGTGTGCAATTTCAGATTTCCAATATTTTCTACTTAAAGGGGGTGGGGGTGCCGTACACCAAAATGTTCAATTTACCGAATAAATGAGAAAAGGCTCCTCTAAAGTTTGATAGAGGCTTGAAATTTGGTATATGGGCTAATCATTTCACAAAAATACCCAAGAGGAATATAGTTTTTCAAAAATGTTCTTTTAAGGGGGTGCTCCAGAGTAAAACGTTCGAAAAGTGAATTGATAGAAAACTATGCTTCGGAATGAGATAGAGATATCAAATTTGGTGTAAAGGGTAGATAGTTTGGAAGGAAGAAAATGTACAATTTCAGTTTACCAATATTTTCTACTTTAGGGGGTGCCGCACACTAAAATGTTCGATTTTCGGAATAAAGGAGAAACGTCCCTTTTAAAACATGATAGAGGCTTGATATTTGGTATATGGGCAAATCATGTGATAGACATCACAAAAAGAATAGAGTTTTTCAAAAATATATATTTAAGGTGGTGGGTACGCCACACAAAACATTCGAAAGGTGAAATGCTAGAAAAGCATGCTTCACGATGAGATAGAGACTTCAAATTTGGTATACGGGTAAAAGTTGGAAAGGAAGAAATTGTGAAATTTCAGTTTTCAAACATTTGCTATTGTAGGGGATGCCGCACACTAAAATGTTCGATTTGCCGAACAAATGAAAAACGCCTCCTTTACAATGTAATAGAGCCTTGAAATTTAGTATATGGGCTAACCATTTGATAAAAAAACCAAAGAAAGAATACGGTTTGACAAAAATGTTCATTAAGGGGATGCTATACAGAAAAACGTTCGAAAGGTGAAGTGATAGAAAAACGATGCTTCTCGATAGGATAGATACTTCAAATTTGGTATACGGGTAGATAGTTTGAAAGAAGAAAGTATGAAATTTCAGATTTCCAATATTTGCCATTTTAAGGGGTGCCGCACACTAATATGTTCGATTTTCTGAATAAATGAGACACGCTTCCTTTTAAATGTTATATAGAGGCTTGATATTTGGTATATGGGTGAATCATCTGATAAAAAACCTAAGACAGAGTTTTTCAAAAATGTTCATTTATGAGTGTGCTTCACAGAAAAAAGTTCGAAAAGAGAAATAATAAAATAGGGGTGCCTCAGGATGAGATAGACTTTAATGTGGTGTACGGGTAGATAATTCGAAAGGAAGAAATGAACAAATTAAGTTTCCCAATATTTTCTTCTTTAGGGGGTTCTGGACACCAAAATATTTGATTTGTCGAATAAATGTGAAACGCAAATTATTAAAAAATTTACATTATTCAGGGGTTGCTTATTGTGAGACCGTTGATTTTCAACGGGTATTCGGCTAGTATATACTAATTGCCAAGTGTCCGTCTGTCACGCTTTTTTTAGGCACTTCCCGAATAGATAGAGACTTGCAATTTGGTACACGGCTCGATCGTTCGATAAAACCCCCTGGAAAAATTGAATTTTTCGAAAACGTTCTTTAGAGGGAGTGCTCCACTCCAAAACGTTCGAAAAGTGAAATGATAGGAAAGCATGCTTTGCCATAAGATAGAGACTTCAAATTTGATGTATGGGTAAATCGTTCGAAAGGAAGAAAGTGGGCAATTTAAGATTTCTAATATTTTCTACTTAAGGGGGTGCCGCATGCCAAAATGTTCGATTTACCGAATAAATGAGAAACAGCTCCTTTAAAATTTGATAGAGGCTTGAAATTTGGTATATGGAACAATCATTTGATAAAAACACCCAAGACGATTATAGTTTTTCAAAAACGTTACTTTAAGGGGGTGTTCCAGAGGAAAACATTCAAAAGGTGAATTGATAAGAAAACATACTTCGGAATGAGATAAAGATTTGAAATTTAGGGTACGGGTAGACAGTTTGGAAAGAAGAAAGTGTACAATTTCAGTTTTCCAATATTTTCTACTTTTGGGGGTGTTGCACACAAAAATGTTCGATTTTTGGAATGAAGTATAAACATTCCTTTTAGAACATGATAGAGGCTTGATATGTGGTATATGGGCGAATCATTTAATAGAAAACCCAAAAAGAATGGAGTTTTTCAAAAATGTATATTTAAGGGGGTGGGTACTCCACAGAAAAACATTCGAAAAGTGAAATGATAGAAAAAGCATGCTTCGCGATGAGATAGAGACTTCAAATTTGGTATACGTGTAGATAGTTAGAAAGGAAGAAAGTGTGCAATTTCAGATTTCCATCATTTGCTATTGTAGGGGGGGTGCTGCACACTAAAATGTTCGATTTGATGAACAAATGAAAAAACGCATCCTTTACAATGTGATAGAGGCTTGAAATTTAGTATATGGGGTAATCATTTGATAAAAAAAACCATACAATTATTACGGTTTTTCAAAAATGATCATTTAAGGGGGTGCAACACAGAAAAACGTTCAAAATATGAAGTGATAGAAAAACATGCTTCACGATAGGATAAAGACATTAAATGTGGTGTACTGGTAGATAGTTTGAAAGGAAGAAAGAGTGCAATTTCAGATTTCCAATATTCGCAACTTTAGGGGGTGCCGAACACCAATATGTTCGATTTTCAGAATAAATGAGACATGTTTCCTTTAAATGTGATAGAGGCTTGATATTTGGTATATGGGCCAATCATCAGATAAGAAACCCAAGGTGAACAGAGTTTTTCAAAAATGTTCATTTATGGGTGTGCTCCACAGAAAACCGTTCGAAAGGGGAGATGATAAAATAGTATGCTTCGGGATGAGATATAGAATTTAATTTGGCGTACTGGTAGATAATTCGAAAGGAAGATGTGCACAATTTAAAATATTTTCATCTTTAGGAGGTTCCGCACACTAAAATATTTGATTTGCCGAATAAATGTGAAATGCGAATTATTAAAAAAAATGACAATATTCAGTGATTGCTTATTGTGAGACTGTTGATTTTCAACGGGTATTCGGCTAGTTTTAATTTATTTGTGTCACGAGAATGATTTCAATATGAAACAGGTGATGTGGAAATTTAGTGGTATTATCTGTATCTGCATTATTTAAGTAGAGGGTTCTTATTTAGGGCCAGGGCAGTGCTGGATAATTTGTTCTTGGTTTTTAAATATAGTTCCTCTTCTTGAAGTGTCTGCGATGTGCTGTGGAAGTGGCTTAAAATTTCGTTCCACATTGTCAACATAAAAACACAAGTTCCCAGTGTCAGCATGAAAACAAATAAAAGTTCTGCTCACAATATTTTCATCTTCTTGAAATGTTTCACCTTTCTATGTTTTATCATCATTTGTTATCCCTAATACATTCTAATATCTTTACAAAACTTTCAAAAAATAGAAATTGCTTCTCTGTCATTTTTTACAAGAAACAAAAAAAACAACAACAAAAAAACAAAACAAGAATCGGATTAGAATTTTGGTGTCCTCTGGCCATACCCCTTTTGTTGGGTCACGTTCATTTTGTCGACACTCAATTTTTGAATGTAACTTGGCTAATATTTTGTGTATAAAAAACGCTTCGAATGGCAAAAATGGTGCCAATGACCTCCTTTTCCGTATTTGGGCTGTTCCCTTTGACCCCGGCTCATTTTATCAGATAAGAAAGTAAAGCGAGAGGGGGTGGCCTAGAGGGCTTGTCACATGGTAGAGTCCAGTACAAAAGCATTGAAATGCATTGTTCTGGAGTCCCTCTTTTTAGAAAGCCACTTTATCCAAAACCATTTAGTGCAGGAGACATCGCTGATCAGATGCACACTAGTTACACTCTTGGCTAATAGTAGTCTGGTGAGGGTTTTTTTTACAATGAATTCGCAGCAATCAAAAGTTTGGAAAATTATTTAAACAACGAAAGATAAAGATACAATCACAGTCGACAGGTTCATTTTGACAAAAGATCGGAACTGAAATGGCCGTTACTATTGGAAATGTGAAGACTGCAAATGTACAGGAAGAGTGATCACAACATTAGTCAACACGAAGTTTCGAAACATGATCATGCATCACAAGCAAGCAGAGTTCCAGTGATCACAGCTTGCACACAGATGAAGGAAATTGCGAAAATGACAAACGATCAACCTGCCTAAGTAATACAAAATATTAAGGCAGCAACTTCAGCTGAAAACCTTCCATGCATGTCCTCCAACAGTGCCATGCATCAGCAAATCAAAAGAGCTCGCAGAGAAGAATGTCCTGCTGAACCACAATCTTTGGAAGAATTTTCATTGCCTGACAAATATTTACTGACATTGAATAGCTTGAATTTTTGCAAAGACATAAAAGATGCAGACCTGAGATTTTTTATTTTCAGTTCGTCGATGAAAGCATTGTCGACGAAGTAATGGTCGACTAAGTGAACCACTTCCCTTTTGTTTACGATATAAATATTTCAGTAATTTAAATTAATAGATTTACAGGATGCATCCCAGCTGTTATATGCCATTTCTAAAAAAAATTCTAATTACATTTTAAAAAATTCTAAAGAAACATAATATGGTTGATAAAAAAATAAATTTTTATTATATTTTTTGAAGTTTCTTTGAAAATAGTAACATTGTAAAAAATAAAGTAATAGCATAATTAAATTATTTAGAGATAATTATTTAAGAAATATTTCTCTGTTTTCTGTAACATATCCATCCATTATCTGACCAAAATAAATTTATTTTCATTATTCCACTTTCAGTGGACATACTAGTTTTAAGCAGTTTTATAATGTACATGTTATGTTCTTAGCTCATTTTTTTTTTTTTTATTAATTCGAGTTTTGATAATATTATTTCACCTTTTGCAACTGAGACCTTTTACTGAAATTGTGATTGTAAAAGGATCCTTAGAATGTTTGAGGCCTAAAACCATTTAGTTGACATTAACAGGGCTGGGACCCCTAAATGTTACATAGACCGCCCCTCCCCCTCCCTACTAACATTTTTATACTACTATATTGCTACTTTGTTACTGACTGTGTTGTTACTATGTTACTGACCTACCTACTACTTATATTGCAGAATGTATAATGAAAGTCAACATTACAGGGTGACAACCAATGTAGAGTCTTAGGTGCCAGAAAAATCGCTACCCTCAGTGCTATCAGAACTTTAAAGATTTCTACTCTACTGGATAGTGTTACTTCTACCAGTAGCCTAGCCTATCCCAGAATACTTTACCAGTAGCCTAGCCCATCTCAGAATACTCACCAGTAGAGAAGAGAAGGCCTCATTGTTCTCACCATATCCCTCAATTCTCTGTTACCTTTTTATTGCTTCATGAATTAATAGAAGAGGAAAACATTGTTGGATGTCACAAGAGATATCAAGCCCAAAAGAATTCTTTGAATGTGGAATAAAGATTTGTGCTTGAATCATGCTTTGCTCAAGAATGGATGATTGTACTTAGAAAAGGACTTTAGTAGTGCTTAAACTTTAAGAATATTGCTGCCGAAGACAAAAATCATGCTTAAGATAATGAATATTTTTTGTGAGGGAAAGGAGCATTTTATTCTTTCATTTGTGTGAAATAAGAAGTAAAATAAAATGTTTTATCAGTGTGCCCCAATTTGCTGGTGCTCTAAGTATGTGCTCAGTGTAAATGTATTGTGTAATTCAGCACTGCCTGTTAGGATCCTTGAAACTGGGATTAATAGATCAGTTTCACACTTCTTAACACCGGCCATTCATCTTGCTGCTCTAAGTCCTTGGACGAGCCGAATGGTCTGGGCTTTTGACACTTCTTAACACTCATCAGCAACTAATTGCCTTTACTGCAATTACAGTAAGAAAATGGTTGTGTGTCATTTAAAGTGGATTCAAGCCCCTCCTAATGAAATTACATTTCCTACTGTATTGCACGACAAATCTAAAGTAGTATGCACCTTTAAATTTTATTTTGCTCATAAAAATATAAATAAAACATCTAATATATAAAAGGGAAAATTTCAATACACACTTCTAACCCCGGCCGTCCAAGCAGTTACTCGAGTTCTTTGGATGAGTCGGACGGTCTGGGTTTTCACACACTTCTAACCAGGGCTGAAGAGGTTGGAATCCGAGTCGCAAAAAATATACTAACTTTACTCACAAATACAATTATTTTGGAATATTTAACTTTTTAATAGTTTTTAAATAGCTTTTAGATAATTAATGTAAAAACATAAAATGTTTATCATTATAAAAATATCGATATGAAAAATTAATTTTGTACATTTAATAAAAGATGATTTTGTTTGTGTATGTTCATAGTGGAAAATTGAAGTATCGGACATTGATGAAATTTGATACAGAGGTGCTTCACATCCCTGGGCAATGCACCTCAACAAAATTTTTTAAATTTCAAATTAGTTTAGAAATTTTCAACTTTTAAAGCCAAAATTCATCCCAAAATACTGCATTTTTAATCATTTTATTCAGCAGACAATATTCTGCTTGAAAACGAGCATGTTCTTTTGCAGGTGTTCATTTTGTAAACAATGTCTCAGACCAATGGTGTATTTTGAAATTCAATTTGGGTAGGGGGTAGTTCTAAATTAAGTTTATATCAATATTAAAGGTTTTAAGTTAGAGGTTTGCACGGGTTTGGGCCTAACCCATGGGCCAGGCAGGGCCATGTTTTATTAAATTCAAATATATAATTATATTTACTTAAATTCATGACGAAATTGAATCAGAGGACAAAAAATCGCTAGATGGAACAGAAGATTTATCCTCTGATTCAATTTTGTTGTGAATGCAAGTTTAAACCTGCCAATTCTACTGTTACCTCTTTATTTAGTTGTATTCATACTGATAAATTTTAAGGTTAGGAGTAATTTCCTGTGTAAGGCTGGGATGTATGTTGTCCCCTTTTATCTCCTGGAAATAAATATAAGTTCCATGTTGGTACTACAAAGTGAACCATAGGCATTTGTTTAACCGAACATACTTGCGATATTAAAAATAAAAAAAATGTCTACTGCTTTTCTCCAATTAGTTATTAATGATAATTTTATCTCTATTTTTGATAAAACTTTTCTCTTAATTAGCTGCAATAACCCCTGTAACATTTTACTTTTTGAATATCTTTACATTTATCGTGACTCTTTGTAATTTCGATCCCGTTCAAACTCCCAGTTTCACCTGGAGTCTTATTCTCGACTTTGCCTGTTAAAGCCTTGAATAAATTTCTGGATATATGGTCCATTTTTCTTTGCTTTTAATGATGTGTTTATTGGTTGCCCTGAATTTTTATGATCTACAGTTATTTATGCATTTTGTAATTTAAATATTTTTTATTGGTATCTGATTTTCTGAAGATCCATATGCAAAACTTGTTTCACTGTTGCAGGCTGTGTATAAGAGATCATGTTCATCACATTTTAATCAATCTGGATTTGTAATTTAATGTTGTAATTTAATGTACATCAGAGATGGTGCTTAAAGAACTCTTTTTACCACACAATTTGGTTGTCTTTATCATTTTAAACTTTTTGCTAAATTGGCATGTTTCCTACAGCAGTTCAAAAATCTTCCACTATTCACTTCTTGTGAGACACCTTGTACGTATAACACTCTGTATAAAAAAATAAAAATTGATGTAAAAGATTTCAATACAGCCCCACAAATGATACTTCCAATAGGACCTTGCAAATACTTCTAATAGGGCCTTGTATTTTCCAAGACTTTCCAGTCATTGAATATACAATTTTTGAAAAATAAAATTTAGGTCTTTTATAGTGCTTGAAAATTGTTTGACTTTTATTTGAAGTGAAAAGTGGGAACCTTGTAACACATTTATTTGTCGTGGCAGTAATGGACATTCAGTGCTGATGAAGAGTGATAAGAAATACAAAACCAGTTCATCTATATTGGTTGCCACAGCCTGAACATGATTCTAACTAAAGTGGTAAATTTAAAAGAAAAATTTGATCCCTCTTGACAAATTTTTAAAATTTCTAAACATTCTGCAGTACAGGGCTGGTGCTCTAAAATCTAATGAAAATATACTGTGGCAAAAAATATATGCACCCATTCAAAATTGAGCTATAGCCACGAAACTTGGCATGTAAATGTCATTTTAAGAGTTATGCAAATGATCAAACTGTCAAGGAATAGGCACCTAAGGTGCCTATCACAGATCCCTCAACATAGGCAAATAGGCGAAGCTAACTGGACTAATTCTGAGCTCGGTCAGTTTGGGCAGTGTCCGATTGGAGATATGTTGTCTTTAGCAATGAATCTCGCTTTTCTCTGTGCTGTGATGATCTCTGCATATGTGTGTGGAGGACTGGCAAGCATTCCAATCTTGCATTTGTTGTCAAGCGGCACATGGCCTTACAGTCTGGGGAGCCATCTTGTGGGATAGTCGATATAGTGTGCTGCAAGCCAATCTAACGGTTCGCTTGTGCATCAACGATATTCTGCCTATGCTGTCAAACCGCAACAGTTCCATTTACCAACAATGCTCGGCCACATACTGCATGACTTTCTCAACAATATGTTCCACAATTTAATATCATTCCATGGCCATGCAGGTCCCCAGACCTATCACCAATAGAAGACGTTTGGGACATGCTAGGATGGCAGCCTTTTCAAAATACCACTGAATTAGCTGACCAGTCGTTACATTTGTGGCAGAGACTTTTACAGAGGGACATAAGCAACGTAATTGACAGGGAAAGATTTATAACTTACTAAAATATTATTTTTTTGCACCATTTCTTTATAAAGCATTTTTCTGCTACCAAATTCTATTCATTTGCATATCTCCTCAAATGATACATACATGTTGAGGTTTATGACTGTAGCTCAATTTTTTAAGGGTGCATATAATTTTTTACAACAGAATGCAGTTAATAGTCTTAAATAGTTGCCTACTGTAAAAGCAATTTAGTAGCATTGCAGGTAAGCATTAAGGTACAGGGGTATTCAAAGAAATTTTGAGAATCAATTAAAGAATGACATTTGTGATTTTTGGTAAGAAAATCTTAGAGGATTAAATTTATTTCTCAGTCAATATGATATTGCCATCAGAAAAATTTGCCTTAGTTATATACTATAACACAAAGTCTTATTACGTAAACCTCATAATGTATTACTAAGCGTAAACAGATTGATAAAAATTCATTGATAAAAAAACTTTTATGTAAAAATTTCTAAAATATGCAAGATTTTTGTGACATTGCTACTAGACAATAAAATAGTTGCTACTTTAAGAAAAATGTTGCTTTATAATATTTTTTGCTAGAAATAGTTACCATAGTTGCCCTTACAGTTAAAAATAGTAGCATTTTAGTCACCAAAGGCAGCCACGCAGTACTATTACTTGCAGAATGCTTTAAGGATCAGAATGGTTAAGGACTTATAGATTAGATGCAGATAAGCAGATTTGTAAAGGGCTAAACTAACAAGGAAAAAAGTAATTACAATTTTGAAATCAATATATTAATTGCTTTCATCCTCTGCTCAGGAATCAATCAATTTAAAGCAGATTGATGTCAATAAGTTTTCAATGTGAAAAATTTCCAAATTATGATTTCAGGTGTTTCTTCAGATTAATGTTATTAAAATCTTAAACCAGCAATAATGCATGATTTAATCACATATTACTAAAAATTGTCTAGCTTTTTCCAAAATTAGATCTAAGTGAAAAATGCCAAATGATTACTTATTTATTATAGGTGTAACTTATTTATTATAGGTACTCTCTCTAACAGGTATATATACACGTAACTTTATGCAAATTTTTTTTCTTCATTGTTCTAATTTTGCAAGAAAATACAAGTAAGCAACAATTTTGAAGTGCAGAAGAAAATTATATATACACATCTTTTTTCTTACAACTAGTCTTTAATATTTCACATTGAAAAAAAAAAATGAAATGATCACCTGATAACATTAAACTGAAAAATTATGTTCAACTGGTTTGAAAGGCATAACCTCCTTTGTTAACATGAAAAGACATAGCAAAATTATCTTTCTTCCATTTGAAACCTATTTAATCGACTAAAATGCTTATAATAATTTCGTGTTATATAGTAAAATTATTTTTCACACATATCAATAATGAAATGGACTATTTTGCAGCAGTACCACGAAAACCAAACTAAATTTGTACTCAAATCACAGTATATTTTGTATAATTGTGAAAATATTTTTTGCTTATGCAATTCGTTTGCATCGACTAAATTTTTATAATTATTATGTATTGTATAATAGTCATTTTTCAAACTTATTATTAATGAAATGAATGTATATGTTTCAGCGGTTTTGTGAAAAACTGTATTTGCACACGATCCTTCATATATTTCATTTTATTGTAAAAATATTTTTCACTTTCGTCGGCAAAAATTCATGTTATTTTGTGTTTTATACAGAAATTATTTTTCAAACACGCTATTAATTAGATGAGCGTCAATTTTTGAATAATGGTATTAAAATAATGATTGGGTACTTAGAAATGCGACCATTTCAAAAACATAAATTAGAATTTGATGCATTTGCATCTAATTTTACATCTTTAGAATTTAAATTAAAAATTATTTGTTTCATCCTTTAGTATAAATAAAGGTAGTAATCCTAATAACTTTAATTTAAATGAGTTCTAAAAATAATAGAAATTTAAGAAAATCCAGCTAGTTTAACAATCAAATTTACTAAATATTTTTGACTCTGTCAAATACATTATGCATTTTGTTTTTTTTCCAGACAAGTACATATAAATACAGCATTTTTTAAATCTTTATACAAACAAATAAAAGTGAAAATTTTCCTCTGTTAGGTAACCCTGAAATTGTTTTTATATCTGAAAATTTAAGGGTAATTGCTTATTTGCTAAAAATTACTCCTCTGGAAAGCAAAATACTCCTTTAAAATAAATCAGGGAGTGTTTTTACTCTTCTTGAAAAATTCTAGGGCGATCTCTGGTCCCAGATAATACAGCATTGTTAACTAGGAAAAAATAAAATTGAAAGCAAAAACCAAGATGTCAACTTTAATTACCAAACCAAAGTGAGTTTATACCGAAGTCGAAATGAATGAACACATTCAAACCAGTTAACCTGAGGAGTTGTAACCAGGTCTGTACAGTCGGTACCACAAATCTTCAGGTCTGATTCCTTTTTTTTCTACTGTTTAACTCCAACTCCCCTTGTATTCTAATATGACTAAGATACCGACATAAATATCAAATAATTTCTAATTTTTCATGTCAATAGTTTTTTAATTTGTAAACATTTTATGTTTTTTTCACTTATTACTTGAAATCTATTTAAAAAATTATTAAAAAATTAAATATTCCAAAATATCATTATTTTTAAATAGTTTTATTTGGGAGTTGGAGTTATCATATTTTTACAGACTCCAACTCCACTCCAAACTGCTTTCGACTCCGACTCCACAATTTTGGTTGTAACCTTTTATGGCTTTAAAGGTTATGGTGTAAAACTGGTGTCAGATAGTCAGATTGATGTAGCTGTGCTGCAAATGCCCAACTACTATTTGTAGTAGAGCCATTACCGTTTCCATGCTTCATTGCATAAACTCAACAATTGTTTATTAAATCAGTCATAAAGATAAATTACATGTAAACATTATTAAATAAAACAAAACACTGTAACACTCATAAAATAAACATAATGTTGTGCTACATTTTGTGCTTTGGGCTGCAGCCACATGGAAGAGACTCAACAGGTGCAAGAGACTTTGATTACAGTTATCAGGTTTAAAAAACATTATTCACAAATTTGCAGTATTTTAGTTCTTCTTCTTATGGGGTTGAAGTAATAAAAGTTGAGAATAGAAATTTTTAACCCTTATAAAGTCGATATTGGAGTATGCTTAAAAACTTCCTTTTGCCTACAAAGAGAAGAAAGTTTTCTCTTTTGCTATCAACAATCAAAAAATTAGGTTAATTTTTTACAATATCAACTCATATTGATATTGTAAAAAACAACATAAATGAACTATTAAACTAAGTGCATATACTATTTATGCAGCATGTGAAGGAGTAGACAAATACAGGCACTTGGTCTCCTGAAAATTTTTACATGGCACCATAGTTTTCCAAATTCAATAAAATCAGCAATTTTTTATCAACAGTTAGTATTCATCAATTTAATTCAAGGATTTATTAGATAGCATGCACTACTTGGAAGTGCTCCTCATTTTTCTTCTATATGTCAATCTTCAACATTCATAGGATTCATAGGGGTCACCAACCAATAGGAAACTGTTTATATTTTAAGTGGTTCATGACATTGTCTTATCAAGATTTTCCATAAGGAAGATACATTGTTGTTACTGGCCACAGATATTTCAAGATGTCCATAAATCTGACTAATGTGCAGTAGCATTTTGTGACATAATAGCATGTGCTTTGTTTTTAAGCAACAGAAAGATGACACCAGCTCACATGCTGTGTTATTCCCTACGTTTCTTCTGCAATGAATCTCGTGCTTTGAGATTAAGTTTTTATTTTATTTGTTAAGTTTCTATAAATACTTGACAAATAAAATAAAAACATTTTTTTTATCTGTATATTAAATTTCACAGGTTTTTCTTCAAACATGGATTGCGAATGCCTGTATTGTGATGCATGGGCCAAAAACTAAATGAAATGAACAAATCTGTGAAAATTGATTAACACAATAAGCAAAAAGCAATGCAATAAAAAAATCTTCTCCACCAGATCTAGGTTGAGCTTAAATATAACACCATATGAAAGTGATGTTGAAGAAAGGATCAAGAGTGAACAGATAATTGATGAAAGCATCATTTGTAATGATTCAAGAGTACAATGGGCCAGCTGAAAAACGATTGGTGAAATTTCCACATTTGGGCAAATAAAATTTTTTAGCAATTTTGACTGACTGGAACTACTGCTACGATTGTGCTATAAAGCAGAATATGTGAAGTATGCAGTAGCTTTCCCAACATTGCATACAAACTTGATAAATTCGTGTTTGGTATTTTATTTCCATTTAAAGTAGAAACTTAAAACATAATACAACATGCTACTGGTGTTTATCACACGTATTTCTGGCCACCAGAAAAAATGTTGCAACATTATGGTAATAATGAGATTATAGCTCTTGCCACTCATTTTTCAAAACATATTGATATTGTAAAAAACAACATAAATGAACTATTAAACTAGTGGTATGTGTGCAAATTCAAAGTACTTGGAACAGGTCTTCTATTAAATGAGCTGCTGGAAAAATTGTTGGCTCTGAAAGGAAACTTTTCAGATTAAAGAAAGCTCCTTCGTATTGTAATAACAATACATATTACAACTGCATCGCATGAATAAGGGTTTAGCACAATGAATGTCATTAAATATAAACTGTGAATGAAACTGTTGTTAAAAAAATTAAGTGACTTGATGATATCTTTAAATGATTTAAAGATTTTTATCAAAGATTTTGATACACACAAAAACAAAACA
The DNA here is from genome assembly GCA_951213105.1 of Amaurobius ferox. Lineage (NCBI taxonomy): Eukaryota > Metazoa > Arthropoda > Arachnida > Araneae > Amaurobiidae > Amaurobius > Amaurobius ferox. The sequence continues at coordinate 81,571,431 of OX578144.1, forward strand.
AAACAAAAAGGTGGTATTTCAGTGCAAAAACAAATCAACACACAATTTCTTAAAAAAAAAAAAAAAAAGACAACTGAGACATATCATGTGATTGAATCTCTTGCATTGGTTTGAGTCATAGTGTCTGTCAAAAAATGGCAAAATAGTGTTATGACTTTATTTTAATTTTTATTTTATTATTATTTTTAATTATTTATTAATTTAAGTTTATTTATTATTTAAGAGATATTTATTTTATAGACGGTATTTATTACTATTATTAATTTTCTTTTAACAATTATTTTGTTACTTAATATGTTTTTGATCAATAAAGATTATTATTATTATCATTTATCAATTTGGCCTGTGATCTGCAAGTTATTTAACTCCAAAATATATCAAATCAATAAGATCTAAAAAACCATATACCTTTCAGAAAGTACATTCAAAAGAATCACCTACCATTTAGACAAGCCTAAAGTTTTAAAGGAAAAAAACAAAAATAATTACACAGAGGTAGGACATTACTGGCATAATTTTTATTAAAACAAACACAAAAGAAGACAAACCCAATAATATGGAAGCTACACTTTTAACTGATGAATAATTTTCAAGAATGCCTTTAGAAATAAGACTAAAGATTTAAATAATTTTAAATGCAAAGGATAATTATTAAACATTTTTCTAAAACTTTGTGAATATTTAATCCAAGGTTCAAGATCTCTCTGGTCTGAAGACCAGAGTTTGTTCTACCTGGAGATGTCCACAAAAGAAAGGAAATTTTAAATTAAACAGGATAAAAAGCTACTTCAAGATTTTGCAATACAACTTTAAAATTCAAGGGATAAATAAATGGTTAATTTAAGACTTCTCAAAATCATATTAAGAGAGGCTTATACAAATATTAACATAAAAAAAATACACATATTTTCAAAATTTTGAAAATACTCGAACATAGCATACTAATTAAAAGGCCATTTAATTATTAGATATAAACTTGTAAAATGAGAATGTGTTGAAGTTGAACATTTTGTATCTAAATTCTCAGAATGTTTGAATTAATGCTCTACAATCTACACAAATATGTAAGAAATCACCCATAGAGGGCAGGATCACCAAACGGAACAAGAAAGCTAGGAATCACAAGATCTCGCCCCTTTTGTTGTTTAGCTGTTGTGTTGATTAATTCAAAGCTAAACAACGTAACAACAGAGCTGAGTGATACTAGTGACAATGTTATTGTTATCACATGTATGTTTATGTTATAGGATGCATAAGTGACAATGTTATTGTTATCAAATGCACAAGTGATGATGTCATTGCACTAACTGAAAGAGTGATTCGAGTGGTTGCTGATCTGCCAAACCATTCAAAAGGGGTGATCCCAGTGGTCGGCATGGCACCAAATCATTCATGATGATAGTGCAAAGTTGAAGAAACAATTTCACATTATCATTGATGTTGATAAAATAAGAATCAGATTAAAACATGTGGATGCAGCACAGAAGATGATGAAAAATTTAGAACTAGAAGAATACGCCATAAAAATGGATGATTCCAGGTAGTCGCTGGCTGGCAATCAAAAAACTTTGTGCTGCCACTTTAACAGCTGAGATCCGAATACCTGCCAATGAAATTCTTTCTTTCCAAAAGCCGTCAACACCAATTAGCGAGTCCTGGGCATAGCTGTGCATGGCATTGCACACACCAAGGAGTAAAAACCTATACATTGCCTGCAAGTGTGAGGTCGGTGTGAGTCGGTAATCTACTCAGCATGTATATAAGATTACACTGAGTTAGCACCCCCTGACATGTGTTACACTCTGAGTACCTCTGAGGCTTAAAAAGATGGACTTTTTTGGGATTTGCATTATCAAGGTGTATTGCGGCAAAGAAAAACTTATAGGGATGCTAGAATACACTGGTGAATGATTAATGGACATAATTAACGTTTACAGCTAATTAAATGTAATTTAGATTAGTGAAATGCTACAAATAGAAGGTAAATTACAATTAACATTATTTAAATTGCTGAAATAGTGACTACATTAAATTAATTTGTACTTTTGAAGGAAATGGGAAAATTTTGGAATTTTGAACTTATCATACACATTCAAATTTAAAGACATGATAGAAAATGCATTTTCATATAGGAATTTCTGAAACTACATCAATATTATAAAATAAAACTTTTATTTACAGTTTTAGATACATTTTTTATAAATAGGCTGGAGGTGGGGCAAACTCTGAGAGACGTTCAGTTCTTCTTTCTTCTACCCAATCAGTTTGGCTCTCTGTAAAATATTTTTTTAGTACTTGTGGAAATAATACATTTGAAATGCAAACATTTAATGTTTTTCTTAGAAGTCATACAGTTTATTAAGAATTGCCTAAATCACTGATATAGTTAAGGTGGGGTGTTTGTGTTACACCAACTTTAGATTTTTATTTAAAATGTCAATAGTGGGTAGGATATAAATAAAATAAAGTATATTTTCCTTTTTACTAATTATAGTGAAATAAATGGATTCTTATCACCAACAAATAAAATACTTCTTATTTTTATAGATCAGTAATTCAAGTTTTCGTAGCAGTACTTTTGAAAACATGATAAAACAAAATACTTTCTTTAAACATATATATTTAAACAGTGATGTAAAATGCACCAGACTATGCAATAGACAATTTTTAAGAATATTTAAAATTTTTTAATAGATTTATGGTCACAAAAGATGGAGCAACCTCAGAGAAATTAAGCCAATGGTAGATATTCTGTAAATACTATAGAAAAAAAGCCCCATATCTTTGTCTGTTTGTTTAATGTTGATGACAAATTTGTTGACTATGGTGGCAAATGTAGTGCAATACTGCTTACCCTGACTATTTGTCACTCCCCTTTATCTGCATGCTTTCCTTGCAAAAGTTCTGCACATGCCATTGATTTAAGTAGCATATTAGACAAATATTTTGATTACTTCATAATAAGACATTTTAAAAGGTACAACCCAACTTATATAAGTGCAAGAACTCCCTGTAATATTGTGCATTAAGATATCAGTTATTTTTTATGTCCACTGACCACTGACATGTACACACATTAAAAATTTGAAATATTAATTATCTATAAAACAGATTACTAAGTCAATTGTTGTAAATTTTGCAATCTCATAATTAGGAAATATAATTAATCCTACAATAGTCGTGTGGCATTCTGTTACATGCACAGTCGCATGGTATACTCAGTATGCAAAAAGGGTTTTGATATCTAGATTCCTCATTTTCCACATTTGTATCTAGCTTTTTTTCTACTATTTTTATTTAATTTTAGTTCATTTTTAAAGTTAAGTTACATACTTTATACAAAAAAATATTCAATTTCAATGTTAGATAATGAATAAACTGACAGTTACATCTTCTTTTCCACTTTAACCCATCAAAGCTGGAGCTCCGATTTTTCATGAATTTTTGGCATAAATTACTCGTATGGAACTGTTTAATTAAGAACATCTACATTTAAGAATTTATTCATTATTTACTGTTACAGTATGTGACCATATGGCCATGCTGTAAGGTCAAAGGGGAGTCTCTTCATATTACAAATTCAGAATAAGTTCATGTTACTATATATGGTAGAGATGCTTTTGATGGGTGAATCATGCTACTCTTTGTCTGAAGAGAGATTGGGTAGTGTCTTGGCATACATGCAAGCACAAATCAACTCATGTTATATAATAACTAATACTTGATCCGAACTCCTCATTTCAACACATTTAACAGTATTAAATTTGGTTTGAATCACAAAAAAAATAAATGTTTTAGGAATATGCATGCATATAGTACAGTATACCAAATTTTAAATGATTTTTTTACAAATATTAAACTCATTTTAAATTTTAGAAGTTGGTTTTGTATTTAACATTGATTTTAGTTGCTATAATTTTAGGCCTGTATTCAGTGCTGGATTAAGAATTTGATAGATACGCTTTATGTTATTAATAATTAAGTAATTTAAAGTGTAAAATATTTACAGACTCTTCTAAAAAGAAACCTAATTATTTTAAAAATAAATTTTCAGGAGTTCCTTTGAAAAAATTAAAATGTAACTAAATGAAGCATATAATTTTTTCCCTGCTGTTTTTTGAAAATTAGAAACATTCTAAAAACAATAAGATTGGTGAAAAAATGAAAATAAGTTTCAAGCTTCTATAGATAATTTTTTTAAAAATGTATTTTTCTTTGCTTCTTTGTAATAATTTTTTGGTTTTTATTTTTTAACCATTATTTCAATTTTAAGTGATATAACTGACACCATTTAAGCGAATTTGTAACATTCTTAATTCATTTTTTATGAATTAAAGTTTTGAGAATGATATTTTACCTGCAGTAACTAGCATAATTGTTCATTTATAAAAATTTATACTGGGATCCTAAATGTTAGCTCTTTCTGCCTGGGCCAACCTTGGCTCAATTGATAATCCGGCCCTACCTGCATTGTAAGCTGATAAAGTTTAAAACTTACTTATTTTACGCTTTTGTATTACAAATGGTGTAAAAGTATTCTTTCCAATATCCCATGGTCGAACTTTGACTTCTTTTTTCTCTGGTACTTCTGGTGTTTCTGGGAGTGGTATTGAGGACAAATCAACTGGCTCTGCAACTTCTACATTTTCTGCTTCTGTTAAATTAAAAAGTAAAACAAAATAATGATATATGTTAACTTTATGAAATGAAAAACCTGAGATTTTCAAAATTGCAAAATTCTATATAGTATGGAATTAAAATTTATGACTAAGAAAAGCAAATTTATAACGGGCAATTACAGAATTACAAACATTGAGCAGATGGCAACTGGAAAAACACACATGCAGACTAGATTTTGATAGGTAGCATGAGGAAGGATCTATTAATTATATTATCCAGTAGATCATTTTAAACTAAAATTATAATTTACTAATTTTGTGAAACTTTCTAAATGTTATGTTGACGTGAAAATAACTCAAATTGTGCTTTTAAAAATGGAAATCAATAAATTTATATTGAAAATATGATCGCTAATATAGAAACAAAACATCTTGTGTTTCTGATATGTTGATTAATACATGTGGTGAGGAATCAAACAGCAGATTTCAATTTTTCTCTTTCTCACGTGCCTCAATTATCTGTTTATGCTGCATTTGTATGGCAGTCATCTTGCTCTGCAACTGTGCAGGTACGGTTGCTTGTTTCGTGTTCGCAACGTGGCAATTTGAGCCTTGTATAATATCAAACAGTACTCTAATAATCAATAGCTTTTAGATAATAGAATTTATACAGAATACTACTTATAAACTACACTATTTCAGCCAAGTGCATACTAAACTTATTCACAGCGATTGTCTCTCAATTCTCATGCAAATGGCAAAATGTTGCCACACCTTGCTTACATACCGAAAAGTTTAAGGTGTGATTTACACAAAGTAGAAAAGGTGCGTTAATAAATAACTAAATTGTAAACAAGAACGGAAATAAATCATATCAAAAAGATAATATCACAAATTTATGGATATGCATTGAAAATAAGGTATGATGAGCATAAACAGTACTGCAAAGCTCTATAATAATACAAGAGTATTTAACTTTAAAATAAGTATGACATATTGTATAAATACTATTTGGTAATTTTTTATAGCTTTAAAATCAATATTCCTACAAAGTACAGTAGGCACCACTTATTGTGATCATGGAATCATTTGGCTATTGTTATTGGATTGTCGAAGTTCTGCTCAGTTGTATGCAATAATCATTGGTTATTATAATCAGCACTTTGCTTAATGTGATCAAAATGTTCCTGCCATACAAGTTTTCTTTATAACCTTACGTAAAGAAAATAAGCAAGCGAAACCAACATTTTTGATGCCTTATATCTGCTGAATATGTCATAGGACTAAGTTTCAGAAAATACAATTTAGAACTGCTTTAAAGATGCTCATTTATAAAAAGAAGATGCAACAAATAATGAAATAGAGGAAAATAAGAAAGCTGAAAGCTCAATCTAACAGTTCAACTTGAGAAATGAGGAATTCAAAGCCAGGAAGGATATTGACCTTCAAATTACAATATCAATGGCAGAGGATGACATCTGCCACTCTCTTTCTCAGACAGATCCAAGCACAATATTTGATAAAGATTCAGAGGAAGATGAAATTAATGAGAAAGATCCCAGAAATGCAAAGACAAGAGAGAAGCTTTGTATACGAAGGCACACTGAAATTTTAGAGACAGGGCAGACGATATACATTAGAAAAAACTATTGGTCGGATATTTAAATTTGAACTCTTTTATGTCCGCAGACAATAATTTATGGCAACAATTACAATTTAGCTATGGTAGAATAAATTTTGAAAGAAAAGAAAATGGAGTTGACACAAGAGCATTATCGAGCTATGATTTTATATGATTTTAAAGTGAGGCTAAATCAAGAAGAACATCTTTAACGTTTACAATTAGCATATGGAAATGATGCTCCATCTCGTGCCACCATATTCAGATGGTTTACAGAGTTTAGAAGAGGTCAAAATTCTCTCCTGGATGAAGAACACACAGGAAGACCTTTGTCAGCTGTAGTCTCAGAAAATGTGTCGGCCATTTGAAAAATGTTAATCGATGATAATCGCTGCACCTAACAAATGATATAGAAGGAACTTAACATTGGATACGCAGCTATACATACAATTATTCATAAAGAACTACATATAAAAAAATCAGTTTGTCGTTGGGTCCCCCATAATTTAACAGAACACCAAAAAGCGGAGCGTGTCAGAATCAGTAAAGAAACCCTAAAATTACTTAATGATGGTGCACACCACATTATTTCTAAAACCATAACTAGTGATGAAACGTACATAGCATTTTTTGATGTTCCTACACGTCGAAAAAGTTAAAGTATGGGTCTTTGAAGATGACCCCAAACAAGCAATGGTGAAAAGACAACGAGCAATGAAAAAAGTAATGTATGCTGTGTTCTTCAGAAGTACAGGTCTAGTCAAAGCCATAAAGCTAGAGGGACAGAAGATGGTTACAGCTAATTGGTACATTACTAAACATGAGTCCCCTAACATTCAGGAAGTGAATGTTAGGGGACTTGTGCTTCACCATGACAATGCATCTTCTCATTCAGCAAAAATGACAGTCGAATTTTTTGAACAAAAAAACATCAAAGTGATAGAACACTCACCCTATTCTCCTGATCTTGCTAAGTGTGACTTTTGGCTATATTTTAATCTAAATTTTTTTTTACGTGGGCATCGCTTTCATTCCGAAGATGAGATTGATAAGTCTATAAAAGCATATTTTTCATCAATTCCAGGAAATGGATGGCTTAAAACATTTAATCTTTGGAAAATTTGCCTACAAAAGTGCATTGATGTTGGAGGGGAGTACTTTGAACACTCCTAAGAGTTGATAAGTTTAACTTGTACCACTTAGCCATATCTCAAACATTTCAGTGTGACCCTTGTATTAAGATTAGGAGTACAGCATAGGTCAGAAAAATTTCAGATCAACACTTTTATAAAAGAACCTTTTACAAAAATTTGCAATCTACTATTAACGAATTTGTCTCTGTCCTTGTCATTAACGAAGCCATTAAAGTACATATTCTAATGTTTTTAGTATACTTTCATTAAATTTGTTCCTGTATCAATGTTGAGTGATTAATTTTTCACCATTCAATGTTATCATTTGGTTAATGTTATTAAATAGACAAGGACTTGATGTGGTCACAATAATTGGCACCTACAGTATTTTATATTATTAGCTTGATTTAAGGTAGGAAAAACTAGCTTAAATGAATATCAAAACTGTTGAGAAAAATACTTAAGATATGCAGCACGATACACTGATTTATTTCAAAGTTAAAATATAATATTCTGCATAAATCCTAATACATAATTTAAATGTGTATTCAGTACCTTGAGTTGCAGTATATGTCTGGACAACACTTTTATCTATGTTTCTCCTTTCACACACTTTAGCAAGGCGGGCTTCTAGCATGGCTTTGCGCTTTTTTTGCATTTTTTGAGTAACTAGACGCTGCTCTTCAGTCTAAAAATGATATATATATATATATATTAAAAAGAGGAACAAATTACAATAATTTTGTTACAGGAAATATGATACTATAAGTTAAATATTCACATTATAATGGTATAACATTTAGTGGAGTGCAGTGAGATGAAGCAAAGGAAGCAGTGCTTCACTCTCACAAATCATAAAGGTATCTATAATATCATATCTATAAGTTTAATTTTCAGTTTTATTACATTAATTCTTAATGTAAATTACAATTTTCGCACTCAACTTAACAAAACTGCAATTAAACCAATCGACATCTTCATTTTGTCTTCAAAAATACCATACTTTTTTGAAGACAAAATGAAGCTGTTCCCCCTCCCCCCCTCCATAAGCGAATCATTAGAGAAATAGCCTGGGCTAGAGCATGCGCATGAAACATTTTTCTCATTTCCAGTTTTATTTTGGAAACGTTGACTATTTCTTGAACGATGCAATGTAAGATATGCTCTATGAGATATTTGAGTGAGCGTGTTTAACTTTTAGCTATGTTTCAGTAATAAGAAATAATTTTCTGCTAAATATTCTCACATATATTAACCAGTTTCAGTTTAGTAAATGGTTCAATATATATTTGTATTTATGTTTCAGTCTCTTCAATTAGATATTAGTGAAATGATCGATTCTATATATAGAGTTTATATATTAATTAGGGTCTTTGTGTTTTAAATTGAACTGCTTTATAGGTTTCTTAAATTTTAATTTGTTTTAATCTATAATCAACATATTTTATGAATTTTTATATAATTATTGGCGAATTTAGAAATGTAGTTAATTTAGGATAATTATTGTTCCTAAATAATTTGACCTATTTGTTCAATCATGCTTTTTTGAATCAATGACATTGTTAAAATAATTTTTGATGGTAAAATCTGTTATAAAACTGAAAGTCATTTATGCATTATTTTTAGTTAGTGTACAAGAAAAAAAAGGCTTGCTGTATATGTCCAAACTACATTTTGCTGTTGGATTTGTCAATTGGAGGAAATGTTCAATATAGTTGGACAAAACCAAGTTTTAATTCATAAGGAAATAAGAATTCTATTTTAGTAAATATGAAGAGATATTTATTTTTAGAACTAGTTAACTAATTTTTATAAAGATACATATGTCCAATACTAATGGAATAAAAATGTGTAATTTAAACATCTTTCAGAGATGGCCAAGTATATAAAACCTGATATAAGAAGTTTGTACTGAGTAGGCTGTTGATTTATTTTTCACTTTCCAGGCGTAATGTGATGTGTTTGGTTTTTAACATTTACAATATACTTGAAAAGTGCTTATGACTTTATTCATTCTGTCTGCCTGTCTGTCTGCCCGTTCGCACGATAACTGCATAAAAATGACTTTATCAAAATGAAATTTTAGTATGTTGTTGAGACAGTCTGTGGGACATATGGGAATGTAAATGAATAATATTACCCAATTAGTTTTGGATTGAATCCGGGTTGAAAAAATGATATACATTGAACCCTATGGGACCTAAGTTTTTAAAACATTTTTTAAGTGAATGTAAAATTCATAAATTGCTTCGAAAGTTTTAGGAAATATTCAAATTATCTCATAAAATATATAAAAAAATTTCAGTAAAATATGTTTGGTAGTTTTTTAAATAAAAATTAAAATAATAATTACACTCATATAATATGAAGAGATCACGTGACCAACTTCAAAATAAAATATGGCATCCATCTTTTTTCCCAAAGTAAAAATCGTGAATTTTAAAGTTCTTTTAAATTTATATTTTGTGTGTTGCATCCATCATAAAACCGCTTTATTTTTGCGTAATTTTTGTGCATCTATATACTGCACCAAAGCAATTACAATATTTCTGAGTTTAAATGAACATCAAACTTTGATTATTTCTACAACGAAATCTAATTTTAATGGATGCAGAATGTAAACAAGTGATTGTAAAGATGAGTTGTATAAGAATTGCTGAATTTTTTTCACGCAAAATTATAAATCACTGGAATCTGGAATAAAAGTGTATGAATGAAATATTCATTACTTTCACATAGAGAACTAGACGATTTATATTTCGATGATGTCATTTGAATAAAGTTCATTTTTTTAATGAAGTTTTAAGTTTTCAAGTAAAATAAATTATCGCAGTTCTGTGATAATTAAAAAATTATCACTGCTAAATGTATCGCATTTTGCAGTTCAGTTGGAAAGTGTTTAATAATCAATGCTTTATGCATGATTGATCTTTCTTGTTATTCTTAATAAGTAACATCAAGCATCAATACATGTTAGCAACTCTTTTAAAAATATGTAAATTGGTTAGATTGGTTAGTAAACAATGTAAATTGGTTAGATTGGTTAGTAAACAATGTAAATTGGTTAGATTGTTAAGAACAAAGAATAAACAAATTAGTCTGAATTTGTGTTATACATGAAAAAAAAAAGCAGAAAAATTAAACGGCAAAAATGATGACTGAGTCTAAAATTTTTGTCGTTAGAACAAAATATGACTAACGACTGCTAATTTTAAACCCTCATAGCTAAGTAATAGTCACTGTTTTACGTTATGATTTAATTTTGCACCTTGTACCTCCATGTCAAGCTGTCGGGATGAATATTTCACATAAGTTTATTATGATGTGAAAAGTTATATAAAATTTATTAGTTTAAGACTATTTCTCAACCAGTATTTTATATTCAATTTCTTATTTTGTGTAAAGATGCAAAAGGATTAGTTTAAGACTGAAGTCAGGTTTGTTCATTGAATTATTCCAAAAGCAGACTTTTATGACATGTATTTCATTACCTTTGTACCTTTATGACTAGAGAACCTTCTCTAGTCATCCTTTATGACTAGAGAACCTTTTCTTTGTACCTTTATGACTAGCGAAATAATAATAATAAAAAAAACTCAACTAAGCTTATCTTTAAAATCTATGGTACAGATTGACCAAATTATGCTATTTAAGATGTCCTGTGGGAAAAATAACAAAAATATAAAATAGTAAATTTTTTACTACCTGTATATACTAGAGATTTTACATAGTATTAATTTGTAAATTATAACTTTTTAACACAAAAATATGAAAAAATTATAAGGTTGGTATCAATCAAGCCAGTAAAATAAAAGTATATAAATTAGTCGAACCATTTTTGAGTTATAAACTGTCATGTCAGACAGAAACAGGTTTTTACATTCTTGTTATTTTGTGTGTATGGGTGGGGAGATAAAATTTATATCAGAATATTTTCTGTATTCAACTTCATTGCTTGAACAAGTTCCATCAACATCCATTGCAGAGTTCAAGAGACATTTAGTTTAGAAATAACTTTTCAATTTTTTCTTTTACATGTTAGAAGATGAATAAAGCAGAAATGTATAGTATATACAGTCAAACCTATAGAAAATAGAATACTGTCATAAGCAGAAAATATTTTTAGCCTCATCCAAAAATTTAGAAAATGTATGTTATTTCCCCTGTGTGAAATGGAACATGCACAATACAGAAATAAACGTTCAATTTTAAATAATTTGTTAATATTTGCTGTGATGAACAAAAAATGGAAAATCATCCAACTATTTCAGCCATTTATTCCAGAGAACCATTTTTCACAAAAGAAAACTGAAGCTGGATTTTATTGTTTCCCATTTGAAGCTTTACCGTACCTTAGAGTATTGTTTTTCAAGTGGTGGGTAGTGACACAACATTCCTAAAGCAGAGGGAGACATAGATTGATCATTTTTGATTTACAAAAAGGGTGAGGACTCTTTTTTGTGTGAATCTGATGAGACGGAAGAGCTTTCATTCTCAGACCACCCAGCTCCATTGCATTCTCCTAGCGCCAGTGCACTTGCTGTCTTGTTTCTGTCTGTTATTGGAACTAAGTTACTATTGCTTTGAATTTGAACTAGACGCTAATTTTATGTACGTGTTTCAGCTATGATGACACTGCGGGAAAAAACATGTTTTGACTTTAGACTGTAAAGTACAAGTTATCGATACGAAAGAAAAGGATATAAATCACTAAAAAATTCAAAATAGGAAAAATGTAATTTTATGAAATAATGTAGAAGAAATAAGATTACAGCACAATAAAAGAAAAATGTAGAAGATAGGCAGTGAATAAATAAATGAAATCTTTTGGAAGTGGTTTCTGGATGCATGGTCTTGAAACTTGCTGTTATCTAGACTCACTTGCTATGGTAGTTGCTGAAAATCTTGAAAAAGACAATTTTCAAGCATCCAATGATTGGCTTGAAAGTTTGCGTAAAAGACATAGAATACAATTTAAAGATATTTGTGGCAAAGCTGGAGATGTGCCTGTAGAGACAATTAATGTGTGGATCATTAAACTGATTGAAAAATATGAGCTTTACAATATCGCAAGTGGTGATGAAAATGCATTATTTTTCCGAGGTTTGCCAACTAAAACTTTGTGTATGAAACTCAAGGAGAAAGATGTGCCAGAGGAAAGCATTCAAAAGAATGTCCAACTGTATTTCTTCGTACCTTTATGACTAGAGAAAAAAAAAAAAAAAAAAAACTCAACTAAGCTTAACTTTAAAATCTATGGTACAGATTGACCAAATAATGCTATTTAAGATGTCCTGTGGGAAAAATAACAAAAATATAAAATAGTAAATTTCTTACTACCTGTATTTACTAGCTTAAAGAATATATGAATACCTTTTTACTTTCCCTACAATATATGGTAATGGATAGGGAAAGTATAGGAATTGTGTTGAAATAGGAACTCAAGTTTTAGACTGATCCACACATTGCAAGCACTCTAATGCAGGCTTGAGCGATGTGGCAATTTCCACATAGTGATACATCGGCAGTCTAATATTGTGATATCACGATACATTGTGATGTTAATCCCATGAACATGAACAATGTATGTGACTAAAGCTTGAACGGCAACGCAGGTGGATAAAAAACTGAATTGAACAAACATACAATAATTTGGTTTAGAAAAATATTTGTTTATTTTTATTCACACTATAAAAATAAAAAAGACATATTGCTTTGATATGGAATATTTAGAAGATGAAAATAGAAGCTGTCGAAAGCAATAAATTAACCGAAAGCAATAAATTTGGAATCAAATCAAAGTGAATAAAATGGGCAATAAATGGAATTGCAAATTAGCCAATTTAAATAAATTTAAATTGCTAAAACCCAAAAAGAACGAACTTTCACCGTTTTTAACACAAAACCTATGGAAAAGAACCTATTTGGAACAGAAGAATATCAAAAACCTAAACAATTGGAAAATGAATAACTAAAAGAGAATGACTATGTAAATAAGACCCCTGAACACGTTTAGATTAAAAGCAAAATTCCTAAAATTATTAAATATCCAAAAGTATAACCCAACAACTCCTTCGAACGTCCCAAAAAATTTTTCATTTGAAAAATGAAAAATTGTAGCTAACACATGACAAAATTCCGCGAAACGAAGGAGAGAAAAAAAATCAAAATCACACTATATCTGTAACATGAGCCATAAAAATCACATAAAAATAATCAAATTCCTTATAAGTAAATCAAAAATCAAATATTCACTTCACTAAACATTTTCATAATATCAGATCATAAATTTCTCAACTTTTCTCTAAACTCTTAAACATACATATAGATTCAATATTAAACTCTTCAACTTCACTATAACTCCATATTATGAAAAGTTCATCATTTCATTTTTAAAATGCTCCAACAAATATGCCATCAAAGAGAAGTAGTAGAAAAATAATAAACAGATCTCTATATCATTAGCTGTTATAAAAAAAAACATAAATTTTAACGAAAACTTTGGACCAGCCAAAGAATTCCAATAATCTAAACAAATTTTGAAACGGCACCTTAAATAACAACCAATAAATATAAATCATTAAATTCATCACCAATCTCCTCCTCTACAAAGAAAACAATTATTCGAAGCATAATTTCCACTTTAAATAATAATATCAATTTTGGTTCAAGTTGCAAATAAAAAAAATTTTTTTTTTCTTGTGGAATATTTACCCCAAATAACAAACTCAATTCCCTAACAATTTGGAACTGAACTAAAATTTAACCGACTTGTTTACAAATTATACCATAAACTGATTACTTGGCAAATTAGGTCGTTTAAAAGACAAATATACACTAAAATAACCTTATGCATCATTTTACACTAATAACAATAAACACGATTCCAATAAATATGGTGCAACCTCTTGCACTCTCAACAACAATAATCTCAAATGTCATATCCGCATCTCTGGTAATCTCGAACAATTCTCATAATTCAAAATTCAACAATATATTTCATGTATAAATGGTACATTTAAATTCACTAACCGCCAAGTTTATCAAAATTTCTTTAAACAAAATACCAAAGGAAAAATCAAATTACAAATCCCCATTTAATTTCAAAACCAAACAGAACTCAAATTGCATTGCACAATTTGAAATATTCCACAAAAAAAAAAAAATAATTCTCCTATAATAAAATAAATTTTCTACTTTAACGACCAAAAAATTTAAAGACAGTATAAAAAATAACAGATTTAGAATCAAGAACAAACAAACATTTTATCACCAGTCTATTTGAGTATGAAAACCAAACACATGATCAATGTGAAGAACAAGATAACTCAAGTTGACATTTATGTCACACTCATATTGGAGTGTAAAAAACAACTGCATTACCCAATTTTTCAATTAATCAACAGCATTTCATTAGCCACACATCAAACATCAGTGAGCATTTAAATCTCAATTCCAAATCAGAACATAAAATATTCTAAGTCGAAAAAACTACTGCTTTTAATTCAATATAATTTAACTTAATAACAAAAATTTCTCATTAAATTTACTCACTTAACTTTACTCTATTTAATCAAAACAATTCTAAATGTTGCTGGGAGCGTGGGTTACAAGAACAACAAATAAAAAAATTGTTAATGAGATGGGATTAGAACAAAAAATGTAAATTCCATAAAGTGTGTTGTAAATTCCATAAAGTGTGTTCCCCGCAAGTCTATAATTTCCTAAATTTATGATTTAAATTCAATTTCCAACTACTTCAAATAATAAAACTCAAATCAATTTAACTTAAATTAAGGAATGCTTGAATAAAAATTCTAAATGAAAAAGTCAAATTCAAAAAATTCTAAATGAAAATATTTAAATTAATCTTAAAATTTCAATTTTAATCAAATATTAAAATAAATTCCTCTATTTTAGTTTAAGAACATTCTAAAATATCAAACCTCAGTTTAAGAACATATCAAAATTTCAACAGTAATCACTTTTAGAATAAACAGGTATAGATCTAATTTACTCAAATTTCATTTTTAAGAACAAAAATTATCAAGAACATCTATTACAGTTAGCATGAATAAGCCCCTAGACTGGTCAAACGGTGCCAATTGTCGGGAGGAGGGGGGGGGGGTATTAAATACAAAATATTAAATATAAAATACAATATTAAAATTATTCAATTGTTTGTCAAACTTGAATTTAGAATAAAAAGAACATCAGTTAGCCAAAAGGGGAATTTAGAACATCCTAACAATAATCCAGGATACGTAACTTAAAATATATAAGTTGAGGGGTCTTAGACATGCTAATTTAATTTAACTTTAAATACTGTAAAAGAATAAAATTAATGAAAAGATATCACCGATAAACGGGAAAACGCTGAACGGCCGTAATAAAGTCCCGAGGACGAAATCGATGTCAGTCATCATCAGCTTGGGTGCAGTCCCTTTTTGCTCCAGAAAAGGTCAAATGGAGACGTATCTCCCGTAAAGCATCGGTACATCAAGTGAGCCCAACCATTCAAGTTGAATATGGTGCTCCAAAACTTAACGAAAAGAACACTCCCGAAACCTGATCTGCACAAAAACGGGCAGCTCCTTCACATCATATAAAATTCTCAGCCGAGAGTAGCAGAGCGCCAGTGGACATCACTCGGAACAAAAGAACAGATAGCTCCATCATCAAAACCATGAAGTAAACAATTGGAGGTCCGGTCCTGGGACTCGGAAAATTTAAACTACTCAGTTCACTATGAAAGAACAAATCCGACCTCCGGAACTAAACTACTATTCCAAAGGCGCCGACGATACTTCAGTAGACATCAACCACTTCGCTTGCAACGTTATTTCGAGTAAACAACTCTCTGCTATCAGGATACAACACATTTACAGGCAGGCCAGGAAATAAAACGTTCGTTCCTCAGAACGCATATGCCATTCGAATTTCGCTCAGCTCGCGCTAAAATCAACAACTCTATATGACTACATTTTAGTTCCAATCAAGAGAAGAGAAGAGAAAGAGAATGAAAAAGAGCGCAAGTTTATTTACATACTGCGAAACATCGCTGCCACAGATTGTAAACATAATTATCGATGAACGATAAAATAATTAATGACAGGCGATTTTAATATTTTAATATTATTATTTATTTATTATTTATTATAATTTTAATATTATTATTATTATTTATTTTAATATTATATTATTTTATATTATTATTATTAACCAATTAAAAACTCGAAATTTTAAAGAAGAGAATTGGAATTTTAAAGCAGACGAAAATTAAAAAGAAATGAAGTGAAACGATGTGGAATAAATGAATTCGGCAACAATTTAAATATGAATGATTCTGAAATATTTAAAAAGCTGAAAAATTGCGATGAATTAACGAATTTTTAACTGAGAGCAATAAATTTGGAATCAAATCAAAGGGAATAAAAAGGGCAATAAATGGAATTGCAAATTAGCCAATTTAAATAAATTTAAATTGCTAAAACCCAAAAAGAACGAACTTTCGCCGTTTTTAACACAAAACCTATGGAAAAGAACCTATTTGGAACAGAAGAATATAAAAAACCTAAACAATTGGAAAATGAATAACTAAAAGAGAATGACTATGTAAATAAGACCCCTGAACACGTTTAGATTAAAAGCAAAATTCCTAAAATTATTAAATATCCAAAAGTATAACCCAACAGCTCACCAATTCTCTGGTGTCTTGTTGTGGATTCTCTTCTGGAAAGCATTGATATCTCTGGTGTTTCTTGCATTGGATATGCTGATGATGTTGTCATCGTTGCCAGGGGCAAATTTGGCAACACTGTCTCTGACATGATGTCTACTGCTCTTAGGAGGGTTGAAACATGGTGTAAAAATGCAGGTCTTACGGTTAATCCGCAGAAGACTGCTTTAGTTGCGTTTACAAGGAAACGCATACTTAATCTTGGGAATATTTGCTTATTTGGACAGAAGCTTATTTGCTCCAAGGAGGTTAAATTCTTGGGAATTTACTTTGACAAGGAACTTAATTGGAAGAGACACTTGGACTACTGCACAACTAAAGCCAGAAGAATCTTCTGGTCTTGTAGGAATGCCATTGGGAAAACCTGGGGCCTTAATCCCAGAGCTATTCATTGGATTTACTCGATGATAGTCTGTCCTATCATTTCTTATGGATCCATTGTTTGGTGGTCCAGAATTAGAAATGAAACTGCTAAACTTGATTTAGTTAAGCTTCAAAGGATGGTGTGCATTGCAATCTCCGGATGCATGAAAACCACTCCTACTGCAACTCTTGAACTCTTACTTGGCTTGCATCCGCTCTATATGCGTATTGAGGCAGAAGCACTTATCTGCATGAACAGACTCAAATATCTGAAACACTGGAAAGATTACTCAAGGTATTTATCTTGGGGTGAACTTAACAGTAATGTTGCTAGGCATCCTTATTTTTGTATGCCACCTGATGGCATACACGTCAAATTTACGTTTGATAAGCCTTATGAAATTCTTGTCCCCTCGCGGGATGATTGGAAGAGGACTCCAACCTACAATAAACATAACTGTTTTGTATGGTATACTGATGGCTCGAAGATTGGCACTAGTACTGGTGCGGGAGTCTGCTGCCCTGATGATGGCACTAAGCTATCTTATCCGCTTGGCAATTTTGCTACTGTCTTTCAGGCTGAAGTATTTGCCATTCTTATGTGTTGTAGAATTTGCTATGACAGAAAGTACGAGAATAGCCAGATTTTCATTTGTTCTGACAGTCAGGCTGCTCTTATGGCTCTGGGGAAATTCACTGTGACGTCTTCCCTTGTCTGGGAATGCTATAAAGCTCTCTGTAAAATTGCTAGTAATAATAGTGTCATTCTGTACTGGGTGCCTGGTCATTCGGGCATTCCTGGCAATGAATTGGCAGATGAACTTGCTAGGAAAGGCTCTAATACTCCTTTTGTGGGCCCTGAGCCAGCCTTGGGTATTCCCAATGATCTTATCAGAAGAATTGTCTTTGACATCTTCAGGAAGCTTCAATGCAAGAACTGGCGTGACACTAAAGGGCAAAGGCAAGCGAAAATTCTCAATTGTAATTGCCCTAGTGCACGTCAAAAGGAACTCTTTAGACTCAGTAGAACTGGCATCAGGAGAGCTGTTGGGCTCCTTACTGGGCACTGCACTCTCAAGAGACATCTTAATATTATGGGTGTCTCCAAGGATTCGCTTTGCAGAGGCTGCAATTACAGCGAAGAAACTGCAGCTCACATTCTGTGTGAATGTGAGGCCTACTCTGCTCACAGATTCGAACACATTGGTCGTCATGTGATTGAACCCTGGGAGCTGAACGACATTCCTGTCAAGTGCCTGCTTATGTTTGCATCGGTTACTGGTCTCTTCTCTTAGAGACCTTCACTTTTTGGGGTAGTACAATAGACCTCTGGTCGATGTGCTAGGCTCTTCTGGAGCCACCCACCTTCATTTCATTCATTCATAACCCAACAAAGCAAACTGATACTTTTGGACTCGCAGTAATGCACAAAACTGAATTGCAAAATTCTAGCATTTCAAATTCAATAATATACGAATTTATGGGGTGACCTCCATATTTCAGCAGTTCCTCCAACTGATCGCCATGTTTCATAATGAAATATGGCAGTTTCCGTAAATTCGCACATTTTATGGATATAAGTTCTTAATGCTATTAAGGGTCGTAAGAACACTGAATACTAAACTAAAAAAAGGAGAAATAGAAACTAAAATAAAAGGAAATGTATTATTAACTAAAAAGAAATCAATACAAATCTTATCTTACAGGAAAAAAAAAAAAAAATCTAGATATGAAAGCTATTTCCCGCATAGCCACCATAATCTCCCATTTCCCGCCCATCTAAGCATTTATAAACTATGTGATATTTTTTGCCCCACCTCCTCACTCCTTTTCCTATAAACAACCATTAAAGTTAACTAATGTTATTACCACCCAGGCCTGCCATGTTTATTATTATAAACATTCCAGTCAATAATTTACACAGTCTTCTCTTTCCAATCCAAACAGATTTTTACATCTGTTTAGATTGGAAAGAGAAGACGAGTGGAATGCAGACTAAAAGTTGAAAGCTGCTAGAGAAAGTTTCTTGCGTGATCAAGATAAACTTGATTGTTGCAATTTTTGCCAGTTTTAGAATGAATTGTAAAAACAGAACACACATAGACAATGCGATAAAAATCGGGAGATGATTTGCACTTAGTTAATTATAAAATTTCAAGAAGAGATAATCCGCAGATTATATGTATTATCTGTATCCCGAGAAAATATCAACATGAAATTCAAAAAGTGAAGTATCTTAGAAGAATCTAATAATTGTTAATTAGTATAAGATTTCTTGGTGCTACGGCATCGAAAAGCAGAGTTAGTGCTGTGATACTGGGAAATCACAATATATTGGCAATGATGGCACTGGGAATTTATGCATGCACTAAGGAAATCCGAAAACTAGAAGTCAGCGTTTAGTGCTGAAAATATTGGGATATCACGATATATCGTCGATCATGATGTATCGTCAATATGAAAATCTCAAAACTGTTATGGCAATGTCGACTTCACACAGGTTTTTCATGATATATCGATATATCACTCAAACCTACACTCTAGAACATTAAAAATCTATTTTTAATATAGCGTCTGATGCGTTCAAAAACTATTTGACAAAATTTCACAAAATTCAAAGATTTGTCTCTTGTGGATTATCATGGTGCTAATTGTATTTTGATATGATAAAGAAAAATAGAACCTGCCTTTTTTGTGAAATGGATCTCAAAAATCACTAAAATCATAAATAAAAAACTAAATATGCTTAAATATATTGATTAAATGCTTGTTTTTTGATGTAAATTTTGACAAAGAAAGGAATAAGACCAGCCATACTATAGGGCGAACTGTTAAGATATTTCAGGTTCTGACATTTTTGTAATTTCACTATTTGAAAATACAAGCAGTTGCTAAATGAATATGAAAATTGAATTAAAACTGCAAATGTGGGATAACTTTAAAGTATCCATGTAGTTTTGTGCAATTAAAATTAATGCATTTTGAAAGAAAGAGAAAATGAGTTTGAGTCTGTAGGGAAAGTCGTATGTTGCCCACATCAGATGTTTTAGAATTAAGAAATTAAAAATGCATTTAAAATAATATTTTCACAGTTTGTAAAAAGAAAACACTTTTTCTTGAAATAAATTAAATATATTTAATATTTTTACTGTAACAGATATTTTAGTTCCGGACATATAGCCTTCACTAACATGCTATTATTCCATTGTCATCAAAAGGCAACAGCAGGCTTGATAGTTGATGAAACACAAAATAAAAATAGCAAAGAGTATAATGAAATGGCTGAACTTATGTATAAAGATTATTAATAACCTACCTGGTGTCTCAAAGTGTTCAATTCTTCCATTTGTTCTTTTCGTTTAGATTCATCCATTGAAAAGGCAAAATATCCTGTACCGTGATCCCGTACTTCTACATGATCAATAATAAAAAATAGTAGCATTAAAATGTTACAAATTAAATGTTAAAATTTATGTAAAGGAGAGTTTTAAATAGAATGCAATTTTACACTAATATAGCTAGGTGAATAAATGTATATTTACATATTTTATAAGATTAATTAACATATTTTTCAGCTACACATTTTAATAAAATGAATTAGAAGAGGTTAGAAACTAAATTAGAAAATTAATTTAAAAAAACTATATTTTTTTTTCTAACTTACAGTTAGTAAAATACATATATTTTACTAATTGTACATAAGTTAGAAATATATATATAATAATAAATATAGTATAGGATCGTTTATCTGGCATCCCGTTATCCAGAAAGCTTTGAAAACCGGAATTGGGCAAAATGATGCCAAATTTTAGACAAATAAATATATTTTCATTAAAAATTGGTCAAATAACTTATTTTTTTAAATCTCGCCAAATGATAATAAGTGTTTTTACTACCGATTTCTTTGTAGTTACTACGGAAAAAGTCTTCATAATACGAATTGTGGTTCTTCCATGTTTTCCTATGGAAAACTGCTGTCGGCGGATAAAAATTTACCATCACGTGTGCTGTTAATCCATGCAGCAACGGAAATTTATGCTTGCATAATTTATTAAATAATATCTCATATTTCTTGGACATAATATATTATATTCTTCATAAAAAGTTTCTAAATTTGGCATAAATCGCTAAATGGGTCATTGAGATTTGTTACCTTTGTATAGCATTTCTTAAATTACGGATGGCTTGCTCTTTTCTGATTATATCCAAAAGATATATCCAATGTTTTTTCGCCAAAAGAAAATCACAAAAGTTATTATTTTCCAAAAAATTTATTACAACAAACTTTGTGTTTCCGTGCTATACTGCATTATGTATGCAGTTTAAGTGTATCACTCCCATGTTTGTGCAATGCAATTATGGCCCGATACTTTTTTTCCTTTGCATCGAATGTAAAAAAAAAAAAGTAGCTGTAAAACATAATTTAAAACCAACATCCTTTTGACTTCTTCAGACAGTGCATTTTCTCACGAGACTCTGATTTGTGTATTTTCTGCCGATTTTCGAATAAATATGTAAGTGTTTAAGGAGAAATTGCCTTTTTTCTTTTTTAATGAAAACAACTCACTCGACAACCATGACTTACATTTGGCTCAAAATTATTGGTAAGTTTCTAATGTGCTTTATTTATTTGTTGGCAATTTGAAAAAGATTCTCTGGCAATATCACGAAAATCAGCATTTGTATACGATCTTTGTTATATTTAATTTTACTGTAAAGGCATTTTCAATTTTTGCAACCTGTTTGGATTGACTAAAATTTTATTAATAAATTTATATGTTTTATGTGAGAAAATTACTTTTCAAACATGTAGTTAATGAAATGAAGAGTTATTTTCTAGAAAGATGTGTTAAAGAAATGATTTTTTCACTTGAAATACAGCCATTTTGACAGGATATATTAAAATTTGATGTATTCACATCTAAAACTATGGTGTTACAATTTTATTAAAAATAAATAAATGTTATTATCTTTGGTGTAAATTTGTGTTCTATCAAGCCTCAATAATCAATTTTTTTTTCTTTCATGTTCTAAAGAAACTTTTTTTGTTTCTTATCTTTCATGTTTCGACTCCTTTTCATAATTTTTTCTTAACAACTAGATCTGATTCTAATTTAGTTACATATCACATATTTTTAATAATATATAATTAAGTATACATTTTCATTGCAAAATAAAGCTTTATGTAATGCATTTATGCTTGAAAATTAAATTACAATTTTCTACAACATTGTAGAACATTCCATTTGGGAACCGATAAACCGATAGATATGATATTTTTTTGTTTTTTTTAATACTTTAATATTAAGAAAATGGGTTTTCTTTAACTGCCTTTCGTCCTGAAACAAAATGATGTGCAAAAAGATGATAAAATACAGAAATATCTCACTAGCCTAAAAGATAGACACTGGAGGCCAGGAATAAGTTGTCGGATCTTGTGTATCTGTATGAAAGGACAACTCTTAATGTCGAAGGTCATTCGGCGCTACGTTCAAATGTTTATAGTCAATTGTCCCCCCATCTGTTATTTATCTTTAGCATAGTATGGAGATCTTTAACTCTTGATACATAAATGGAAAAACTGAGTGAAAAATCTTTTTTAAAATATGTAAGCCACAATATTCCTAATTAGATGTATAATATAAATATTGTGTTTGGTGTTTCTAGTTGAAGACAGAGTTGCTAAATTGCATGACATCAGGCTACTTTTGTACTCTGCGACATTTAGAAACATAAATAACTAAAATACTAATAAAATAATGCTGAGGTGCATCTTTTCGAGTCCCGCAGTACCTGCATAACTAATTTCACGGCCGTACGATGCTTAGATATCCTGCTACAGACTGCACACACACACATACAGGGCCCGCGCTAGGAATTTAAAACTGTTAGCCAACAAATTAGCCAAATTGAAAGATCATTAGCCAAATTACATGATTATTAGTCAAAGATATCGTCGCCATCGGTGAAAAAATTTCTACTTTTAAGCCATAATGCAGCTAATAATATTAATTTCATTCTAAACAAGATATAAAGATGGGTAGATTTCATTTTTTTAATCATTAAATAGGCTATTAGTAAATTAAACTTGTATTTACCAATGAAAGATCTCAATGAGTTACAAAAATGACAAATTTATTTTATAATTCACATAGTTTCATTATCATATAAACCAGGCAAGCGTCGAATTTTTGTACTATAATACCAATTTTCAAAAGCTGCCTTAAAGTTAAATTCTGGCAATCCATATCTGGCCCTTCACTATTTATAAGAATCAAGTCACTGAGATTTTTTACTCTGATGTTACTACTTAATGAAATTTACGTTCTGTTTACTAAAGCCTCTTTCAACGATGGATGTTGTCATAGGACATGTGAAACCAATTCTTGCTACATCCATAATATTTTTATATGCAGTATCATTATATTTCTTAGGCACCAAAACTATCTAAGGGATAAATTTTTATGTTGGTTTTAAAATTCAGGCAGGCGTAAGGATCGTATAAAAACCACAAAGATGATGATGAAGATGAAACGAAAACAAGCCAGGCAGGCTTAAAAATTCGTAACAAAAAGATAAACTATGATTCAACTTATGACAAAAACAGAAAACAGCAAGTTGGCATCTGTGATAATATTCAGCAGTGACCTTTTTCAGTTGGTTTTAACTAAAATTAAATGCTTTTTTTATTTACCGTATATACTCGCGTAAGTCGAGAAATTTGTGAAAAAACAACAACTTCAAAGTGGGGG
Organism: Amaurobius ferox; assembly: GCA_951213105.1. NCBI lineage: Eukaryota > Metazoa > Arthropoda > Arachnida > Araneae > Amaurobiidae > Amaurobius > Amaurobius ferox. The sequence goes on from OX578144.1 coordinate 81,595,658, forward strand.
GGGGGGGGGGGGGGTCGATTTATATGCGGAGTCTAAAAAAAACAAACATTGTAAGTCTAAAAGTTATTTTTTCCCATAAGACAATCGATCCTAAAACAATGCGGTAGTAATTACACAATCTCACACTTTTAATTTCTCTGCCCTCCAGATGCTCCGGACTACCATTGTATACGCGTCATCAAAAAATATACATACATTTTCGTTCGATGTTTTTCACTTATTTCTCTGTTTACGGTTGATCGTTTTCGACAAAAAATGGCTCTTTTCAGAAAATATTCTGTAACACGGATTGTTAATTTAAATTTTATGCTATTCTACTATTACATGTTTGATATTATTTTAATGGCTCTTTAGAAGTGTATATATTTTATAATGGTTTCTGTTTTTCATATTCTCTTTATATACAAGTTTTTTCGTTTACTTTGTATACAAGTAACTTGTTATAAATATTTTTTGTTTAATTTTGTGAAAGCAAAATTTATATTAATTATACCTGCATTTTCAAGCATTTTTTTAAAGTCTAAAAGACATTGAATTGCATTTTATTTGCTAGAATGTTTTTAAACTCGATATAACCTTTCCATTTTACATTTATAGTTAATTTTTGTTCAATTGTTCTCTCTCTGTCAGTGATTATTCTATACACAAGTCAATTTTTAACATACTGTGTATATTCTTTTCATGCGCCATATAGCTTTTCTACGGCTGTATTGCATTTTTTTGTGTGATAATTAGTGCTTAAAACAGGATTCTTAAAATTTTATCTAAGTATTATATACTTTCTCTGTATTAATGCGCTAGATTTATTCTTAAATTATGTTATACATATATCTTTAAATATAATGTCTACAAAATCCTTTACGAGAAATGTCATTTCGCTAGGATGGCTGGGAGAAAAGTCCATCGTTTATCCAAACGCCCAAAACTGAAGGGCTAGGCCCAGTAAGCGAAGGGGAAAAGAGAGAATCCCGGGGGTCCCGGCCAGGCCCAGTAAGCGAAGGGGAAAAGAGAGAATTCCGGGGGTCCCGGTCAAGGACGCTTGAGAGACAGAAATGCGCTGTCTGCCGTCCGTTTTGAGGAGCAGCGTGCTGGGAATTAAAGAATACCTGGAGCTTGTCACACGAGAACGAGCATCCCCAAAACAGACGGGAGACAACGCTCGTATGTCATAGGCCTACTTGTCTGGAATCGGACTTTTATTCCAAATTAAATCGGACTTTTATTCCAAATTAAATCGGACTTTTATTCCAAATTAAATCGGACTTTTATTCCAAATTAAATCGGACTTTTATTCCAAATTAAATAGGACTTTTATTCCATATTACTTCCCAAAAAAATATTTACGAAATTTTCACAGTTTCCAAAAAATCCTTCGCCATTTTTTTCGCCAAAGTATTTTTTTTATTGTCAATTTTGCGATCTTTTCGCATTTGGCGCGTAGGCGAATGGCTAGCGCGGACCCTGCACATATATATCTTCCAGAAGAATGTCGAAGGCCACTTGTCAAAGTATATATACAAGGCTATTTTACATGTACGCCTGGAAATGTTTACAATTGACAGTTTGATACACATATAGTTTAAGTAAAAAGTTGTAATTGGCCAGAAAATTCCAGAAATCCGAAATTAATCTATTGGGAGGGTTGTGTGTGTGTCTGGAGGGGGGATCTATCCATATCTAGTTCATATTTGATTAAATCTCACTATTGCAATGGATATGAATAACAATTGCTGTACGGAAGTTAAAATTTTCAGCCTCATCATCCTACTACCTTCTTTACTTATTTGACTTGCATCTTTTTTTTTGTAAAATTTGGTTTGCATTAGCCTAATCAAAAGAGGAATATAAAAAAAGCAAAACAACTTCTATAACCTCTCCAGAAAAAATAAATAAAGCAAAAAGAGAGATGGAAAAATCATGAATGGTGCATTCCCTCATCTGTCCGATAAATTGCAAATGTCTTTTTTTTTATGAAAATTTTGGTTGATTATTCTTTGCTTGGTGTCAATTTGGGCTAAAAAGTACTGAAATTTTGAAATCATTAAGTGTTTTTGCTCTAAAAACCAATATTTCCAAATATAATTATTCAGACTGGCATCCTCTAATGTTCTTCATTTGTGAAAAGTCATAGTCAAAATAAAACAAAACAGAGTGTGAGCGAGAGTTGACAATTATGATGGCTGTGATTAATGATTTTATTTTGTGTTTATGGTAACATTGGGATTAAGGTGAAGTGTGGGGTTAATATATATATATATATATATTTTACCTCAATATAAAACTTATTTCTCAGTTATTATTTTTACTTTCTCATAATTTTTAAAAGAATATAGTATAGAGAAAATATTGTTTTCACGAAACTTTTCGATTTCGAGATTGTGATGCCAATATATGTTTTAGGGCCTTCCTGAACACGTTTTGGCTATTTTTAACATGATGTGCGTCTGTGGTTTATTTCTTGTGTATATGATAGCTGCCACAAATATTTATGGATTGTCATAAAACTTTATATTCGGTGGCTTTGTTAACAAAAAATGTAAAACTTGATAGAACTTTTGTAAATTCGGTTGAAAACTTTGAAATCTTAATTTTCTTAACATGGCAGATTAATTTCCACAGGCAGGGACGACCTGGGGGTTTATGCCTATGATCTGCCAGGAATTCTTAAAGTGGCAGTATGACATGGGTGCATAAAAGGGTTTATTTATAGCTGAATGATCACAAAACTTTTCGTTTCAATTATTATTGTGAAAAATAGCTGCGATGCAATTTTATGTTTGTGGCATCATTAACCACATCTGGGGGAGGAAGAATTATCTTCCTGAAATACTAGTAAGAGTGACGTTGATCCCTGGATAGCTCAAGTGATCGAGCGTCGGCTAGCAAAGCGACAAGTTTGCAAATAGGTAGTTTGTAGTTCGTGTCCATGCAGGAACAGTGGTTCTTTTCTTTATAAAATTTCTTACATACTTAAATATTTGTGTACAATAACAGATTGTTTTCAAATAGTATAGCAAACCCTGAGGTATGCTATAGTATATTTTGTTAATTGCATAAATTGCAACTTTTTATTGGGATCAGATTGGAGACACAGGCTCGTGACCAGTGAAGCTGACAAAATTTTCAGGCACCTATGTAAAAAATGCACCTATACAATAAATGCCCCCTTCTTTACAAGTTATTGAATATTGACCTTTTTTGTAAACTGTTTATGTGGCTCAGGTCCTCAAGCCTTCTGGTCCTATATGCAAAGAATCCTTTTGTTCCTACCTGTTGGTGGCCCTACTTGTGACAGGTTTTCTTTCTGTTTATTCATCCATTGACGTACATAGTCTTTCTTTTTCGTTTTTAGCCTCCTCCACAATTTTTCATTGAAGCATTGCGTAACAACGGCAGCAGATGATTTTCTGAAAGGTTGCTGAAAATGTTTCCTGCTGCAAATGTGCAGAAAAGATTTTCAATGATGTTTGTCTACAATTCACTAGCACGAATATAACTAGCAATGACCAAATGCATTTCCTTACAAGTACCATTGAAAAGTTTTGATTAAGATATGGTTTTTTATTCGTGTATTTATATTCTCTTTTATCTGTGATTACAATCCAAAATGTTGTATTTTATACATTTTTTTTCTATTTTCTATAGAGCTATTGTTTTACTCTGTGCAAATTAATGTAAATTATTTATTATTTCATGGTCATTCTTTTACTCTGATTTTCAGAAGAATGTATAAAATATTTATTAATTAACATGTGTATCATAAATGTTTTCATTTTTTAATATTTACGAAGGTGGTCAGTTATAAATTATGGCTGAAATAAGTTTTATACAGCAGTTAATGAATTTGCTATGCATTATAATAGCGATCTAATCGATATTGGTATCAGTATTGGATCATATCGGTTCTTTGGCAATCCGATAGTATCGATTATTCAGTATTGGTTCTTTGGTAATCCAATAGTATCAGTTATTCGGTATCAGTTCTTCTTTGGTTTTGTGACATCCCTAATATATATTATATATATATATATATATGTATCTGAACACTATCCATTATTTTGTCTCATAAGCTCATACAGACAAACCAAAGATATTATTAGACTCAGAATAATATCTACTATAAATAAATGTGCATCTAATTTACATAAGGTGTCATATTTACATCTAGTTGCTCATTATTTCCAAAACTCAAATGGCATAACGCCTTTGTCAGTACCTGATATGGGGGTCATGTCGGCAAATAGGGTGTGATGAAAATGCTTGAGATTTTGAAAGATTGTAGCTCGACGTGCAATAGTCAGAGGGAGACAGCAGTGGTATCAAGCGTTAGGACGAGAATGCGTACATGTTATGAGGGGTGACTCATTGGGATGATACGCTCGAGAGAGAAATGTGGTCGAAAGAGAGATAAATGAAGTTTTCGAAGTCATAAAATTTAGTGTCTTTAGGGCTGTTCATAAATTTTCTCCACAAAGTTGGATGAAAATTATTGGAATTTTATTTGAATCCTCCAAACATGCATTTTCAATTTTTATTTCAACTGTTTTAATTAGAAATTTTATATTTCTTTGACTATTGGCTTTTACATTTATAGCAAATAGATGCACATCACATTAAAACATTAAACAACATCAACACTTTTTCTCGTTCTTGGCACAATGTTTTTCAACTTTAATTACTTACTAATATATATAAAGAAGTTCAATATTATTTAATTTGATACAATTTACTATAATCAGTAATACATGTACATGAAATATTACAACTTAATAAGATATAAGGTGGTAAATCACTGTCAATAACTTCTTGAATATGTTGTGGCATAGAATCCACAGTGGTGCTAAAGAAAATTTCATCAACTCGAAAAATTCAATATTTTCAAAATAAATGTGAAATATAGTGTAATAAACCTAAATGTTGCATCCTATATTTAGTGCATTGACCCCTATATGAAAATTTCAAGTGTCATTACTATTTAGCAATTATTATGAGACAGTAGAGATTACTCCATGTTATCTAAAAATTTCACATTATTTTAATTATGTAAAACTCTTTATTATAAATATTTAATAAAATAAGAATATCACATATTTCTCTTTATTATTAAAGATTTAATAAAGTAAGAATGGCATATTTTTCACATTATTTCAGAATATTTCACACTTATAATACTTGTTACTCAAGTCTTCGGATGAGTCGGTCGTTCTGGGCTTTCGACACTTATAATACTAAATAATTTTTGTGCATTACTGAATACTCTCTTCGTGAGTGTATTCATCAATATCAAACACTTTAAATGTCAATTAAAATGTGCTACTGTTTTTTCCATCAAAGTCACAGAAATACGTTGGTGATTCAATTTTTTGAACACCACTGTATCAAGCTGTAGACAAGGTAGGTAATCCTGCCGAAATAATTCCCACGTTACATAAAGCAGATCTCCAAAGCTAATTCTCATTAACATTTTATAAAATAGCTTGCTTACTTTCAAACATAGCTACAAAAAATAAAATTTGCTTACAAAATGTTTTTCACAGTCATCGTTATGACTTCTAAATGCAATGAATAATTCGAAAGTAATTAAAAAACTTATATTATTATTTCTATTTTCAATGAGATAACCCAAATCTCTTGCACATCATATAAAGTCCTAAGAATGCAAATTTAGCCTTGGCCTACATATTCTTCAAGGACATTCCTTACAGTGAAGAAATATATGCATTTAGTTTAATTTGCAACTTTATTGTTGATTTCGATTTTCAAATAAAATTTAAAATTAAAATTATTTTATATAAAAAACTTTCATAATATTAAAGGCAAAGTTCAAGTTATATAACAAGAAACAGAGATAGCATGTATTGATCTAAGCTGAATGGACTTTCAAATTTGTCATTTTACTTTAATTTATGGATTTTTTCCTAATACAAAGGAAATAGCAATGTCTGATCATTCATTGCACGCCAAGAGTCCAAACTTTGCATTACACTGCAATTTTTGAAATTTTCTTCCGAATATTTTCCATTGGAAATTGATGGATGGTCCCTAAAAAGCTTTAAAAGGATGCAGTTTTGAATACAGGTCTGTTTTTCAATAACCGAAAGGAATGAACTAAAATTTTGAATACAAAGGTTTCCGACAGTGCTGAATCAACTGTTGTCAAAATTTACCCACGTTTCACATCATATTTATTTCAAATATGATTGTTATAATAATTAATATTAAAAATTTGTTTGAAATGGAAAATGATATGTATTTTGTTTGGGTTATTTAGCATCACAAGATAAAATAGAAATTGTATTATAATAGAGTTTATACCTTGACACCATTGGAAAGATAAAAAAATTCGGAATTTGGATCATTAAATATGAATTAAGAAAAATTAAGCTTTCAATTGAAAAAAGAAATAATGAATTTTTTTTTTGTTTAGTATTTGCATAGAATAAACTGGCTATTTTTCAAACCATCTAGAATTCAGATATGCATCTGGGTCATTCAGTAGTGCAGGAATGAAATTCTGTAATATTTCAATTAATGCAACAATACCTACAGCTATTAAGTTGGAGGATGATTCTGTAGGATCAGCTACCCTTGTTTATGATATTCTTCAGCATTAATAGATTGTCAAAGGCTAGATTGCTTTCAAAAGTCTTGGACACAACACATGGCCAACGTTTGTAAAGTGCAAAATTATCATTATATACAGGTTACTCAAAAACAAATTATTATTATAAGTTCAATATACAGGGTGTTTTACTTGCTCCCAGCTTTTGATTTTCTTTTATAACTTTCAAACTAATGGATGCCATTCAGTGAAATTTGACACGGATACATCTTGGTGTATGAGAAGCAGCTTTGCTGTTTTTGTAGCTCATTGACATGTGCTTGTGGAAACCCCTAACATCTCCTGCGACAGTTTACATAAGGACTTCTGTAGGAAGGCCAGCAATTTGTTTTTTACTTTGGGGCTAGAGAGTAGTGCCACCACTCATGTCCTCTTATAATCATGCTTCTCATATACCAAGGTATGTCCATGTTAAATTTCATTGAATCACGCCCATTAGTTAGAAAGTTATAAAGGAAAATCAGGGGCTGAGAGCATGTGAAACACCCTGTACATTAGGACTATAGGAAATCTGCTGGGACCACAAAAAATATCGTTACAGACAGGTTTATTGTTATAAGCAATATCATTATAGCCAGGTATATGTAATTCCCCCCCCCCCCCCCCCCCCCTATAAAAATACTTCAACAAATTCATAATCAAGTTTTCACTTAAGTATATTTTTTACAGTGTTTAAAAATTGGGCAGAATATATGATTTTGAATTGTTAACAGTCACTGTAGTTTGGGCAAAATGGGTTATTGTCCAACCATTTAAAGTCTGTTAAGGTTTAAAATCATAAATTGGTCATTTATATCATTCAATGGTTCTTAATCCACAAAGTTTTGGACACAAATAAGTCAAATATAAATTGAAAATTGTTTAATTAATAAAAGAAAAACAAAAATAGATTACCATTAAATTGCACATTTTGATAATGTATAGGTTGATCACCCTGTTTTTCCTCTGAATTGCTCTCACTATAACCAGCAGATGTAACAGGCTTCCCAGAATACATTTCACTATACAAATATCAAAATTTTAATTTTAGTGAAACTATATATTTAAAATTTGCTGCAAGTTTCTGGGTATACAAATTATAAGATATTAAATAAATAGCACTGCTTAATTTTATAAATATGCAAGTTATCTAAATTAAAAAATAATAATGTATCCACTGATCTATAAATCCACTAATGGTCCATAATTTCTTGTTATCTGCAGTTACTGACATATCAGAACCCTCTAATAACAGTCAGGTAGATTGTGCAAAACAAAGTCTTAGACACCAAAAATGGTGAAAGAGGCTACATCATGAAGCAGATCAATAGAACAATTCCTTCATTATCTACTTATCCTATATTACCTAAGATAATTTGTCCATTTCTTAAAACTGATTTTAAGTCTTAGATCAACTTCTGCACCATGTGAGAGAAAAAAGAAGCAATCAACTGTTTTAACTGACACACCTAAAATGCTTAAGTAAAGAGTTAGAAAAGAAGTTGAAAATGTCCAAACTTGTTAAAAGGAAAGAAAATAAGTGTAAAAATTACAAAACCATTCAAAACCATGTTCAAGCAGTTGATCACATTTCTTGCAGTTTTAGATAAAAGAATAATTTCGGAGTTTGCTAATAAGATTTGGCAAAAATTTTGGCAAGTATAATTTCTGCTTATATCTAAATCAAAAATTGTAAATTTCCTATTGAAGTTATTTCAAAAATGGAAGTATTGGACAACTTACAAAAGACAAGTAAATGAACATTTAACTTTTTTGTAAGTTATAATATTTGCAACTTCTTGATGTCATATTATTAATGCATTGAATTTTTCAAACTGACTGTTTTTATACAATTAGCAGATTTTTTTAAAACAATAAGTAAACATAATAAAAGTTGAAAAATAGAACACCTGTACTAAAATGACTTTTCCTGTATGCTATATTTAAGAAATTATATTTGAATCTGAGAATTTATAAAGAAAGCTTTTTAATTCAAAATGAAATTAAAATTTCATGATTGAAGAGTGGTAAATAACATTTGGTGATTGGGTTGGGTGGAAAAAAAACTTCTGAAAAAGTTCCTGTAAAATAATGCCAGCAAAAAGTTTACAGTCTGGTTGCATGACTTTTATAATATTGAAGAATTAAAAAATAATAATAATTACCTAGAATATTTCGGTACATCAGGAACTGAGGTGCCTTCTTCAACCTTTGAATAATTTTGCTTGTTTTCAGTTCTATTTGAAACATCTGGCATAGGACTGCCATACAAAACTTTTCTATTGAAATCAACTACATAACGCTCACTCTCCTCATCATCTGAAGTGAAATAAATATATATACACTAAATTATATAAATTTTCTATTATAAAAACATCGATTAACTGTAAATACAATTTTTATATAATTTTACATGTGAACACATACTAATGATAATTAAAGGTTTAATAACTAGGTACACAGGGTGCTCTTGAGGATAAGGGAGAAAAAAAATGATTATATGCTGTCAACAAATGCTTCTTTTAAGAGGATACTTTTCTTCCAGTAGCTATTTCCTTTCCCTCATCTTAACCTATGGAAAATAAATCTCTAATCCGTTTAGATTTTAGAATTTTTTTTCCCCCAAGCATAGATGCTAAGAATAGAAAGGTTTGTGCTTTTCTGAAAAACCAATAAAATAATTAGAAGCATTTCTAATATTTTGTAAAATAAATATGTTACTTTTTGATAAACATTAAACATACTTCTATTTTACCAATTTTTTTATAAAAGTATAAACCTTTCTATTTTCAGCATCTATGCTTGACAAAATACAGCAGAAAAAATTCTAATAACTAAATAAGCTAGAGGTCAGGGGCTATTATCTTAGGTTAATATGGGAAAAATGAAACAAGCGACTGGAAGGAAAATATTCTCTTAAGCTCATCACTGTAGGGGGAAGAAGCAAGGTTATTAAAAGAATTATACGGATCAAACCAGAAATTCTTATAGAGACAACTCTATTGTATATTTAGTGTTGAACCTTTTTTTTTTAAATTTAAATTGGAATTATATGTAGTACTATTATATATTTCAGTTCTTCTCTCCAAATTTGTATGTAGTTTCTGGATTTCAAAACTGTCTGCTGAAAAAAAAAATGCATTACAATTAACCCATTAATGCCCAGTTCTATTTTTTTAACCTAAAACTTTAATTATACTGATATACTTTTACTTCTACTATCAGTTAGTTAACAAAAACATGTTTTTACATTGGTCAATTTTCTTGCCAGGGTTAATAAGGGTTGCTCCAGGAATATTGGGGTGTCAACAATAAAATATCCAGCCTCAATAGTAGTAGTTTTGATGTATAAATTTTCGAGTGTAAATTGTTTATGAGACTTCCTAGTACGAATTGTTTACGAGATTTTATAAAATGAATTGTTCATGAGATTTTCTGGTGTACATTCAGGTCTTGTGCTGCAGATTTTAAAATTTACCATTTGCGATAAAAAAAAAAATCTGTTGAGTGGTTCTTTTAGTGGTAAAACTAAGCGACTTCAAAAAAACTGATTATTTTTATATCTCATACAAGGTTATTTTTTTAATATTTTATTAATTACATAAAAATAATATAATATTAAAATGATTAAGAAAATTTTATTTTAGTTTTCAGATAATTGCAGAGAAAGTCTCAGTTTTCTATAAAGAAAAAACAAAACAATAGATATAGCAAAAATTATAAAAATAAAATCCATGGATACATATTTAAAAAAGAAATGGTTATTAAAAAAATAAAAGTGGTTAATTTGTGGCTAAAAAAAAAAAAAAAAAAAATCCAGAGTAAAGGTCTGGAATTGTTTATGCGAATTGTGATTGACTAACATCTGGTGTTACACTTAAGAAGGGTTGGGAGCGGTAGCCCACTGGTTAGCGCGCTGGAGTTGCACTCGGTAGGCCCGGGTTCGATTCCAGCCACTGCCAAAACTGCCGCCGTGTTCATGCGGAGTACGATCACGTTAAACATGTGGGTCCGAAAGTCCTTCCGAGAGGTTGGTGATAGGGGAAGGAGGGTACGGTCCCTGTGGATGCCTCCCCCACTGGGTTCCGGTCTAAATTGGGTGGCACTTCCCGACCGTCCAAACGGTTACCTTACACCTTTCTGGTGGGTCGGACGGTCTGGGTTTCAACAACATCAACAACTTAAGAAAGGCTATTCATATTGACTCAGTGTTGATAAAAAGGAACTTTTGTATCTTTGCCAATGAGAAGGATGCATCATTCATGACAAACAGCACCACCAAATATACTGATAATCATTAGAAGGCTAAAAACGGAAGAATATAAATTCATTACAATATATCTAAAAATATGTAAGATTAATCTGAGAGAATATGTAGTTTTATGCAAAACTTTAAGAAAAAAAGACAACTGTTACACAAAATGGAATTTTTTTTTGTCATCTTCTACTAACGGAGTTTTTCATTTCCTATTTGATATTAAAACTAAAGTTTCTATGCTGCATTTTCCTGAAGGTATATTTTGTAAATATGAAAAATGGTTAAATATTTAAAAAAATGGATTTATATTATTTTAAAGAAAATAAATAAAATCAATCATAGACCAATAAAACCAATGATAAAAATCGTGTTGGTCATGTTAGTCAATATTACAAGTGAATTAATCGATGTTAGTCAATATTACAAGTGAAGGCATTATGCAGTATTTTGAGAACAGGATACAAATAATGCTTATGTATGATTTAATTCAACCTCAATTGGTAACAACCAACAAATATTACACAAATCAGGCGAGACTAAAATACATCTAATGGTTTTGAAAGTTTGATGTTTATATATCAGAAATGTAGGTTGTTGAATTCAGATTTTAAATCAATAATTTGTATTTGTAAATTTATGACAATACTTCTGTTTATTATCCCTTTAAGACTAGAAGTATTTTCAGCTTTAAATTTCATATTTTTTTTTCTTTTTAATTAGTTATTGACCCTACTAACACTGAAAAAAATAATTAAACAAGAAAGATCATTCATGTGTTAAGCATTGATTATGAAATAAACTGAAATGCAATTTTATTTAAACATCTCTAAAATGTGATACATTCAGCGCTGATATATTTTAAACTATGACAGAACTACAAAGATGTATTATATTTGAAAACTTAAAACTTCATCCAAAAAAATTACTTTATTCAAGTGACGTCATCAAAATATAAATCGTCTGGCTCTCTATGTAAAATCAATGAGTATTTCATTCATATCACTTATATTCCAGACTCCAGAGCTAAATAATTTTGTGTGAAAAAAATTCAACAATTCTTATACAACTCATTTTACAATCGTTTACATTTTGCATCCATTAAAATTAGGCTTCGTTGCAGAAATAATCAAAGTTTGATGATCACTGAAACTAAAAAATATTGCAATTGCATTGGCACAGAATATAGATGCACAGAAAATACAAAAAATAAAGCAATTTTTGGATGGATGCAATGCTAAATATAAATTTAAAAGAACTTTAAAAATCACGATGCTTACATTGGGAAAAAAGATGGATGCCATATTTTATTTTGAAGTGGGTCACATTATTTCTTCATATAATATGGGGGTAATTATTATTTTAATTTAAAAAACTACCAAACTTATTTTGCTGAAATTTTTCTTATAAATTTTATGGGATAATTTGAATATTTCCTAAAATTTTCGAAGCAATTTGTGAATTTTAATTTTGCTTAAAAAATGTTTGAAAAATTAGGTTCCATAGGGTTCAATGCATTTTGGGAAAAATTAGGTTCCAAGGGTTCAATGAATATTGACTTTTTCAATCCGGGGTTAATCCAAAACTAATTGGGTGGTGATATTCATTTACATTGGTTCCACAGACAGTCTCAACAACATGCTAAAATTTCATTTTGATAAAGTCAATTTTACGGCAGTTATTGTGCAAACGAACAGACAGACAGAATGAACAAAGTCATAAACACTTTTCAACTATGTTGGAAAGTGTTAAAAACCTAACCCCCACTCCACAACATAGGGGGCACTCACACAATCATGCGGGTTAGGTGTTTTCAGTGTAACCATCACAGAACCTAATCCGCATGATCGTATGAGTTAGGCTTTTTATTGTTTAAAGTCAATTACAGAAAAAAATGTTTGCAAATAAACTAATTACAATTTTATTGACTATTTTTATTTACAACGGAAATCTTTAAAGCAAGTCTTAGCTTTTGAAATGCATAAATACACACTGCATATTTCACAATGCATTTTTGTACTGTTTTCTTTTTGCAGTATTCGTAATGGTACATATGAGATCTTGAAATTTTGTCACAATGTGGAAAGTGGTCATATCCATCATATCTTTTATCTGCTCATGGACATTTTACAGGCAGATTATAATTCTTTGATCTTTTAATTGCAGGAACTTCATCATTTTCATCATTGTCAATAAGACTTTTCTATTAGCAAGTAGCGCTGCGAGAAGAGTTTCAGCTATCTACAAAACTGGGGGCATCGCCTTCCCTACCCCCCCTCAATCATTTGTTTCCGGCATTTATTATATCTGACTAGTCAGGAAGATAAAAATTTAGATAATGCCTGACATGTATAATCACATGAATTCGGGCTTAAAGGGTTATATATATTCATATGATTTCAATCATATAAATTATAATTATATTTAGAAGTATACATACCAATAAGAATATTATTAGATGTTATATCATCATATATTTTTGCTTTTGCTTCCAAAGCCAACCTGCAATAAAAAAACAAATGCATAAAATCTCTGCAATATAATAAGAATGAATATGCAGTTATTTATTTTATAATAAATAATAAAATTCCTAGTATTAAATATGATTAAGTAAAGTGAATTGAGTATTTATGTTTATCTGAAATAATAAAAGAATATGTCTGTTAGTGTACGGTATAACAGAAATTCCAAGCTAGTATAGCTATAAAATTTAGTACAGGGATACTTTATGGAAGATTTTATGATACCTCAGTGCGATTTAAAAAAAGTTCATTTCAATTTATTAGTTATAACTATTTTTTACCAGAAGAGGAGAGTAGTTGGTGTTATGATATCCCATTTATTGCAGACATACTGACATGAGTTTTGGATGAGGGCCAGCTGGGATAAATTGAATTATGCTAATGTAATTTTACAGTTATATGCTTCAAATTGGCTACATACTTGATGGTTTTGTTGTTACTAAATATTAAATATGTGATGCTAGCTGTCACTATTTTATCGTGGTCACTTTTTTATCAATCACATTTTTTTCAACAAATGAACTTTACAAATAAGTAATTTCGTAGCTTGTTAACTCGTGATTATGATTAGTAACAATATACATGCCTTTACTGTGCCATCATCTAATATGCCCTAAATAAGTGAACACTATACAGCCCTGTAGCTTGCTTTAACTATTAAAAATCAAAACTGTGTCATCTCTAATATGCCTGTACAGTGGGTGAATCATTACAAAGTTTATATTCAAGCATTCTGTGCACTGAAAAAACCCATTACTTTGCAGGATAAGAATCATCACTTTATATCAATATACTTATAACCATATATTACATACATAGTAACATGGTCAGATGTGTTTTAGTAGTGTAGAGAATAGTTTTCTTGCTTGATACTTTGAAAAAGTAGTCTTATTTAAGAAAAACAAATTCTTGGTTTCATTCAATACAACAGATAAGCATACATTGACAATTATTTTAAATTAATTATGATAAATATTTATATATAATGACAATTATTTAAATTACTTATACTAAATGCTTATTAGCTGAGTAAACAAAGTGTTTAAACAGTAATGCTTAGCAGATTATAGTGGAAAATATATATATATATATATATATATATATATATATATCTGCATCATATCTTGATCTTACACATAATTATAATTAAGTTTATCGCTAATGTGTGGAAATAATAAAAAATCTAGAGCGACTCCTGAGTTAGGATTTTATTCAACAGAATTTTTTTTTTTCATTTTCTTTTGGATTCTTGGAAGAATATTTTTAAAAGATAAATTTAGGAAAAGGATTGCGCACTCAGGGTGTAGTCAGTAGAAATCTAAATGGGTCTACTGAAGACACATCAGGATTTTTTCAAATAGCATCTAAGCTGGTAGCAGAAGATGACTAGTATAAAATAGTTGTACAACAAATTGATAGAGGTTATTTCTATACATAAAGCATGTGTTGTTTCTGTATTATAATATTTAATAACAGTGTAAAATGTCGACATCAAAGTGGTCAAAAATGGCAGAAACTAATTGAGGCAATATGAGGTTCATACCATCTTTTGATAGCATTGATATAACTGTGTATAAATGAGTTAATTAGATATGTTTTATAGATTTTGTGCTTGATTATAAGACTGTTAAAGAAGGAAACTTATTGAAATATGCAGGGGCTACTCTGGATTTTTGATTATTCTCATCAACCTATTTGCCAATTAGAATTTTTATTCACTAAATTTTATTTTGACGTTCTATTTGAAAAATTTCTTTTGATTTATAAATTCTCAAATCCTAAAGATCATTGTTTTGGAAAAGACAAATAGTATAGTAGTTCACATTACGATTAGTGTACCACAAGTTTAATTTTACATTTGCAGAATTTATATTTGTCAACTTTTTCACCAAATCTTTTTTTAATCGCAACATTGAATTGTCTTTCACAAAATGCGACAATGGTGACCGGCAGCGCAACCTATGGCAGTAGCATAGAAAACCATGCAATAAAATATTTATGATGTGCTGTTCTCTCACATCAGATTGCTATTTTAATCATGCTTCATATTCATCTGAGTAGCAGGGCATTGACCCGAAAACACTAAAATTTTTTTTTGAGTCACTTCTGCTGTGTAGTGTGCAATATTATTTGCCATTTAACAGTCAGTCCACTGACAAATCAGTTGGTTATCCCTAATAAAAGTATATTACCGGGATTTTTTTAGAGCCAATTCTTCTTCACTGTCTATTTCTGTCACTTTTGTCACTATTGGAATATGCTTCTTTTCTTTAGATGTAGAATCACCCTTAAAACAAATAATGAAAAGTTATATTATATAAAAAAAAAATAAATGCATTACAATGAATGAAATTTCATACTACGAATTCATTCTTTTTATAGAAAAAGAAATCTGGCTGAATAAAAAAATGACCAATCAAACTAAAAATGTTAGGCCAGGATTTTTTCCTAAAAAGAAAGGAAGCTGGTACCCTATTAAAATAATGTGTTAGATACAAATTTGTGGAAATATTTAATTTACAAGTAGGAAAAGGAAGGGGGGGGGGGGGGGGGTCGTTTAATTTTGTACTCTATACTTTTACATACAGAGTAAAGAGTAAAGTATATCTTACATGTTAAAGAATGTTCCAAATTTTAGGCATGCTGCTGAAATCTTCTTTACTGTTCATATTGGTAGCAAGATATATATGACGTACCTATAAATGTTGACATACCAGCTATAATTTGATATTAAAGTTGTTTACCAGTATATAGCTAATATTAGCCAGTATGAGTACCGGCACATACTACTTGGAAAAAAGCCCTGTGTCAGACTATATATAAAATTGATAAGAAAAATTATTACTCATTTATGTTGTTTATAAAATACTATATACATAAAAATTCTGAATTATAAATAATTAATATCACTTGAGAAACAATTAACTTTGGTTTGTTTTTTAATATAATTTTTTAAAACTGCAAAATCATGCTTTTTTGGCAAACAGATGCAGTTGGTTAAAACAAATATATCTTAACCTTTGCAGATGATAGACTAGGGTTTGGGGAAAAACAATTTTTTTTTAAACCAAACAAGCTGATTTTTTGGTTTAAACCAGATTTTTTTGGTTTGAATAATTATTTTATACAACAAAGGCATTTTGGAAAGATTATAATAATGGATTGGAAAGAAAAAATAAATGTTATTAGTAGTTGTTATTTTGCAGTTAATTAACAATAAAACAATTTTTATTATTTAAATTAATCAAAATGTATATAATTTTAATGTTTATTTTATTAATAAATATAGAATCATACATTCAGAGAAAGTAAAACTTTGATTCTAAAATTTTTACTATTTTATACAAAAAAGTAACATTAAAAGTAAAGTAACAGTAAAAGTTAAAAGTATTTAAAAGTAACAGCTTAATTTACTTTAATTATTCAAAAAGAAAATTCAACTTCTGCCTACTGCTTTTATTGTGTATTACGTATTTTATGTGTTTGAATTAATTACAAATTTTAAATAAAAATACAAAAAATTCTTTTTCTAATTCTAATTTGTTCCACAATTTAGATAGCACTAGTCCGAAAGTAGAAAATATTTTTTCAACGCCAGCTGATGATGCCTTTTCAGTCAGAAGTTGATCACTCTCATTGAACACTCTATTATTAAATTCATTAATTTAAATTTTCTTCGCTTTTTCACCATTAAGAGGTGTTACTGTCCTTGTGATGCTAGTGTTGCTTCAAAAAGTCCTGGGAATTGTGAACTCTTTACTTGAATTTGATTATAAATGGTAACAGGGAATTTTCTGGGTACTTTTGATGTTGTTATTGAGACCCAGATTGTCCGACCTACCAGAAAGGTGTAAGGTAACTGTTTAGATGGCCAGGAAGAGCCACCCAATTTAAACCAGAACCCAGTGGGGGAGGCATCCATAGGGTCTGTTTTTCACGCTCAAATAGTTTCAATCCCTCTTTTACTCTTGGATGTAACATATATGCAAAAAAATATATAGGTATTATGGCCGTTCTATGTTGCACATCAAATTGTTTTATAAATTCTTTATTAAATTTAAACCCTTTTTTTCCAATAAAACGAATGAGACTTAACATTTTGAGCCTAGAAAATACAGCACATGCTATTATGTCCAAGATGCTACTGCACATGGGTCAGATTTCCTGACATTTTGAAATATTTGTGGTCAGTAGCAACAATACACTATCAGTAATGCGTTACACCAGTAACATGCTCAGCAGAACTGACGTCATCTGCTTAGGAATTTATTTGGATTGCCAGTTGGTATTAGAATTGAAGATATTATCCGAGTTTGTAAGAATTTTCATTTGGAAAATGTGCTGTTGACTTTAATTGAAGGAGCTTATATAGGGTGTATTAAAAGAGCATCGCATAGCATATTATACCCACACAGAGGGTGAAAAGCTTATTTATGGTGTATTAAAAGTGTTTATTTAGAGCATATCAAAAGAGCTTATTTAGGTTGTATCAAAAGATCTTTAGTGTGTATCAAAAGAGCTTACTTAGGGTATGTCAACAGAGTTTATACATCCACACACATGGCCCGGTCACCCAATTTGCAGCTCATACCTTAGGGCGAGTCAAGTGGTCTGGGTTTTCGGTCCACACACATGGCAAAAAGTGTATTTAGGACCTAATATACAGTCAAGTTAGGGCATAGCATTCGATGTGCCCAGCAACGGGATCAAGGTGTATAATATACACAAGCAGCAGTCTAAGGTGTGATTAAGTGCTTAATTAGGATGAGCATGTGTTTGTGTGTTTTGTAATTTAAGTGCATACTTGCACAGGAGGTGACTACGCTTTTCGAAGAACTTAATGGATGAATTCAATTAATCCCTGCTTTAAATCCTGGGCAACACCAGGTACAGTTTCTAGTATATATATAAGTACAAAAATACACACACACACACACACATATATATATATATATATATATATATATATATATATATATATATATATATATATATATATATATATATATATATATATATATATATATATATATATATACTAACACATTTCTTACATAATAAAAGATGTCTGTTCAATCAATTAATCCCTGCTTTAAATCCTGGGCAACACCAGGTACAGTTTCTAGTATATATATAAGTACAAAAATACACACACATATATATATATATATACTAACACATTTCTTACATAATAAAAGATGTCTGTTGTATAGCGAAACATCTAAGTGACCTATAGGTAAGAAATTTGGTATAGTTACCATGATAATTTAGGGGCATGGCCATTCTCTGCGTTCTCGTCTCCCTTCTCTTCCACATTTTAATGGCTACACACAAGGGTCACATACAAACAGGGACGTAAGTACCGGGAAGGGGGAGGGGGGGGGGGGGGGGGGGAGTCACACACACCCTGACTCAAAAGAGTCGGAAAATTTGGCAATCACTCGGAAAAAAAATTGGAATAAGAGTGTGTTTTGTTCTCTATAAATTTCATTTTAAAAACTTATTTTTTACTTTAATGTTCTAAATGTTCACAATCACCGATTCTCACAAAATCACCGATTCTCTTTCGTGAAACAAAATCCTTGAAGTCTATGTTGAAGCAAAGCCATCTGATGAACATGGGGCAATGGTTTCTTTGCGATGTCATAAAGCTCATTTAATTACGTATGAGCCACCTGGATAAGGGCTATGTCAACGAGGGTGGTCCAGGAAGTCCCCAAACTTTGTCGGCATTTTTCTTGACGAAATTCGGAGAAGCAGATCTTGCAACCGGAGGGTGCAGATCATTTGTAGTACACATATGTGGGGACCTTCGAGAAGCAATCACATGATTCTAGCTCTTTGGTGGGGACAAAACCATGAAAGAGCAATTAGGTTCTGGTACGAGTTCTTCAGACAAAACCCATTTTTTTCGCTATGCTGTCGGCAAAACAGCAGGAGAAAAATACTGAAACACATTCATACCTGCCAACCTGGGAAAATTGGAATGTGTAAAATTTTGCGTGGATGACATTTATAATGATTTTTTTTAATTACACGCGTAAACGACATTTCTAATGAATTTAACTATGTACAAGTACCTGCAGTAAAAAAATACTGCATTAACTATCAGGCACAGTACTGGTAGAATATGAAAATACAAGACACCAATTTTATAAAATTTCAGGACAATAAATTAACAAAAAATATATAAAGGTTTTATCCCGTGAAATTTACTTTATAATGAAAACAAATATTTATGTTTGGTAAAAAACAAGTTTTCACTAAAGAGAGCAACGAATATAGATCTTTAATAATAATAATAAAAAAAAATAGCACTGAATTATATTCCTGCCAAAATGGTTTCCTTTTTATTTGCCTAAATCATTGTTTTAATACCACTTCTTGAAAAATATACCTTCACAGAGTTCATACCCATTTCTCAAAATAGAAAAATTTGTATTATGCAAATATAATTAAACAATTAACCTTAATATGAAAATAAGCTAGTTTAATAATTAGCCATAATATGAAAATAAGCTAGTTTAATAATTAGCCATAATATGAAAAAAAGCTGGTTTAGTCGATCTAATATGCAACATTTAATTGATGGAGATGGATGGGAAAAGATACTAACATACTCTAGGCAATTCACGCGAAGTAACTGAATTGCGCAATCGCACTGTTTATGCAAAAATAATTAAGAAATTAACCGTAATAATTAATCAGAATATGAAAATATGCTAGTTTAGTCCATTTAATATACAACATTTAATTGATGGAGATGGATGGGAAAAGATACTAACATACTCTAGGCAGTTCACGCGAAGTAACTGAATTGCGTAATTGCACTGTTTATGCAAAAATAATTAAGAAATTAACCGTAATAATTAATCAGAATATGAAAATATGCTAGTTTAGTCCATTTAATATGCAACATTTAATTGATGGAGATGGATGAGAAAAGATACTAACATACTCTAGGCAATTCACACGAAATAACTAAATTGCGTAATCGCACTGTTTATGCAAAAATAATTAAGAAATTAACCATAATAATTAATCAGAATATGAAAATAAGCTAGTTTAGTCAATCAAAAATGCAATATTTAGAAGTTTGAGATGGATGTATAAAGATACTATTGTACTCTCGGCGATTCATGAGAACAAACTGAATTGTGCAATCGCAGTGTTTATGCGAAATTATGAACAAAATAACATTTTGGCGATTTATGCTGAATTAGACAACCTTTGAAGAAGTATATTTATTACTTTCATAAAATAAGCGATCGAGATCTTAATTTACATTACACGCGGCAGTAAATCTCCGTTAATTTGATTGGTATTACCCTGCATTTTATTATGGATTTGCTACGATCCCGGGAATAGTAGAAATAAGTGCTAACAAGAAAGATCAATCATGCATAGGCATTGATTATGAAACACTTTCCAACTGAAATGCAATTTCATTTAAAAATCTCTAAAATGTGATACATTCAGTGGTGATATCTTTTGCATTATCACAGTACTACAGTAATTTACTATACTTAAATATTTAAAACTGTATCGAAATATAAATCATCTGATTCTCTATGCAAAATCAATGAATATTTCATTCATATAACTTGCATTCCAGACTCCAGAGCTAAATAATTTTGTGTGAAAAAAATTCAGCATTTCTTATGTAACTCACATTACAATCGCTTGAGATATTTGCATTCTGCATAAGTTAAAATTAGGCTTCGTTAAAGAAATAATAAAAGTTTAGGGATCATTAAAAATCACAACTATTGTAATTGCGTAGGCACGGAATTTAGATACACAGATAATACAGATACACAGATAATATATGTGTGTGCGTATGTATGTATTCAAAGTATTGGAATCGTGCCAAAGATCGGAACTCGAATTTTCGAAGGATCTACACGTTTTGGGACTTCCAGAACACAAAAATCTATTTTTAGGAAGACGTCTGTGTGTGTAAGGGTGTGTGTCTGTGAGGATATTGCATCCACTCTTAACTGAAAAACTAATGAACCGAATTTAATAAAATTTGGTAGGTAAGTTTTTTGTGGGAAACCCTGATGTTCATTAGATTATAGTACGATTCGTAATAAAAGAATCTGCCTTCTTTGCGAAATGGCCGGCAGAAATTGCCTTTATCCACTCTAGCTAAAAACTAACGGACCAAATTTAACACAATTTGGTGTATAATATTTCAATAACCTACAAGTGATTTATATACCAAATTTAACAAAATTTGTTATATAAATCACTTTTAGGTTATTCTAGTACGATTCGAGAAAAAGGAACTGGCTGTTTTTGCGAAATGGCCGCAAAAATCGTTAAATATAAAAATAAAAGACTATGTGCGTTCAATTATATCAATTAAATTCCTATTTTATACGTGATTTTTGACAACAAAAAGAATAAGACTAACCCATTACTCTAGGACTAGCCGTTCTTGAGATATTTAAGTTTTTGTTTTGAGTTTTCGCAACGCCACCTTTGACAATAAGTCCATCTATCAAATGAGAACCAAATTTAAGTTGAACGTGCAAATTCAATGTCATTTAAAATACTTATGGATGTTATTTTGTGCAGATAAACTCAAATTATTATTGAAGAAATAAAAAGAGCGTGAATATGAGTCTGCAGAGAAAGACATGTGCTGTCCACATCAGAATTTTTAACAATATTACAACAATGATTTATAGAAGTGAACGGGGATTATTTGCAGGCCATTTTGAAAAAAATGTAGGATCTATTTTTAAACCACCAATATATATTATCCACCAAATTGCTGTAGAATAAAATGTTCTACAAATTTAATCTGTGTACCAAATTTTAATTTTCTAGGATGTAGGAAAGTGCATTAAAAACGCCATCAAATAAGTATATCATGAAAAGTTATATAAAATTAAAAAAAAATTTGAAAAATTGTTATCTACCAAATTTATTTTAAAATGTGAAGTCTCTCTCATATACAAAATAATTAAGCTCTTGGAAAGATATTTATTATATAATATATCTATTTTTTCTTTCTGGAGGATATCGCAAAAGTCAGATTTTAATTGAATTCGTTTTTCTCCCTATATTAAATAATTTTTACTTAAGAAACTACCTAACATATTTTACGGAAATTTTTTTTTATATATTTTATGATATAATGTGAATATTTCCTAAAAATTTCGAAGCAATTTGTGAATTTTAAATGTACTTAAAAAATGTTTGAAAAATTAGGTCCCATAGGGTTCAATGTATTTCATTTTTTCAACCCGGGTTCAATAAAAAACTAATTGGGTGATATGATTTTATATTCCCATAGGTCCCACAGACCGTCTGAAAAACATACTAAAATTTCATTTTGATAAAGTCATTTTTACGGCAGTTATCGTGCTAATGGACATACAGACAGACAGACAGACAGAATGAACAAAGTCATAAACACTTTTTAACTATGTTGTAAAGTGTTAAAAAAGCGGAAAATCGGTGTTTCCGAGATATTATACCATGTCTGGTTAATTGATAAATTTTAAACAAAAAAAGCCGGAGTATTTCGTCAGAGATTGAATTCTCTAGTAATGTTAAAAAATTCAAATAAATGCAGAAATGCGTAAAATATAGCAATATATGCGTAAAAGCGTAAAGAGCAGTTAAAATGCGTAAATTTTATGCATAATGCGTAAAAGTTGGCAGGTATGCACATTGTCCAGGGATTTGGAAAGTAAACCCAGTATGTATTCCCTTAAAAGTGTCTATAATTGGGCAAGTAATTTATGACTCTCAGAAAATGTGAATGTCTTTTCTGTAAAATGCTGAAAAGCATGGAATCTTCATTCAGTCCAGATTGCTTCAATTTTTCACAGAGCTAGGTTGTGACTGCGTAAAGGTAATATTTTTAAATTATATATAGGCATGCATAAGAATCGTTTATATACGTTTCTCGTAATTATTATTATTTATTTTTATTGTTTTTTTAAATTTTGTTATAAAATTGTGCTTCTAAAGGTATCATTTAACAATTCATACGTCATTTAAATCAATTTTCTGCGACAAAATAAAATCGCAAATTGTGAATGAAACACTAGACTATACAAAAAGATCAGCAGTGGTTCCAATACGGGTCAAAACGGACCGAAAATTCAGAGTTTTTTCCTGCCTGGCACGACAATGCCAGTACTAAAACCAGTCTCGAAGACCATTGAGTCTCAGCTTGATCCGGTTCGAAATAATTTATATTCATATGTGTTAAAAACATGAATGTGTAGAAAGCCCAGGCCGCCCGACTCACCCGAGGGTATGAGCAGCAAAATGAGCGGCCGATGCAAACATGAATGTGTTGAAGACCCAGACCGTCCAACTCATCTGAAGACATAGAGCAGGGGTGCACAACCTTTTAGCACCTGCGGGCCAATTTCACATAGACTAAGCAACGGTGGGCCGCAAGGGGGGGGGGGGGCGGGGTTACCACCCAGCATTATATTTTTAGTAAACACCGAAACAAAAAATTCAAAGTGAAAATTAAAAACAGATACAGAAAAGAATAAAACAACTCACTTGCTTCAAACACGTACAGATATCGCCAAAATCCTTTTATTTTTTTGTGGAGCTAGTGGGAAATTTGACATTATTTGATTTTCATTATTCTTTCAATGTCTGGTTCAATGTTGGATACAGCAATCCATAGGTTTCCCTCCAAGTTCCATCAGTTAGATGAGAACGACCTTTTGATTTCACTTGTTTCATTAATGAAAATGATTGTTCACATAAATAGGTGCTCCCGAATAATGTTATCGTATTTTGAGCGTAAATTTTCAATTTTTCCATTTTACAAGGCAAGTAATTTCTGTAAAATTCTAGCAAAGAAACTTTGTTACTCTGAATTTCGATAAGCTCCATCTCAAAATTGACGGGCACTGGTTCAATATTTGTCGCGAATGGTATTGCAAACACTTCCAAAGATTTCTCAAGTTTGTTGGTTTGTAAACTTATGTTGCAAATCTTTAATTTTATCCTTTCTCATTTGTCCCAACAACTCCTTGTATTTGTCAGAAACATGTCTTGTCATTGTATTTGTCAAAAACAGCATATGTCAGACGTATGTCAGAAAATTCTCGCCAACAGCAAGTCAACGAAAAACTACCATGGCAGTGTAATAATTCAAATATTCCACTTCTCATTGTAAATATTTGACAAATTTTAATTTAAAGCTGTTTGATTTGCTCTTTTTATTTGTTTTGTAGTCGAAATCTTAAAGAAAATTTGATATAAAAAATAACTTTTTATAAAATTTTATAATACAGTTTTTCTTTTCTTTCTTTCTTTTTTTTTTTTTTTTTGCGAAAGTCTTGAAATTTTTTTTATGTGTTCACTCAGCTGAGGGTGGCGGCGGGCCGCGGGTTGTGCACGACTGACATAGAGCATCCACTTGGACGGCCGGGAACATGAATGTGCGAAAATTTTCTACAAAGAATTGAGATAAAAGTTTTTTTTAAACATTTATCTATATATAGCTGAAATAAAGACAATTATTTCATGTATTCAATTAAAACTCATTTGAAAAATTTTCAAAAATAAATATGTTCGGCCTGGCGAAATAAATATATTCGGCCCCAGAAAAATTTTCAAAATCAAATATGTTTGGCCTTTTTTAAAAGTCAAGTTCAAGCCCGGCCCGAAACAGCTTTCTAAATCTCCGGCACGGCCCGAGTCGAAATGATTTCGCTTGAATAACATTTTTCTATGTAGGTAGTTTATCTTTTTTGACAATTTAAAAATAATTTTAAATAATTAAGAACCACTTTTTCAAAATGGTTCAAAATATTAAGATATCGAAATTAGAACCACCTTTTCAATTTTTTTTAAATTATTAAAATATCGAAATTAGAACCACATCTACAAAATATTAAAATATCGAAATTAGAACCACATCTACAAAATATTAAAATATCGAAGTTGTTGCCACTATTTTTCAAAAACTAAGAACCTATTCAAAATCCAATTGTACACT
Source organism: Amaurobius ferox (assembly GCA_951213105.1). NCBI lineage: Eukaryota > Metazoa > Arthropoda > Arachnida > Araneae > Amaurobiidae > Amaurobius > Amaurobius ferox. The sequence continues at coordinate 81,621,028 of OX578144.1, forward strand.
CCTATATGGTTGGTTTTCAAAGGACTACAAATAACCTAACATTATTTATAGCTACCACTTTTTGTTTTCGAGAAATAAGCATTTATAAACTTAAACAAGAAAGATCAATCATGCATAAAGCATTGATTATGAAACACTTTTCAACTTCAATGCAATTTTATATAAACATCTCAAATGCGATACATTCCTCGGTAATATTTTTAAAATTATCACAATACTACATTAATTTATTATATTTGAAAACTTCATCGAAGAAAATGAACTTCATTCAAATGACGGCATTGAAATATAAATTGCCTGGTTTAAATATCTCTAAAATGCGATACATTCCTCGATAAATTTTTAAAATTATCATAATACTTCAATAATTTATTATATTTGAAAACTTCATCGAAAACAAATGAACTTTATTCAAATGACGTCATCAAAATATAAATCGCCTCTATATAAAGGCAGCATTTCATTCATAAACATTTTTCCAACCGTTTCATTTATTACAATACTATAATAATTTAATTTATTTAAAAATTCGAAAAATTGTTATCTACCATATTTATTTTAAAATATGAAACCTCTCTTATATATAAAATAATTACACCCTTGGAAAGATATTTATTATATAATATATCTCGTGTCTCTTTCTGGAGGATATAGCGAGAGTCAGAATTTAATTGAATTTTTTTTTCTCCCTATATTAAATAATTTTTATTTAAAAAACTACCTAACATATTTTACTGAAATTTTTTTTATATATTTTATGAGATAATTTGAATATTTCCTAAAATTTTCGAAGCAATTTGTGAATTTTAAAGTCGCTTAAAAAATGTTTGAAAAATTAGGTCCTGTAGGGTTCAATGTATTTCATTTTTTCAACCTGGGTTCAATCCAAAACTAATTGGGTGATATTATTCATTTATATTCCCATAGGTCCCATAGATTGTCTGAAAAACATACTAAAATTTCATTTTGATAAAGTCATTTTTACGGCAGTTATCGTGCTAACGGACAGACAGACAGACAGAGTGAACAAAGTCATAAACACTTTTCAACTATGTTGTAAAGTGTTAAAAACAGGATATTATCAATCTTTTTAAACTTGATAAGAAGTTTCCTCGAAAATTGCATTAGATCTATAAAAACACATTAACACGCTTAAACACGCCTTTTCTCGTGGGGCGCAGTAGTCCAGTGATTAGCGCTCGGATTGCACTCGGTAGGCCTCGGTTCGACTCCCTCTGCTGCCAAAACTGCCGTCGTGTTCACACGGAGTACGATCACGTTAAACATGTGGGTCCGTATGCCCTTCCAAGAGGTTGGTGGTAGGGGAAGGAGGGTACGGTCCCTGTGGATGCCTCCCCCCACTGGGTTCCGTTCTAAATTGTGTGGCTCTTCCCGGTCGTCTAAACTGTTACCTTACACTTTTCTGGTAGGTCGGACCGTCTGGGTCTCAACAACAACGCCTTTTCTCGTTGCGCTGCGTCACCTTTAGGATTGAAGAAAAAGCAAGGAGGTAAAAATCGGGATTATGGTTGTAGTTATCTGATTCAAATGATTTTTTTACAATGCTTTTAATGGCAAATAATTGTATTTTTAAAAATATGAATCATATCTTTAAAATTCAAGGAATAAGAAAACTTCTCAATTTAAATCACTTTATGTGTTTTGTCTGCTGCATTTTCGTGAAATAAATGCCGAAAAGTAAAATTAGATAATTAAATACTATCTCCGAATATTTTTGTGCTATAAGAGATTTGTCAAGCGAATTCTTATAAAATAATTGCTCGTTTAAAAAAAATCAAAATGATATCTGTAAAATTCTGGAACTTAGAATTTAGATTTCATCACTCACATTGTGTCGTGCCAATTGTCCATAAACATCTGCCATTTCGCAAACAATAGTCTGCTGGCATAAATGGATTTAGAAACAACGAAATTTCGACTTCAAATATTCATAACCTTTAAACTAATTGGGAAAAAAAAAAAAAATCCCGGCAAGGTGCATATTTGCATAAGCTGAGATGCCAACTCTATACAGATCTTCGAAGCTGTTGAAAGCTTGAATTTTCTGCTACGCGTTACACACACACAGAAACAGACATCCCTTTGAAAAATACTAAATATGTAATAATAATGCAACATTTACTCGACCGTTCGATATTAAATTGCATATAAATTAGAATGTTACAGTAAAATGTTAACTACATCAAAATGTTTTATAAACCTTTTATTAATAGAGAAAAATATGTTAAATAGTTGAGCTTCCAATAAATCAAAAATTTCATTAGTTATAATTTTACCGTTGTACATTTTGTAGACACATTTTATATATTATATTTTTATTAATAAATAATCATTAATTTATTTATAATTACTATTATTTTATTTTTAAATTAAAATATTTCTTTCTCGTTCAAATAAAAATCCCTCAAAATATTATTTAAAATTAAACAGAGTTATTTCAAAATAATATACCAACATTGATAGTTGCGAAATATTATATTCAGATTTTTGTGGTCATCATCTGGTATTTATATAGTCACAACCTCTCTACTAGAGTTGCCCCTATAAGTAGGAAACATAAAAGTAATGAAATGATCCTACATATTTAATTTCGATGAAGAAGCCAGTAAAATAGATCAAAATAATGAATAACATAATTTTTTGTTTTTGAAAGTCAGCTGTCCATAAAATATGGTGATGCTTTATATTAATTCATTTATTTCTGATTCTGTTTGCACCACTTAATATGCACTCGTTTCCAGTAATAATTTACTTATACTAAAAATTTTGGTGTTCAATTAAAGAAAAAATTGTTTTTACATTTTGTGGACTTCCCATCTCTGCAATTGGTTTATTTAATCTTACGTTCTTTCGAAATATTTATTTCTCGAAGACTTTGATCGAAGTTGAAATTTTTTTATAAACCAGCAAACTTCCGCGCACTTCGGGCGCTAAGCTCATCTAAGTACACCACGGCCATGCATGAGAAACAGGAACCGGCAGACATCAACTGCCACCGATCCTCCACCCACTTCTAATATCCACAGTCACATACCAGTCATACACCCCCCTATTCAATATTATTATCTCTTATAGGATAATATCTCACTATAAAGACATACATACTATACCGACTCCTAACATAACGCAATGAAGTTACGTTCCCCTATAACCTTAGCAAATCAATTTATCAAGTTTAATACCTTAAACTTTTCATCTTAAGTTTTTAATTGGTCTAGCCATACTATAGAAGAAAAGAGTCTAACTCTCTCTAACTTTATGGATCATATAATTCAGCTCCAACCAATCCTATAAACAAAGTTTGTATAATTGCATCGTTTACAAGGTGATTTTGAAGATAAAGCAGAAAATAAGTCTCTCTAAGTCCATGGCTTAGATATTCATATTCTGAATTTTTAAATAGGGATGACCTCACAAAATTAAATTTCCTAGTCAGCTGAATCATGAAGGTGGTCTCACCTCTAACTTCATGAGTTGAATACAGTTTTCTGTTATTTCTTCAAGCATTAAGTTCTCATAACCATGCAATTGCATCATGTTGTGACAACATCTTCAACCTGAGATTATAAACACAAAAATAGCAAAAAAGGCCAAACTTTGAGAGGCTATCTTCCCAGATCCAAGGGTTAATTTTAAAAACGACTTTCAGATTTAAATTCAGCATGGTAAAATCAGCAAACAGAAGTTTTTAGCCTTCGAAATTGCATTTGGTGCTCTGACATGATGATACTGTGCTTTTAAAAAGGTGATTAAAAATGTGTTCAAATCAGTGATGAAAAAGCATTGAAGCTATACACACAAAAAATTATATGCACCCATAAGAAATTGAGCCAACAGCCACGAAGATCGGCATGTATGTGTCGTTTGAGAAAATATGCAAATGATTAGAATTTGGAATCAATAAAAAACGTTTTATTAAGAAATGGTGACAACAAGAAGCTGATATTTTATTAAGTGGTTATCGACAAGTCGATATTCGGTGCGGCATAGGGTCAGTTAGGTTGCTTATGTCCCTCTGCGGAAGATTCTGCCACAAATGTTGCAACTGATCAGCTAATTCAGTGGTATTCAGAGAAGGCTGCAATTGCTGTCACAGCATGTCCCATACGTTCTCTATTGGTGATAGGTCTGGAGATCTGGATGGCAATAGGAGGGTATTAAATCCTTGAAGACATTGTTGAGAAAGTTGTGCAGTATATGTGTTTGAGCTTTGTCTTGTTGGTAAATGGAACCTGGGCGACTTGACAGTATAGGCAGAACAATCGGCGGCAGAATATCGTCAACGTACAAGCGAGTCTTCTAATTGGCTTGCAACAACTAGAGGAGATCTTTCCACTTTCGACCCAGACCGTATGACATACACCAAAGTTTAAGGTATCTGTTTGGATAGCCGGGATATTCCCATTTAATTTAGACTAGAATCCAGTGGGGGACACAACTACAGTTACCGTACCATCCTCCTACCACCAACATCTTGTAACCCACATATTTAAGTCTTAGATAAAAGCCCGCTATACTACATAAAGAATTGTATTTTCAAACGCGGATGATTTTTGCCAACTCCGAAAGGAACCGCGGTCCAACAATGTTAAAGTGTAATATGCACTCACTCCAGTTGTATTCAATAGCTCACTGTTTTTTGAAATTTTTTGGTCTCGGAACCCCTTTTGGAAATTTAATTTAATACCGGAACCCCAAAATGAGAAAAAGTCCAATGTGGTCCAAACTGTACATCAAAATTCTTTAATTTTCCGTAAATTTACACGAAACTATAACACACGTTGAAAAATGCTGTATAACTCAATGTTAGTTTCAAACCAAATTTATAAACATGCGATCCACAAATCTGGAAAAAAAAATAAAGAAAATAAACGATCCTTTCTCTAGGAGAGTGCTCAGGCATGTGCAATCTACCGGGCAGAAACCGCAGTCCTATGCATCTCATTAAGGGAGATGCATTTGTTGCTTTGATGCGTTTTCTTAAAAAAAAAAATAGCAATTAAAAAAAAAAATTGTTAGACTGCGAAGATAAACACAACTTTCTGTAGAATTCAAACTGTAGAATTAAGCTAATCTTTCTGTTTTGGATGCTGCAAAATAAGTATCATATAAACTAAAAAATGCAATTTCGATGTATTTAAGAATATGTGTATAGCCACATGCAAGTAGATTTTCTGGTGGACCATTTGGAATTTTTTTTTTTAAGTCTGTGTCTAGACGATTTTTTTAAAACAAATACCGAGGAAATAAAACAACGGCATCCCTTATGAGCACTACAAATCATATGATATTCATTTCCTTTGAACAATGTATGTATGCTATTATGCACATTCCGTGTTTTACAAAGATAATTCTTGGCCTAGAAACGCATGTTTTTCTCCTTTTTTGAGGAAATTATTTGGAAATGTGCAATGTGCATTCGAAAATTAGAAAAAAATAATAAAGTTTTAATTATTTACAAAAACCTATTAAAAGACCCAAATTTAGCTAAAAAAAAAGATACATGTTCCGAAATTTACACAACCAATTCTTGGTATAGAAACTCGCGGGTTTTTAAGTGCTAGGCAATCATCTGGGAATGTGTCAAGTGCATTCGAAAAAAAATCCCAAAACATACGAAATTTAATACTTTTTCAAATATATTTAACATTCTGCAAATCCTTGCCTTGTTTCAAATAATAGCTAAAAATTTGGGCATTTGCATAACACATTCGATAATTAAATAACAAATGTAAAATTATTTATAAAACAAAACCCTTAAAACCAAAAATTTGGTTTTGGGACTTTTTTCTTTTTATAAATTGGGGTATGATTTGGATATATACACAAAACATTCGAAAATTAAAACAAATAATTGCTGTGTAGACTTGACTTTGAACTGGACAAAAGTCACTAGAACAACAATGCACTCATTCAAAACCAAAAGTTAACTTACTTGTTTGTACAGTCAGAAATTTTCAATATTAGTCGGAAAAATTTCCTTCACCCCCCCTCCCCAGCCAAGATTGCCCACTTACGTCCCTGCATACAAATCACACATACATAGCAATAAATATCAATAACAGCCAAATTATCAATAACAGACAATGGTTTAGTTTACCCCTTACCCAATCTAAATTTCACCTTTTATACTTAGAATCCACATTCTAACCCCATAAACACATTAATGCACAAGATCCTATTGAAAGAAATTACCTATTCCAAGAATTCCAAATTCCAAGAAATCCTATTCCAAGAAATTACAAGGCATCCTATTACAAAAAAGGATGCCTTGTAATTTCTTATGCTCCTTCTTAAAACCCCTCTCTATTCCTTAACTTCCTTATCCTTCCTAACTGTATTTACTCACTCACTCTTATACATAATACGTGGCTTACAATAAATACATACAATATACATAATCGTACATTACAATAAAATAATAAAGTTACACAACATAAATACAATACATAAACACCCATTCTATAAAATTATATACCAATAGCTATCCATTTGATTTTAACCCTTTCTCCCCTGCCATATTTTAACCTCACAGTTTCCTTTTCCTTAACTCAAATTTCCTTCTCATCTCATTTACAATTATTCTCCCAGGTTCAAATTGGAGAAAATCCTGATCACTGTGGCACCAATGTTATGCCACTGCCCCCCCACTCTATAAGTAGACATGATGCTACAGTTCGTATGCCCACTTGGAGGACACCTCAATTGACAAAGTAATGATTTCACGGATTGGCGACTCCCTTGTATTTATATGACATGACCGAAGTATCGTGAATGGTTAAAACTAAAACAGAACAATTTACCGAGCTAAAAACCTATTTATTCCCACTTCCTATTTACATCCTTCTCTTAAAACATTAGTTTTCTTCAGGTAGCTATCATACCTTTCCCTCGATACGTAAGGGAATGTTGGAGAGGGAGAGAGAGATAGATCATACGACGATTCATTCACGATTTCTAATCTCGAGCGTTGTAACAGCACTTTTCTTTTTTGTCGTGCCAAAACGGTGATAAGTGAAGTGCTATGTTTAGACCTTGGCATCTTTTTGGTAACTCTGGCAACTCTCTTTTGGGTAACTTTAGCAGAACAGCAGAGCATTTCTTGCTTCTGCTGTTCTGCTCGGTCGTTTTGGATGTTTTTTGATTAACTAGCCACATTGATATTGAATTTTTGGATTCAACTACGTGTTGATTTTTGAATTTTATAGATTGGAGCAAGGTTTGGAGATCTTTCTTCTAGTTTCTTTGATTTGTTTTGTGTGTGCTAAATGGCTGTGAAGAGTGAAAAATATAGTACCTATTTTTTTTTTTTTCATATGGTTTGATTGATAAATAAATGTGATTGCATTGAATCGTGTATGAATCAGGGTTGATTGAAAGTGGGTACCAATGTTCTAAGTTCCATTTTTATCAAATTTGTTCAAAGTTCCGTTTTTCATCAAATTTTTCAAGTATCGTTTTTGATCGAATTTCATTACTTTTCAGTTAATGGGTCGACAGTCAGATTTGGTTGCAATATAGCAACAGACGTTTGTGCAACCTACGACTGCTTCAAGGTCTTACCTCACTACACTCGCTCACTAAAATAACATCACAGAATTCAGCCCTGCTGGTTGTTGGAGCTAGCACATAGCAAAAGCTGTTTGTGCAACAGATGTTCCATGACTTATAGAACATAGGTTTATGTCCGCTGTGCGGACATCACATGAAAATCATTCTATAAGCCATGGAACACCTGTTACTATGTGCGATCTCCGACAGCCAGTGGGACCCGATTCTGCGATGTTTTTTAGTGGGCGTAGACCCTTGTTTGAATTGCTACATCACTATAAGCCACCGAACACCTGCTGTTAAGTGCAACCTCTGACAGCCTGCGGGGACGGATTCTGTGATGTTTGTTTAGTAGGTGTAGATCTATGTTAGAATTGCTATATCACTTTATGAGCCATGGAACATCTGTTGCACAAATAGCTGTTGCTACGTGCAACCCCCAACAGCTATTGGGTTTAATGCTGTGATGTTTTTTCAGCGGGTGTAGATCCATGTTTGAATTACTACATCACTCTATGAGCTACAGAACACCTGTTGCAATAACAGTTGTTGCTACGTGCGACCTCTGACAGCCAGCAGGGCTGGATATAATGATATTGTTTTAGTGGGTGTAGATCCATGTTCAAACTGCTACATCACTATGAGCTATGGAACACCTGTTGCTATGTGCGACCTCTGACAGCCAGCGGGGTCGGATTCTGTGATTCCTTTTAACAAGAGTAGATCCATGTTGGAATTACTATGGATAAACTATTGCACAAATGGCAGTTTATACATTGCAACATTCGACAGAGAACGACTGGAAAAGTGTAAAATTTCTTCTAAGGGAACAGATTTGATATAAAGAATTTGGCTAAATCACATTTTTAACCCACACAGACACGTTTTTACACACACAGCAACAACAAAACAAAAATAAAATGGCCATAGCCGATGATATCAGAAGGCTAAACGGGGTTGCCAGAAAAAGACATTTCGCACCAAATGCAATTTATTTTCGCTCCACATTTGGCGACTTATCGCTCGCGAAAAAAGCTGAGTAAACCAAATTCTTTATATCAAAGCTGTAAAAAAAAATAAAATAAAATAAATCACGCGTTTTAAATCGTTAGAATACTGTTAAATTTGCAAAAAAAAAAAAAAAATTACTGAAAATGCCTTTCCATAAGCCAAAGATGTATTTAGGCCATTGGGTTAAATTGGTGCCAAAGATGCATTTTGAAACTATTGGGTCAAATTGGTGCCAAAAAAGTAGCCAAATTCGGGACCGTACTGATCGATCATCGGGAAAGTGCCAAAAAAGTGATTATATATATACTACATCTGTTCCGGTTTGGCTATAATAATGAAAAACACTTTACATTTTACTTTTCAAGCCCTCAGTTTAAAAAGGTTTGAACTAACCTTGCGTTTCAAAATCGTAGGTCTTGCAGAATCCGCATTTTGAAGCACTTTTTCTTTATTAAAAGATTCATATCTTTTCTGCAATTCAGCTTTTAAGTCAATGAGCTGAAATATAGAAAAAAACAATTGCTAGATATTTGTATTAAAAAAATATATAAATTGTGACTGCTAAATGAAATAAATGCATTCATCTTACGGAAGATGGATTGAGAGATGACCCCGTATCCATACTGATAACAGAGACACTAGCGTGTAAAGAGAAAATTCTGCACAAAGTGTTTACATTTTCAATAACACGGGTAATAAAAATACATAAATAAATAGATAAATTATCCTGGCACTAAATCAAGATCCCAAAATAAAATACAATATATTTCAAAACATCAAAACAAACATATTAGCTTTAGGTGAAAAAACAGTTAATAAGATTTAAGACAGTAACCATTGAGCTATATTTTATGATGACTTCAATGTCCGTCATCAACAATCTAGGAGGATGGACCTTATTCCTGCAGTAGTTACTGCGCTGCGGCGCTGTATGCAGTAGTGGCTTTAATGATTTCCCGCAAACTCGCCATCGTCTAGCACGAATTTAAAACCAATAAATTGTAATTTAATCTATTCCAATTATTTTTTAAAGAGAATAAATATAGTCCAATATTTATCTATTTTAATATATTATTTTTTACTTTATGCTAAAAGTGAACGAAAGAGTTGCCGCATGATAAGAAACGGTTTTTGTTTCGAAAGTTTTCTGCCGAGAAAAAAAATAAATAATAAATGTTTGTGCACATGTTATCATGTACGTTATACGTTTAGTCAATATTTGTAACAGGTTTATAATTCTGCAATGTGTACTTTATATTATAAACGTTTATAATTTTCTTTTGTATTTAAACATTCTAACTTCTAGATAATGAAATATGTGCTCACGGTATGAACAGTGTTTCTTTCAGGACTTTTTGGCCGGGGCGAAAGAAATTCTAGAAGAGCATAGAATGTCTTCGGGGGGGGGGGGGGGGGGGCGAAGCCCCCTACGGAGATATGCCTAAAAGAAACACTGGGTGTGAAATATGATAATGATATATGTGCTGCGATGGAGACGTTTTGATTATTTTTCTGCCATTAAATTACTGAAAGAAAACTCATGAACTCTAAACTATATTTTGATAATGCTTATGATATATCTTAATCATGATCGTTTATGGAACATTTTTCAGGGTGGGGGTGGGGGGTGGATCAAATCACTAGCATGAATGTGGCAAACTCAAGGATAAGACATACAATATCTATCTTGATACGTTTGTGACCTTGAATGTCTAGGGCGACAAGCGCCTCTTTGTCTTCCCCTACGGACGCCCATGATTTTAATATTTAGCCCATATTGTTAGCCCATATTATTCACAAATAAGCACACATCACTTTTACAAATATCTGTATGAGTCTGAAATCTTCTATTACTCGATATTTGTAATTATAATCATACTTTCAAGTCAGAAAAACACACTAGGGCACCTAACCACTAGCGGATGCAGCGGAGAGGGGCTAGGGATTTCAACTACCTAACTTCATTAATTTTTCCAAATATTGCGCTTGGAGCCGGCCATCTCTTTCAAAACACGACACGTTTCAAGATTTTTAGTTTGAAAATTTTAAGCTTGATTTTGGAAATGAATTAAACTCGATTCGCCTTTTCAAGTCGGCTTGAAACTCGATCCTGTTGCGTCCTCTGCATTCATCCGCCGATCGTGCTTTCCGTTTCAAATAGGCTTGAAAATCTCAGTGCGAACGAAATATAACATGAAATCGTCTGCACTAGATAAAATGACTTTTTTACTATATTGTATCAATATGCGTATATTGCATCTATGCACGAGAAAAACATAACCGCCTCAAAATAAAATTCTGGATCTGCTACTGCAGGAGTTCTTCGCAGACTGATGAGTTCTTTGTAGACTTGAAAAGATAGAAAGAACTCAGTTTATTCCCAGTAATAAACTGGGTTTTTATGGGGAAGTAATTTTGAAAGTTTCCAAGTGAGAATTTTCAATCATTGCATTTTGCATTGTGAAAATATGTATAAGACCCAAAACTAATATTTATTTTTTAGATTCGGAATTATAAATAGCTTAATAGTAAGAGAGATTTGCTAGATCAAAGAAAACTTTTTTAAATGATGTGGCTTTCTTATTTTGCTATATTATTAAAAGCCAGGTGCATCTGATGATAAAATCCTTTTAAAATAGAGATTTTCAAGTTTTCTGTTAAAATCGAGAATTTTTTAGCGCCGGATAAATGGCATCAAATGATTTGCAATTTGGAAAGATGATTTAGATTATATTACCATGCATCGTCTCCTATTTTAGCTACAATCGGATAAAAATTTCGATATTTTACACAATTTTGAATGGAAAATATTTTTACATTACTTTTGTATGAAAATGTTATTTTCGTTGTATCTTCAAAATCTTCTTCTTCTTCTAGGTTTCAATTGAAACCGACTTTTTACGGCAGCACTACTCACAGTAGGCATATGGCTGCCTCTATCTACTTCTTGAGTTCCTAGTCAAGTGGCAGGTGTCCTGTCATCATTTAGTTAGCCATTATCTGTTAGTTGTTATGTTGGGAAGTTACCTAGTAGTAATCAGTGCCAAATCTCTGATTCATGCATTTTAAATTTTTCAACCGAGAAAATTTTTTGATCAGCTCTGCTATTTCGATGCAGAATGCAAATTAGTTTGGCTATAAAATGCTCACGTTTTCAGACAGCGATCAGTTCGCAGCCAGTCTCTCAGGCACAAGTCATCTTTTTGACAAAAGGAACAATACTTACTACAGCATGAGTGGGTTCCGCATACTTTTCCATGTCTAAGAGTTCAATTAGGTTTGTGACACTTTGTTTTTGAATTTCCTTCCAGCATTTGTTTCTTTCTGTCTTGTATTTTGGGCAATGTATAATAACATGCTCTAATGCCTCCGGTGTATTGCAGCTGGGGCAGTTTGGGTTTATGCTTTTGCCCATTTCGCTTTTTGGTAGTTAGTAAGGAGTGTTTGAGTCCGTAATGTCATTAGGATTGTGGCTTCTCTTCGGGATTTTGCAAGTTTAAAATATTGCGCATGATAAGGGCTCATGTAGGCGAATTTAGGAAAATGTTGGGATTGCTTCCATCGTGTGTTCCAGGTCTCTTTCATTCTAGCTTTTATCAGTTTCTTTATGTCTCTATAAGTGCAAACACTCCAAGTAGGGCAAGTTTTGTTAATGGCAGCGTATTTTGCTTTTCTGTCCGCCTTTTCGTTCTGCGCGATTCCTTTATGTCCTGGTACCCATACTATCTTTATCTGGGTTTCTTCTGTATGCGCTATTAGTTTTTCGTATGTGTATTTTATGAGTTCATCTGATTTCCGACTTAGATTTTTGATGGCTTCTATAACACTTAAGCTGTCTGTAAGTATTGTATACTTCCGGTGACTCTCAATGAGGAAGTCAACCGTGTACGTTAGTGCTGCCAGCTCAACAGTGAATATTGAGACGAAGTTCGGTAATTTTATACTACGTTCTGTGGTGTTATTTTCGTATATTCCAAATCCCACTCCGTTTTTATTCTTTGATACATCTATTCCTATCCATATCTCCTCCGGGTTAGTTTCCATGTACTTTCCAAATAGTAGAGGGATCTCCTCGGGTAAGGCGTTTTGAAAATCAAGGCCTTTTTCTTTGATCTCGAGTTTGGAGGTTTTCCATGGTGGGGCTTCATTGTAATTCAATTTATGCTGGGCCTCGAGTTTCTCATTCTTAATAATCTTTACGATGTTGGTCACCTTGTTTAGTGCCCAATCAATTTCTTTTCTTCTTATTTTGCTCAGTTTTTCTAGAATTTTTTGGGCGAACCCTTGACCGCCTCTGGCTATTTCTTGTTTTAAAAGGATTTTTTCAAGTTTTTCTATCTTACGCAGCTCGTATTCCGGGATATTGCTCTCTATTCTTATGACTTCCACAGCGATATACTTCGGGACCCCTAATGCGAGTCGGATTGCTGCATTTTCGATTATCTTGTATTTATTCATATTTGTGGCAGTTTCTTCTAATCTGGCTGAATTCGCGTAATCGATTTGGGTCGTCACAACTTATCTAACAATTTGTACAAGAATTTTTGTTTGAAAACCTCTAGTATGGCTGGCCAATATTTTTAACGTTCCGATGGCTTTATCTACCTTCTTGGTGTCTATTCCATTTCCATTTCTCAGTGATCATGAGGCCCAGAATCTTCATTTCGCAGACCCAGTTGATTGTTTTTCCCGACATAGTTATATTTGGTTTTTGAACTCTCCTCTTTGCGGATATGTTTATCATTTTTGTTTTCTCAGTCGAAAAGGACATTTCCCATTCTGCTCTCCATTTTTCTATTTTCAGGATTGCGCTTTGTAGTTTTGTTAAGCACATGGATTCTTCTATATCCTTTACAATTAAGGTGGTGTCATCCGCATATTGATATAGGCTGCCGTATTCTTTTATTTCTTCTCCAATGTCAGACATGTAGATATTAAATAAGAATGGGGAAAGTACCGATCCCTGGGGAAGTCCAGTATTTATGTTCTTCGGATCCGATTCTTCATCTCTCCATCTTACCTTTACCGTTCTTTTTAGCAGGAATTCTTTTAGCCACTGAACTATTACACCGTACTGATGGGCTGTCATGGTTCCGTGGATCAATATTAGAGGTGACCGGTTGTCGTATACTGCGGCACCCCATGCCATCACACCAGCTGTGAGAGTGGTGTGCCGCTGTAAAGCGAAGGCATGATTGAGGGGCAGCACGGGGCCTCCAGACACTTACACGGTTGTCATCACTGCTCAAATTGAATCTCGATTCATCGCTGAAAACGATCTGGTTACATTCGGTTGCTGTCCAATCCCGTCGAGCGCGACACCACTCCAACCGGAGGCGACGGTGGGTGTCATTGGCAGCACACGTAATGGCGCCGCGATACCAAATGTCCTTTAGCCAGGCGCCTGGCGATGGTACGGATAGACAAAGGAGCCCGTAGTGAAGGTGCTGCCTGTGTTCGGATGGCGGACAATGATGCAGTTGGCGCTGTGCGTGCGTGTCGGGTGATGTGACGGTCTTCTCGGATATTGGTCTGCCGAAGGCGTCCTGAGCCTGGTCGCCGTGTATGCAACCTCTCTCGTCCACTGATCCCAACACTTCCTCACAGTAAAGTCAGAATGGCCTAGGTGGCGGGCTACTGGCCGAGCTGACCACCCGGCTTTCATCATCAAGATGATTCTTCCCCTCTCGAACTCTGACAGCTGATCATATTGTCTTCCTGACAGCTAATCATATTGTACTCTGACAGCTGATCATATTGATGGCATAATGGCATCCCTAATGAAAAAACGTCCCTCTGCAACAGATTAAGTGCAGACAAAAGCCTCTGCGTACTTTTTTTCTGCGCCAGGGAGAACGAAGTTCAACGCCCTCTGGTGGTATTACGCAGTGCGCAATCACGTTGTATTTCCAATCATTTGCATATCTGCCTGACATGTACCTTCATGCCTAGTTTTGTTACGATCCCACAAGCACTTTTTGGTGCGCAAATTTTTATGGCAATGAGTGCATTTTGTGTTTAGTATTATGTATTTTAGATTTCATTGTTAAGATAGAGATGCTATTATTGCATTTTATACACTCGGCGCTTGGCCGGTAGCCCATTGGTTAGCGCGCTGGAGTTGCACTCGGTAGGCTCGGGTTCGATTCCAGCCGCTGCCAAAACTGCCGCCGTGTTCATGCGGAGTACGATCACGTTAAACATGTGGGTCCGAAAGTCCTTCCGAGAGGTTGGTGGTAGGGGAAGGAGGGTACGGTCCCTGTGGATGCCTCCCCGACTGGGTTCCGGTCAAAATTTGGGTGGCACTTCCCGACCGTCCAAACAGTTACCTTACACCTTTCTGGTAGGTCGGACGGTCTGGGTTTCAACAACAACAACAACACTCGGCGCTTGGCGGCCAGCTTTCAGAAAAATAATATTATTCTCCTTCCTACCCATTCTAATTTGAGGGGCGTGTTTGTCTCCAGAACAGAACTTTCGAAATAAGGACTGTTTGGAAAAAATCTCTCCGTAGTGAGATATTAACTTGCATTTTCGTAACAAACAGGTATTATAATGAAAAAAGAGAAAAATAATTATTGCGTTGCACTATTTAGTAATTTTGGAGTGGCGCACATCGAAATGTTGGATTGGGAGAAATACCCAGTAAGTATACTCAGTATATTAGAAATACCCAGTAAGTATACTCAGTATATTAGAAATACCCAGTAAGTATACTCAGTATATTAGAAACACCCAGTAAGTATACTCAGTATATCAGAAATACCCAGTAAGTATACTCAGTATATTAGAAATACCCAGTAAGTATACTCAGTATATTAGAAATACCCAGTAAGTATCCTCAGTATATTAGAAATACCCAGTAAGTATACTCAGTATATTAGAAATACCCAGTGAGACCTGGACTTGAAATTTGAGATTAACAGTTCAATCAGACGCATTGGAAACATCGAATTACTTAAAAATTTATAATCTTCAGGTTGTATTTATTGTAACATGCATTCGACTAGGTTTTAATAATTTCCGACTATATAACAGTAGTAAAGAATTAAATATAGTAAAGGAAAGGAGTTCTGATTTATGCATTCAAAATGAATAAATACATTTCAATTGAGATAGTTTCAAATTATAAGTATTTTGAAAAGCCTACACTAAAAACTTTTACAAAGATTACATTACGATTTTGTTCTACTCGATTAAATCTAAGTTTTCCTGGACATTCGTATGTTTTAAGTACCTCATCTAAACTTTGAACAGTACAGCTTAAAAAGCATGGGAATAGAATATGTTCTTTTATAGACAATAATATCAGTTTCTTATTCCTAATAGAACATTCCATCTCCAACACTTTTATTTCTATGTTGAATAAAAAATTTCTTCCGTCCTTAAAATTTTTCGTTGAAGAGTATGAAAGACATTTGCTATAAAGCTACAATAATGTTATGACGTCTTTTGCAAAAGATGAAAGCCATTACATTTTGCTCTCCATTCAGGTTCATAAATTTCAGTCAGTAGCGCAGGTAAGTATGTTTATAAATCAGAAAGTATTGAAGTTCGATAAAGAGCCTTTCATTGAATATGAGAATGTTTAGAATCCAAACCGAGTACTTGAAAAATATAGTCTTCATTTGAATTCACTTCACTTTATTTTTTACTTTGGTAGAAAAATTCCTTTCTGGGTTTCATAACCATTCAGCTGATTCTCAGAAGATTTTCATGCTAGAAGTTTGCGGATTAATCACTAACGCCACGTTGCTCCTAGCAACGAGTGAGTGCCGGCGAACAAGCAAAAGTAATGGCTGCATTGGCTACTATGGCGAAGATTTAAAATTTATATTGTTTTTCATGTAATGAGAGAAAATTACAAACAAATGCTTATATTCTGTGTTGCTGAGAAACTTTTTGCTACAGATCGCAAACTTTGTAGTAAAAGCATTGATATTTATGGCTGAAAATTGTTAAGAACATTGGCATGGCTAGTGTGGCTGCAAAACTTGACTTTGATCTATAGCACAAATGTAAAGTTTAAGTTATTTGGTTTTAAAAAACATATATTTACTTTACAAATGAGGGCATACTTTTTCAATCCTATATCTATTTTTGATAGCATGTGCTAAGAATTTAGCCCATTAACACAGCATATGGTATAAAACAGTATAAAATGTAAGAACACAAATCATTTCAAACAGATCTATTTAATTACGGTTAATTGTAACAGAAAAAATGATTTCATATATTTCTTTTCGGTAAATAGATACGCTCTAAAAATTATAGAACTGCTATATTATATACAGTTGGGGAAGCTACTAATTTCACGACTTCGCTAAAACTATACATCGATATTATTACCGTATTACTTTTTTCCGTGAAAATTAAAAGGATTGTGTTACAAGATAAATATATTTAAAATGCTAATATAATGCTATACTCACCTTTGATAAAGTGTAAACTGCAGACGCGACTGTTTTTTATTGTCTCATCTGTCAAGGGCAATCAATGAGCGCGAGACAATCCTTTGTTTTATGGTCAGCTCTTCAATTTTGATATCTTTACTGCTTCCAATTCTTGGAAATCGGCAAAATAATATACCAGCATTTCGACCTGTGGGTTTACCGCACTCAATAATTGCACACATAACCATACTTATTAATTATTTTGCCTATAACGCTTACACGACTGAATAAACCTATGCTACTGGCGAACAAACATGTTCGCCAGTAAACCATATGCTTAGCTCGTGACGTCACATGAATACTCCCTATATGAGACGTTGAATTTGGACTATTTTCGATGTGGGGATGAGTGCCTCTGACACAGGGACCCCGTAAACAAGCGCCTTGGTCTTGGTCTCGGTAAATGTTTTATTGTTTTTTGCTTTTAAATTATTACTTTTTAATCGTCATTTCCGATGCTTAGTGTTTCTTTGTAATCATTGCTTAGATTACTCTCTAATGGAATAATCATTTTTAGATGTTTTGAATCATCATTTTTAATTTTCCCAATCATTTAAGTTTAGCTGAAATGATGATATCATCAATTTAGTTGCTTCGTTTTATAACAATTTTCTTTAGTTTCCTTTATTCATCACTAATTTAATTTTTTCCCCTTCGAATTGTCAGTAAGTTGATAATTCGGTGACGGATGAAAAGCAGGTATATGATAATTAGGTGACTGATAAAAAAAAATTCATATGAGAATTATAGGTGATCGATAAAAAGCAAGCATATAATAATTAGGTAACAAAAATGTCTAGGAAGTACAAAGAATTATTCTTACAAGCAGTAGTTGATATTCATTATAATATTCCAACTACTTTTTTTAATTCTTGGGTTATTTATTTCCAATTAATTGCGTTATATCCCACAAAAATATATAAAATAAATATTTGTATTGAATTTACAGTTTTTAAATAATTTTCTTTCTTATTTAGAGACGACGTATTTTTTAAAGTAACTTTAACGACGTAATAACGACGTAAACTTTTCAAAATTCCCCAAACGAAAAGGTCTTGAGAATGGCGTGTCTTAGTAAATTGGACATGGTTTCATTTGCTTTATCATAAAAAAATACATAAAATACATTTGTTTAAGAAAGTAATTATATTTCTTCTTTTAATTCACTTTTTTCTATTTTTTCGTCCCATAATTAACAAGAAAGATCAATCATGCATAAGCATTAATTATGAAACACTTTCCAACTGAAATGCAATTTTATTTAAAAATTTCTAAAATGTGATATATTTAGTGGTGATATCTTTTACATTATCACAGCACTACAGTAATTTATTATACTTAAATATTTAAAACTGTATCGAAATATAAATAATCTGATTCTCTATGCAAAATCAAGGAAAATTTCATTCATATAACTTGTATTCCAGACTCCAGAGCTAAATAATTTTGTGTGAAAAAAATTCAGCAATTCTTATGTAACTCACCTTACAATCGCTTGAGATATTTGCATTCTGCATAAGTTACAATTAGGCTTCGTTGAAGAAATAATAAAAGTTTAGGGATCATATAAAATCATAACTATTGTAATTGCGTAGGCACGGAATTTAGATACACAGATAATGCACAAATACACAGATAATATATATGTGTGTGTATGTATTCAAAGTATTGTAATCGTGCCGAAGATCGGAACTCGAATTTTCGAAGGATCTACACGTTTTGGGACTTCTAGAACACGAAAAAACTATTTTAAGAAGACGTCTGTGTGTGAAAGGGTATAACTATGTATGTTTCTGTGTGTCTGTGAGGATATTACATCCACTCTAATTGAAAAACTAATGGACCGAATTTCATAAAATGTTTTTTGTAGGAAGCCCTGATGTTCATTAGATTATAGTACGATTCGTAATAAAAGAATCTGCCTTCTTTGCGAAATGGCCGACAGAAATTAACTTTATCCACTCTAGCTAAAAACTAATGGAACAAATTTAACAAAATTTGGTATATAAAGCATTTGTAGGTTATTCTAGTACGATTCAGGAAAAAGGAACGGGCTATTTTTGCGAAATGGCCCGCAAAAATCGTTAAATATAAAAATAAAAGACCACGTGTGCTCAATTATCTATCTATCTATATATACTACTTGCCAAGTGTCCGTCTGTCTGTCACGCTTTTTTTAGGCACTTCCCGAATAGATAGAGACTTGCAATTTGGTACACGGCTCGGTCGTTCGATAAAACCCCCTGGATAAATCGAATTTTTTGAAAACGTTCTATAGAGGGGGTGCCCCACACCAAAAGGTTCGAAAAGTGAAATGAAGGGAAAGCATGCTTTGCGATGAGATAGAGACTTCAAATTTGGTCTATGGGTAAACCGTTTGAAAGGAAAAAAGTGTACAATTTCAGATTTCGAATATTTTCTACTTAAGGGGGTGCCGCACACCAAAATGTTCGATTTACAGAATAAATATAAAACGGCTGCTTTAAAATTTGATACAGGCTTGACATTTGGTATATGGGCTAATCATTTGAAGAAAACACCCAAAACGAATATAGTTTTCTAAAATGTTCGTTTAGGGGGTGCTCCACACCAAAACGTTCGAAAAGTGAATTGATAGGAAAGTATGCTTTGCGATGAGATAGAGACTTCAAATTCGGTATATGGGTAAACTGTTCGAAAGGAAGAAAGTGTGCAATTTCAGATTTCCAATATTTTCTACTGAAGGGAGTGCCGCACACCGAAATGTTCGATTTACCGAATAAATGAGAAAAGGCTCCTTTAAAATTCGATAGAGGCTTGAAATTTGATATATGGGCTGATCATTTGACGAAAACACCCAAGACGAATATAGTTTTTCAAAAATGTTCGTTTAAGGGGGTGCTCCAGAGTAAAACTTTCGAAAAGTGAATTGATAAAAAACCATGCTTCGGAATGAGATAGAGATATTAAATTTGGTGTAAGGGTAGATAGTTTGGAAAGAAGAAAGTGTGAAATTTCAGATTTCTTATATTTGCTACTTTAAGGGGTGCGCAAACTAATATGTTCGATTTTCAGAATAAATGAGGCACGCTTCCTTTTAAATGTGATAGAGGCTTGATATTTGGTATATGGGCTAATCATCTGATAAAAAACCCAAGACAGAGTTTTTCAAAAATGTTCATTTATGGGTGTGCTTCACAGAAAAATGTTCCAAAGGAGAAATAATAAAATAGGGGTGCCTATGGATGAGATAGACTTTAATGTCCTGTACGAGTAGATAATTCGAAAGGAATAAATGCGCAAATTAATTTCCCCAATATCTTCTTCTTTAGGGAGTTCTGCACACCAAAATATTCGACTTGTCGAATAAATGTGAAACGTGAATTATAAATTAATTTACATTATTCAGGGGTTGCTTATTGCAACACCGTTGATTTTCAACGGGTATTTGGCTAGTATTAATTAAATTCCTATTTTATACGTAATTTTTGACAACAAAAATAATAAGACTAACCCCATTACTCTAGGACTAGCCGTTCTTGAGATATTCTAGTTTTTTCGTATTTTCGCTATGCCACCTTTGACAATAAGTTCAGCTATCAAATGAGAACCAAATTTAAGTTTAACGTGCAAATTCAATGTCATTTAAAATACTTATGGCTGTTATTTTGTGCAGATAAACTCAAATTATTATTGAAGAAACAAAGAGAACGTGAATATGAGTCTGCAGAGAAAGACATGTACTGCCCACATCAGAATTTTTAGCAATATTACAACAATGATTTATAGAAGTGAACGGGGATTATTTGCAGGCCATTTCGAAAAAAATGTAGGATCTATATTTAAAGATCCACCAAATTTTTGTAAAATAATTTTGTTCAACAAATTTAAGTTGTGTACCAAATTTTAACTCTCTAGGACGTAGGAAAGTGCATTAAAAATGCCATCAAATAAGTATATTATGAAGAGTTATATAAAATTAAAAAAAAAATTGAAAAATTGTTATCTACCAAATTTATTTTAAAATGTGAAGCCTCTCTCATATACAAGATAATTAAACTCTTGGAACCATATTTATTATATAATATATCTCTCTTTTCTTTCTGGAGGATATCCCAAAAGTCAGAATTTAATTGAATTTGTTTTTCTCCCTATATTAAATAATTTTTAATTAAAAAACTGCCTAACATATTTTACTGAAATTTTTTTTATATATTTTAGGGGATAATGTGAATATTTTCTAAAAATTTCGAAGCAATTTGTGAATTTTAAATTTGATTAAAAAATGTTTGAAAATTTAGGTTCCATAGAGTTCAATGTATTTCATTTTTTCAACCCGGGTTAAAAAAAAAACTAATTGGGTGATATTTTATTTATTTATATTCCCATAGGTCCCACAGACCGTCTGAACAACATACTAAAATTTCATTTTGATAAAGTCATTTTTACGGCAGTTATCGTGCTAACGGACAGACAGACAGACAGTCAGACAGAATGAACAAAGTCATAAACACTTTTCAACTATGTTGTAAAGTGTTAAAAAGGTCTGTTTTGTTTTTATTGCCTTGCAGATCGCATTAAAACACTAAAACTAGAGTGTCTGTCAATTCACGTACTATAAATCCCGGATCAACCATATTGAAAATCCAGCCTTAACCATATTGAAAAAACAGGATAATATTCTGCATTTTTTTTCTAAAACACACTCAGTACAATGAAGTAAAATAAGTATGGAAAAGACGCTGATTATGCTAATCATTACAGTTATGTTATTATATTATTATGTAAATAATCTTGTTGTCCTAACCGGGAATCCAACAACGGATCTTCGTACTGACTAGCCAACACCTTACAGTTGAGTTACTGGGACGGAATTGCAAGCTCTTATTGTCGAAGTGGATTCTGCATTCTCCACCCTCTAATGTCAGATTGGTGTCAACTGACAACCTGACTGACGACTTCCTGCTATTTTTACCTCAGGTTAGCCTCCTCCTTTTCCTGTAATACATGGTAATGTATAGGGAAAGTATTGAATTCGTATCGAAAATAGCAACTGAAGTTTTCGACAGATCTACACGTTTTGGAACCTCTAGAACACGAAAAAAAAATTTTTTTTAGCGTGTCGTCTGTGTATGTGTCTGTGTGTTTTTGTTTGTGTGTCTGTGTGTGTGTGTCTGTCTGTGCAACGTATGTACCCACTTTAACTCAAATACCAATTGACTAAATTTCATAGAATTTTACAGGGAAGTCACTTGTAGATTACCCTGGTGCTGATTAGATTATGGTACGATTCGCGATAAAAGAACCCGCATGATTTTGCGAAATGGTCCGCAAAAATTGCATGTATCCACTCTAGCTGAAAAACTAATTGACCAAATTTCATAAAATTTTACAGGTACGTCATTTTTCGGTTACCTTGGTGCTGATTACATTTGGTACTATTCAGAGAAAAAGAAACTGCTACTTTTACAGGACAGTGTAAACAAGCTTATGTAAGGTTTTAGGCCAATAAGTTTCACACTGTACATTATTCCCTTTTAAATAAACTTTTCTTATATTTTAGCTCATTACCTTCTTTAAATATAGTATAATGTATAGGGAAATTATTGTGATGGGGGTTCAAATTTGAGTTTTTGACGGAAGAGCACGTTTGAAGCATCCCGGAACTCGAATCGAATGCTTTTGAAGAGATGTCTGTGTGTGCATTCGGGAGCCTGTGGATGCAGTATCTTACGAACGAATGGAGCGTTTCAAACGTAATTTGGTATGATTATTATGGTTTGTGAATACTGAAACCTTATTGAAACATGCTCGAACGTTTGGAAGATACCCAAATTTTCAAACGGATTTTTGAAAAAAAAAAAACATAAAAAAATTAGGACATTCAATAATTTTAAATACATAATCATTTTATACTTATTTTTTTATTCTAAAACGAATGACATAAACTTTTGAACTCTAGTTTGAACCGTTCTCGAGATATTGCACGCTTTTTGAATAAACGTATCTAAAAATTACATAAAAATGCAATAGTAAGTAATGCAACACTTGGCGAAAATGTTTTGACCATCGATTGGGCGGATTACCGCCAATTTAACGATTTTTTAATGTGGGTTAAATTAATGAAAATGTTGCCAAATTGGCAAAAATTAAGCTGAAGTTAAGAAAACGACGCCAAATTAATGAAATTATAATTAATATATGTTAATACATTGGAGTATATTGCTTACCAGATGTTAGCAATATTTCCAAGTGTCAAGTTACATTTGCACGAAATATAAGTTAATTCAGTACTTCAAAATAATTTTAAATGTTGTTAACCAGAAAGGCACCAAATGTCAATGTTTCTTTTCAATGTTAAAAACATTGTGCTGTGGATCTTGTCCATCATTATTTTGCATTGAAAGAAGAAAAGCATACTTATATTATGTAGGGAAAGTCATGTGCTGCTAACATCAGCTTTTTTTTAGTTTGACATTCCATAATCTGATAAATTTGGTAATCCGGCATCGCTGAAATCCTGAACATTCCGGATAATCAGAAGTTTACTGTATATGTTAAAAAATAATTAATAACCCTACTTTAAAATTCTTCTATAATTTTAATTCAAAGCCTTCGTTCGCTTTAACAGAAAATACTATTCTCTAAAAATGCAAATGCCATTTTTCTTTTCTAAACCACGACAATATCCGATAGCCGCTTGTTAAAGGTTATTTATTTATATTTCTATTAGTTTAAGGTAAATAGTAAGTTCAAATAAAGGATAAGTATAGACAGTTTAAAAAGGCAGCATAATGCAGGTATCAGTGGTAGGAAGTATGGGACTATATTTTACCCAGCAGGTGGCTAAATAACATTGGACAACTTAAGTACCCAATTAACTTTTCTAAAAATTGAATTTTTCTTTTGATGTCCTTCTTCTTTAAAAATAGGAAAGGCTTAAGGAGTTAAATCAGATGATTGAGGAAGATTTCTCTAGTG
The DNA here is from genome assembly GCA_951213105.1 of Amaurobius ferox. NCBI lineage: Eukaryota > Metazoa > Arthropoda > Arachnida > Araneae > Amaurobiidae > Amaurobius > Amaurobius ferox. Next base: position 81,645,024 of record OX578144.1, read on the forward strand.
GTCTAATTCATCAGAAAACTTTCGTAAAATTTATTTTTTACACTTCTTAATTATAAATTACTAGATCGTTGGTTTTCAAATTTTTGTTCAAATAATTCGGTTGGTGGTGTTTTATTGTTGGTGGGAAAAATTTTGTCATACTACTGATTTTACTAAACTTTTCTTTTGAAGCAAATTCTCAATATCTGCTATACATAGAAATTAGATGGTGACTGATATAGATTCAGCATAAAATTTTAGAGACGATAGGGGATTTTCATTTCCGGTTAAAAATTTTTCATTTTACTTGAAATATATATTTCTCCCGACTGGTTATAGATAGGGCTTAGATGATATCTGATATGGATGCATCAAATATCAAATAACATCAAATAAACAACATCAAATTAACATCAAGCATCAAATTCTGAAGGAGGTAGAGTGGTTTACTACGGGTTTCTTTCTACTTTCGGTTCTCATTACATTTGTTCAACATTTTTTCTTGAAATAACTCGTTTTCAAGATTGGCTATAGATGGAGCTGAAATGATGATTTCTAGGAATTCAGCATAAAATCCTAGAAGGGGGTGAGTGTACACTAGGGTTTTCCACTTTCGGTTATGGAGATGCCACTTTCGATTAACAAATTTATATTTTCTTTGCAACATCTGTTTTTCAGTATTGGTTATTGATAGAACTTAGATTATGATTGATATGGATTCAGCATACAACTCCAGAGGGTGTTGAAGGTCCAGACCACTCGGCTGGCCCTAAGGCTTACAACAGGTATTTGAGTGGCCGGAATCCCAGAGGGTGTGTAGAATGTTCATTAAGGATTTTCATTTTCGGTTTTGGAGATGCAACATCCGTTTTTTTCTTTTTTTTTTTTTTTGAAAAATCGTACGACTGCGCAAAATAAGTGTGATAAAGAGAATAAAATGCTTAATAGTTTCCTTGAAAATGTACACACTATATGGGATCAGACCAGGCTTTTTTTTATAAATTTTTTGTTTATGTTATTACTCCTCATTTGATATCATACGAGGTTTACTCAACGGACGGACATATCAAAACGAAATCCGTTTGTTTATATCTATACCTACAGATCGAAAGAGATGTATACCATTTATTTTCGCCAAAATGGCGGCAGGAGTATAAACGCAGCAGGGACGATAACTCACTAGAACAGAGGTTCAAGTATTATAGTGCTCTCCGGGCCAGAATTTAGTGCTCCTTTTAGTGGCTACTGTCCAATTTAGTGATCGACACTATATGTGTGCGAAGATTCAGCTTTCTAAGCCACCGGCGGAATGCTTGAGGGTCTTAAAAAAAAGTCTCCATAATCTCCGTCCTCAAGGAAGGGGCATCAAAAATCCGACTACGTTAGATTCTGTATGACCGATGGTCGATACCATAAGTGTGCAAAGATTTGTCTTCAAAAATTCAGCCAGGGGTTGTAAAGAATCTTGCTGTCCCAGACGGGAATCGAACCCTTGATCTCCGAACTGGCCAGCCGACGCTCTACCGTTGAGATACTGGGACGAAATTGTAAGCCCTTATTGCTGAAATGGACTGTGCCGGGTTCTTCTGGAGGGTCTGAAAAGACTTTTCGAAAAAATAATATTTTCTCTGCCTCCAGGAGGAGTAAATTGAAAATCGGGCACCGTTAGGTTTTGTATTGTAGTCGATACTATAGGTTTGAAAAGATCTAGGTCCCCGGTCTTCTGTAGGGTATGGAAAGAGAAAAATACGTTAAATACGCTAGATAATTATATATTATTGACTCTTACGCAAATCGAAAATCCAGCTCTGTAAGGTTTTATATTATAGTCTATATACTATAAGTGTACAAAGATCTAGGTCTCCGAGGGGCTTCTGGAGGATCTAGTAAGATGAAAACACGTTTGACTATTATATATTAGGGATCTTCATTTGCAAAGAGAAATTAATTTATATGTCTTAAAACCATTTTCGTAGATATGAGTTTAGTAAGTTTAATAATATCAAGTAGAAATTAATACAGAATGAAAATGATCATGTGCTGTGAGTTAAATAGCATTTAAAATTCATATATCCATGATGAAACAGTGAAATTATAATTTAAGGAATTTTTCTTTTTCTAGGGAAGGTACTACGAATAATATCCACGTGAGATGTGAGATATTAGAAATATAGAGCAATAATATAAATAAGAAATAGAAATATAAGTAAAGAAATATAGAGCAATAAACTCCTCTTTTGATTAAAGAGGAGAGCAGTTGGAACTATTTGGCTCATTTGGGTAGTTGTCATGTAAAAAAAATCTGATGGGGGCACCACATGACTTTCCTTGTGTAATGCAATGAATTTACTTATTTCACAGTGAAAAAATGCTGAAAAGATTCGCGGCACAGTGTTTGTGAAGTTGAATTGTACAATTGGCGCTTTTCCGGATGACAACATGTGAAACTATTTCGTACCTACAATTAACTTATATTTCACGCAACTCTAAATTAACAATTATTAATATTGATAGCATCCTCAATAAGTAATATAGTCCATATATTAAGATATTTTAATAATAACTTCACCAATTAGGGTGTCATTTTCATTAATTTAGCGCCATTTGTGCAATATTAATGATATTTTCATCAATCTGGGGCTAAATATCGCCAAGTTGGCGATATTATGCCAAAATCGATTCCAAAATTTTGCCAAGCGTTATGGACAGAGAAATAGGTTAATCTTATAGTAGATAAACGACTGATGGCGTTCAAATACAAAACTATTACCTAAAGTATTTCTTCTTACCGTAAATTCTTATATTCTATCCAAGATATTAAATTTTCATCAATTAGTCGTTATTTTTATTGATTTAGAGTCATTTTTATCAATTTAGCGACATTTTTATCAATTTGGCGACACTTTTATCAATTTGATGACATTTTGTTAATTTGGCAACATTTAAAAAACTCGCAAAGTTGGCGATATTCCACCAAATTCATTGCCAAAATTTCGCCAAACGTTATGGACATAGAAATAGGTTATTCTTATAGTAGATAAACGACTAATGGCGTCCAAATACAAAACTGTTATCCAAAGTATCTTCTTTCGTGAATGGAACGAGCTAGATCCACGAGAATGATGATAACAAATTTATCGAGTAATATTACATATGAAAAGTGAACATATTTCACAATACTTTTTTAAAATTTTATGTGATTTTTTGATTAATTTATTTAAAAAATGTGCAATATCTCGAGAACAGTTCATGGTAGCGTTTTAACGTTTATGCCAATCGTTTTCTAATAAAAGATTACATAGGATAAATGATTATTTACGTAACTTCATTGAAGGTTTTGAATTTTTGATAATTTTTTCAAAATTTCATTTCCAAATTTGGGAGGGGGGAGGGGCGGTCTGAATATTCGATTGCGTATAAAAACGATAGGCTTCCAGTGTTTACTGATTTTAATTTGCGTACCAAATTTCGTTCGAATCGCTTCATTTGTTCGTGAGATATCGTCTTCACAAACACACAGACATTACCCCAAAAACGTTTGATTTACGTTCAGAGATGCTTGAAACGTACTCTCCTGTCGAAAACTCTAATTCGAATTTTCGACTCCATCACAATACTTATGCATTATAATATAAGGAGAGTAATATGTTGAGAATCACCACTAGTTTATAAGAAAGGTATTATCGAGAGCATCGTTAGAAAAGCTAACTTTCAATAAAACAGTGATGTTAACTTTCCATACATACATACATAATACATGTGTAGAAAGTACGTTTTGATGCGGTCATATGATTTTTTGATAATTTAACTTGTTTCAGGAATGCTTGAACACAAATTCAATGTTTTCGATGAGTGTGTGTAGATGTGTATGTGAACAATATTATCTTAAACAAATTTAAGTTACAGTGCTCGAAAAAAGTATAAGGACAACATATAATTGAATTAAAATATACTTTATTTTCACTTTATCAAAATGAATTTTTGATATTTCTGACCTCTCATATGAAATTATACAATAACATATACAACACATAAAACAACAAATATGAACCTTACAAAAGTTTACCTTATAAAGATTATCACTAAAGAAAATATAGAAAATGTATAAGGACATGTTCTAAATTACTTAACATTTCTCTTAATAATCAAGAAAACAATCTTTTTTTTTCAATTACTTGAATAAGCCGAGAGGTCATTGATGCTGAAAGTTCTTTTAAAGTGTCTATGGAAATGTTATTACAAGCTTGTTTGATGTCTAACACAAGATCCTGTTTACACTAATATTGTGTGCCATTTTTATAAACTTCTCGGGTTAGAAGTCCCCATAAATTTTCTATTGGATTGAGATCGAGACTTCTCGCCGGCTAATCAAGTAAATTTACTGAATTAGCTTCAAATCAGAGTTTTGCACTCTTAGGAATGGAAGCGTTATCCTGTTGAAAAATATAGTCTTCTGAAGTAATTAGTGGGGCCTCAGGTAACAAATGTTCGCCTAACATATCAACATAATTGTCAGAGTTAATTTTGTAGTTGATAAATACTATAGGCGTGGTTCCGTTTGCTGCAAAAGCGCCCCAAATCATTATACTGTGTCCCCACCGTATTGACGTTTGGAAAAAACATCGTTGGTTTTACGCAAATTATACCAAAAATAGCCAAAACCATCTGACCCATCAAGATTGAACTTCTTTTCGTCCGAAAAGATTATATCAATCCATTTTGGAGAGAAAGAAATGTATTTTTTTGAAAACTCCTGTCTTCTTTCCTTATATTCATTTTTAAAAGGCGGACGTGACATTAACTTTCCATGCCAAATATTTCGATGTTTATTCAAAACATTTTGAACTGTTCGTGTGGAACATGGTAAGTCCAAATTTCTTCAAACTTCATTTGCAGTTTCTTTTTTCTCTTAGAATTTCTGGTCTTCCAGTTCGTTTTTTCATTTCATACATTCCAGGTTCTTTCAGAAAATTATAAACTACAGTTTTAGATTTTTTAATTTTTTTCGAAATTTCATGCCCACTCAATCCACCCCTTTTTCAAGGTCAGACAGATGAGTTCTTTTTGGTATCGTACAAAAATCGTGAAGAAATGAGGCAAGTGTGAATTTTGCTCAGAAACCCAGTCTTTATATTTGAAATGGTCATTTTCTGCTTTCAAATATGCAAATTTTACTATAATTTTAGATGAAAAAACATTTGTCCTTATACTTTTTTCCATGATCATATGGGTTTAAAATTTATAAAGTAAATTTATACATATTTATTTATGGAAAATTTAACCAATTTACATGAAAAAGAACTCAATTTTATCAATATTTTTACTTAAGAAATTTGCGTACATTTCCGTCTAAAAAATTTCTAGATCTGGCGAATTTTCACCTGTCCTTATACTTTTTTCGCGCATTGTATTTAAACGAAATTTTTGCTTGATTATTACAGTTAGTGTAAATGTATTTGCTTTATAAAGTAATACGAGTACATCAAAATAATGATAACCAATCACGTTCAATAAATAATCATTTTATATATGCAATTTTACTATGCAAAAAGTTTGAAATTTTTAAAACGTTGGGCTGTATTAATTTTGAGGTAATGTGTTTTTTGAAATAATTTATCTAATAAATAGATAAAGTTTAAATTATATGAGCAGCATATGATTTTCCCTATTTATTAAATTTTGTCTTTTCCCCTTTTGCTGTTTTCATTAATCAGCATATATTCCTTTTTTTTTCGCTTAAAATGGAAGTGTATTTAAAATTGCATCAAATTTTCAGTATTTTAACTCTTTAATTTTTAAATATATAATATTGCAATTATTAATATAAATATATATTAATAATTGAAAATAATGAAAGTCATAAAATAAAATAGTAACATTGAAATGTAAACAGTAATTGTCAGCAAAAGTAACAAAAAAAATCTTATTTTTCTGTTTCTCCTAAAGCATTTGACCTGTTTGCAGTTGTACTAGAAAAAAGTACAGATATGTATGAACAGCCCACGCCCGTTTGCTGCTATTGCGCAATGAATGTACGGTTTAAATGAATTTCTGGTAAGAAAGTGTTATGGAAATAAATAATCATTAATAATCAGTTATTTCAATAAATAAATTGATTATTAATAAATATCAATTAATTTAAGATGATCAGCCGCTTCTACAAACTTGCTGCGTTAAGGATGGTCAAAGAAGAACAATTGGCAGCTTTAGTATATTAATTTTCGGATAAGTATGGGCGACAGAGAATTCACCTATCAATCGTAAATCCTGAAAAGAAACATTCATATATTGAGGCATATGTGGATTGAAGATGAATATTTTTATATGTAATATTGTGCAATAAATTTGTTAGCATCATTCTCGTGTGTCTGCTTCATTCCATTTACGAGAGAAGATACTTTGTGCAATAGTTTTCGATTTTGACACCTAAGAATTCCTTAATGGTTATTTATATATAAGAAATTATCTTCTATCCGTTTGTCTGTAACACTTGATAATAAATTTGGCGAACTTGGTGACTCATTTAGCGAAATATCGCCTCGGATTAACGAAAATATCGTGGGAATGTTAGAAAAATGACGCTAAATTAGTGAATAATTTATTAAAATATTTTAATATATCTCAGTACCATGTATAACATATTTTACTATATTGCTTTTTGCGGATGCTAGCAATGTTGATAATTGTCAATTTAGAGTTGCGCGAAATATAAGTTAATCGGGTACTTCAAAACAGTTTCACATTCTGAATGACGCCAAATGGAAGGTAATGTTTTGCAAATTTTGAATTCCCGCATATGACATAAATATCTTCTGGTATATACAGCGGCGGCTCGTGAGCGACATGTAGAGGGAGGCGCTCATCTATGTATTTATGCTTACATATGTATTAGTAATATATATATATATATATATATATATACAAATGTACATATATATATACAAATGTATATATATATATATATATATATATATATATATATATATATATATATATATATATATTTTCGGCATAGCAACGGGTGTATTAAAAATATAAACGACAGATGTATTAAGTAAAATAACGTACCTCCCACCTTCTCGCTCTTTCATAAAAATCCTGGCCACATGGAACGTATCCTTCCTAGAGGAAAAACATTACATAGTCCTAATTTACATTAAAGTAAAATTGTAGGGGCTAGTTATACTAAAAGTTATGCCCAGGGAGTTGACTAAAAAATATGCATATTCTGATGATACGTACTGATGGTTCAGAGACTATAGCCACAAGTAAAATCAAAATCGGTGGATTAGGAGGTGAGATGGAAAATTGGGAGGGGGTGGAGGTGATCAAAGTAAGAGTTACGCTCAGGGATTTGCCACGTTAAAATTGCATATCCAGGTGACATGTACAAATGGTGGATAGACTATAGTCACAAGCCGAACAAAAATCGCTCAATTTGGAGCAGATATGTAAAATTGTGAGGACTAGTTAAACTAAAAGCTACATCTAGGGGTTGACACAAAAATATGTGTATCCAAGTGAAATGTACAAATGTTGCTCAGACTATATAGTCACCAGCAGAGTCAAAATTACTCAATTAGGAACTGAGATGTAAAATTGTGGGGGCTAGTTAAACTAAAAATTACGCCCAGGGAGTTGACACAAAAAACGCATGTATATTATATATCCATCAAATATGTGTATCAAACTCAGACGTACGGATGGTGCAGATACAACCATCAGCATAAGCAAAATCCTTCAATTAGGAGGTGAGATGGAAAATTTGGGGAGGGGGGGGCTAATTGAAGTAAAAGTTATCCTCAGAGAGCTGTCACAACAAAGATGCATAACCAGATGACATGTACAAATGGTGCAGGAACTATAGCCACTAGTAAAACTAAATTCGCTCAATTAGGAAAAATGCTCGCTAAAAATGTATAATTATGGGGCAAGTTAAACTAAAAGTCACTCAGGGGGCTGACACAAAATATGTATATTCAGATGACACGTACAGAGGGTGCAGAGGCTATAAACATCGTTAAAATCAAAATCGCTAAATTAGAAGCCGAGATAAGAAATTTGGGGGCTACTTCAAGCAAAATTTACGCCCAGGGGATATCTGAGCAATATAGTTGCCAGCCCGGGGTCAAAATTTCGAGGGATACGACGCAGATAAAAGAAACATGATGGAAATTTAATATTAAAGTTTTTTTACTAAATATTTAAAATTTCTTTAATTTTTAGGTATTTTTTAATATTAGATAGCTGAAAAAGTAAGACAGCTGGGTAGATCAAGTGACCCCCTTAAACTAAATATCCGAAACAACATATTTCTGAAGAGTCACTAAAAATAGCCTATCGATCACGGGTATGCTAAAAATAGGAAACTCCAGACGTTTAAAGAATTTATTTGGAGTCAAGCATATTGGAATTCGTCAACAGCAGATCAACCAGAGCACAGAACTGCCCCAAATCAGAAATAACACCCTTCCCATAGGACAGAACCACACTACATCAGAAATGACGAAATGCGAAACCACTTCAATAAGAAAGACAGCTCTGGATGGGTCAAGTGATCCCTCAAAGTGAGAGTCCTAAACAACATATTTTATTCACCATGGCCAGAAATCCCTAAAATATCATAACCCCCCCTCCCATCACCACACACGTACACTTAATCCACTCATTTGTTCAAATGTTTATTTAAACTTCCAAATTTATAATAAAGACGTGAATGAGAACAAACACATTCTTAAATGTAGAAAATTGAAGCCAAATTGAGCCAATTTGAGAGGTCCCTCTCCATATTTTTCTACTCCTCTATTTCTTTTTGGCTGGAGTAGCTCGTAAACCCGCGACATCCACTAGTAAATCTGCCATGTCTGGTTTTTTTACACGCCAAATTTCAAATATTGTTCACTCTCGAGATGCCGATGTTAGGGATGCGGCTTTATCAAATATTCCTGAATTTTCCCCTTATGTGTTGAAAATTCTACGTACGCATTACAGCTTTCGCGAGTCTCCTCCTTTGAAGAAAGCTGTAGTGCTGCCATCTAGTGACATATTTCATAACTTATTTTTAATAATTCTCTGTTTAATCGAACAAAAATTCAGATTTTTCAATAGAAATTGTAATAAATCTGTATAACTGAAAATACAATTTGAGGTGTTTACTCAATGGTGTCGCGCGTACCCGCGACGCCCCTTAATGGCCGTGGCTGGGTATATAAGAAATGCTCTTCTTTCCGTTTGACTGTAATACTTGGCGATACATTTAGTGAATTTGACGAATAATCTAGCGAAATATTGCCAACTTGGCAATATTTCGGCCGAGATTAACGAAAATATAGTCAAAATTGCAAAAAATAACGTTAAGTTAACGAAAATGATGCCAAATGAATGAATTAATTATTACTATATTTTAATATATGGACTACATTGCTTATTTTGGTTGCTATCAATATTGATAATTGTTAATTTAGAGTTGAGTGAAATAAAAGCTAATTGGGTACTTTGAAATAATTTTACTTGTCGTCTTCCGGAAAAGTGCCCAATGTACAATTCAACGTTAAAAATATTCTGCTGTAGATCTCATACATCATTTTTTCAATATGAAAGAAATAAATTCATTACATTATACATAAAAAGTCATGTGCTGCCTACATCAAATTTTTTATAATATGACTGACGAATTTCAATTTGCGCGCATCATATTCGTTACCACATAAATTCCTTTCGGCTATTATATCGAACGCCTTCGAATCCAGATTCCCAGAATAACGTACATCATACTATTCTAGTGAAAGTTAAAAAATTGACAGAGCTCCGTCCATTTCCATTTTTTCGGTAGAATATTCGAATCCATGACGATATTACTTTAGTCGTTTCTGATATCACATTCCATAGCGTTCATCTAAAATACTAATAACGTCTTAGCAACGTTCAGTCCAGACGACTCAACACAACTTGGAAATTTACGTCTGTAGTAACGTCCCTTTCACTTTGTACCATTTACTACCGCGCCATATCCTATGAATATCAGTCCCAACCGACATCTAATGGCAAATCTCGCTAATTACGTTTTAAGAGTAACACTTGAAATTTGAATGGTTAGGACGAAACGTTACTCTTTACTGACACGCTTATTAATAATTCATTTGCGAGTAAGATTTCGATCGAAGCAGACGTGTCTGTGACTCCATCAGGTTACACCCATTACAAATATACTCCATTACAAATCAGGTTCTTTTATGTACAGACTCAACTGCAGTTATCCACCAATGTTGTGCATGTTAACAAAAGTTAATTTAACCTTATTTAAATTTTAAATTTTGTATTTGAATGTTTGAAATTGTACGAAGTAAGTAAAATGTACTTCATGTTTAATTAAAAGCCTGATATTTGTTTCTTTCCTGATACTTCTGAAACAACACCGACTTTGCAATATTCCATGTGCACGAAGCTTTTTACGATGTCACTATGTTCGCTATTTTATTACCACTTTGATCACAACCAAATCGGGAATCCATTTAATGCCTATAGTGATTTATCAAAAAGGAAATTTAACAGCTTCTTTCACTCATATAAAGTGCAAATGCCTTTTAAGGGAAACACGTTTAGGAAATTCCCCAAAGTCATATTTAGCAGCTTTGTTTTATTTGACTACAGATTTTTTTGTTTAGTTCAACCTCACAAGATGTTTCTACATCCCCTTTCCGAACTTTCAATGGATGTAGAAACATCTTGTGAGTTCGGAACAGCCCAAAACAGCCGATAGAAAAAGGTAATGTTTTCTACTGTAAAAATGACATGATTTGTTTTTTACACCCGGACAAATACCGCGAAATCAATACTTTCTTGCCCGTCATTTAACATACTTTCTTAAAATTTTCTGCTGAAAAGGTACATAAAAGTTCCTCAACTGAGTTTAAATACCGTTCCAATGACTTTTCACAAACAATAGAAGCCATTTTACTTTACTTTCTCTTCGCAATCATGAATTTATGTCAGCATGTAAATCACTGAATTGCAATTTCATGTTTTACAGCTGAAATTGCAATTCAATGAAGAATATTTCTGCTGAGTATGAGAAAGCAAAGAATCGGAAACGAGAATTCGAAAAGTTGTCTTTGACTTTTAAGTTCGGTTCATATTTGACTTGGGTCAATAAATGTGGCTCCGCGTTGCAAAATTTGTGTGCATAAATGTCTTGTAGAATTCATTACTTCAAAATGTATGAGTAAAAAATCTGATGTGGGCAACACATGACTTTCCTTATATAATGTAATGAATTTACTACTTTTACAGTAAAAAAATAGGTTTTTCTTATAGTAGATACTAATATTCTTTCCAAGATATTGAATTTTCGACAATTAGTCGTCATTTTCATTGATTTAGCATCATTTTTATCCATTTGGCGAGATTTTCATTAATTTGGCAACATTTCAAAAAAGTCGCCAAGTTGGCGACATTCCGCCAAATTCGTCGCCAAAATCTCGCCAAGCGTTATGCACTAAGAAAAAAGTTATTCTTACAGCAAATAAATGACTATTGGCGTTCAAATACAAAAGTATTATTCAAAGTATATTTTTTCACGAATGGAACGAGCTAGATCCACGAGAATGATGTCACTCAATTTATCGCATGGTATTACATATGAAAAGTGAACATGTTTATCAATAGGAATTTTTTTTTTTATGTGACTTTTTCATAATTTTTTTGAAAAATGTACAATATCTCGAGAACGGTTCATGTTAGCGTTCTAAAATTTATGCCAATCGTTTTCTAATGAAAAATTACATAAGAAATGTCTATTTGCGTAACTTTATTAGCGGTTTTGATTTTTTGACGATTTTTTCAAAATTTCATTCGAAAATTTAGGGGAGTTCTGAACATTCGATTACGTATAAAAGCAATAGGCTTCCAGTGTTTACGGATTGTGATTTTTGTACCAAATTTGGTTCGAATCGGTCCATTCGTTCGTCAGTTATCGTCTCCACAGACTCACACACACACACACACACACACACATACTTTCACACACACACACACACACACACACACACACACAGACATCACCTCAAAAATGTTTGATTCGTGATCAGGGATGCTTGAAACGTGCTCTCCCGTCGAAAACTCGAATTCGAATTTTCGACCCCGTCACAATACTTTCCTTATACATTATGTATATAAGAAAAGTAAAAAGTTCGTGGAACTTGTTAAAAATTGATAAATCAGATGATCACAGTTTTAATTCTATGTGGTATACATATATTATGGAATGTCATGTTTATTTTCTTCTGTGATTACGTGATTAAGGTTAAAAGATTTCTGAATGTTCATTTGTAAAGTGATTTATTTTTAACATGCTATACATTGTTTACCATAGACGAATTATTCTTTACATATTTTTGTGCTTCAAATCTGTTATTCTAAAATAATAATTTATTTCAGCAATATTTTTATTTTCCTTATATACATTATGTATAAGGAAAGTATTGTGACGGGGTCGAAAATTCGAATTCGAGTTTCCGACGGGAGAGCACGTTTCAAGCATCCGTGATCACGAATCGAACATTTTTGAGGTGAGGTCTGTGTATGTGTGTGTGTGTGTGTGTGTGTGTGTGTGTGTGTGTGTGTGTGTGTGTGTGTGTGTGTGTGAGTGAGTGAGAGAGAGAGAGAGTGAGTCTGTGGAGACGATATCTCACGAACGAATGGAGCGATTCGAATGAAATTTGGTACCAAAATTACAATCCGTGAATGCTGGAAGCCTATTGTTTTAAAACACAATCGAATGTTCAGAACCCCCTAAATTTTCGAGTGAAATTTTGAAAAAATCATCAAAAAATCACAATCTTTAATAAAGTTACGCAAATAGACATTTCTTATGTAATGTTTCCTTAGAAAAATAATTGACATAAACTTTAGAAAGCTGGCATGAACCGTTCTCGAGATATTGCACATTTTCAAATAAATTTATCAAAAAATCCCATAAATTAAAAAAAATATTAATTATTGAGAAACATGTTCACTTTTCATATGTAATATCATGCCATAAATTTGGCGACATCATTCTCGTGGATCTAACTCGTTCCATTCACGAGAAAAGGTACTTTGAGTAATACTTTTGTATTTGAACGCCAATAGTCATTTATCTGCTGTAAGAATAACTTATTTCTCCGTTTATAACGCTTGGCGAGACTTTGGCGATGAATTGAGCGGAATGTCGCCAACTTGGCGGCATTTTTAAATGTTGCCAAATTAACGAAAATCTCGCCAAATGGATAAAAATGAAGCTAAATCAATGAAAATGACGACTAATTGAAGAAAATTTAATATCTTGGAAAGAATATAAGTATCTACTATAAGAATAACACTTTTTTAATTGGAAAATTAGTAAATTCATTGCATAAGGAAAGTCATGTGCTGCCTATATCAGATTTTTTATTTTAAATCGCAGTTTCTAAAGAAAAGTATGAAATGTATTAACACCATGTAAAATATTTTATTTACATCTTTATACACTGTTACATGGTTATATTTATTACATGGTTATAGTCATCTTGTGTTATTTTGTTACTATAGTCCAAAACTTAGAACACTATAATAATATCGTAGTTTTAGCAATTTAAAATATTTCATTGGATGCTGTTGCTATCTATGTAACACAAGTAACTAAACGTTAGATTGCATTTAAATAACATATGTAACGTGGCTTAAATTTAGAATTTTATATAATTTCAAGTCTGTATTAAATCCAGTTCAAGTGATTATATAAATTTAAATATTATGAATTTAGAACTTCTGAAATGCAAAGTTTAGAATCTGAAAAGAAGTCAAGGAAACTTCAGCAAAACTTTTAAATTTACCTCATATATTTCATTTTGATCAATCAATTAAAGAGTTGGTTGAAATATTTAAGATTTTAAAATCTCTTACACAAATATTCAATTTAAAATTATAATTTTATACTTTATACATTACATAGGCAAAATAAACTTGTGATATTGTTGAATGACATCGAATTTCTACAGGTTTGTACGACTTGGACATCAAGGAACATGAATAAAAAGTTTCTTGAAAGATATCTGGCTATCAGTGAACGTACTTGAGCATGTCTCTAGAATTTTGAACATTCCAAACAAAATTGGGTACAATTCTTCCAATCGATAAGTACCGACAGATTGTTAGGGACAGGTTCACTGGAAGTTTCCAATTAGTTATTAGTTACTTGTCATTAGTTATTAGTTACATTAGATTTGAAAATAAAAAGTCATAAAAATAAAACCATTAAATTATATTGATAGAATGTCGGAATTCCATTTTAAGGAAATTTTGAATAGAACTGGGTGTACATTTTTAAATTTCTTCAGAATTATTTTCGTCTTCGGAATGCAAATAGAAATATATGTGATGTCACTGAATATTTATATCTGACTAAATTTAGAATATTTCGACATTGAAACAGGATTCACTGCACGTAATTTTTGAAGACATACAAGTAAGACACGAAACGTATGACACAAATACAGGGATATTTGGAGTATCCAAACCCAAAATTTAAAGTTTGCATTTAAAAATCGAAAAAATTCACTAAAATATTTCAAGAGGTACTTGATTATAATGAGACATCAGCAGTGCTTAAATGTTTGTATTTTCTTGCATTTTTGTATTTGTATTTTTTTAAAGTCATTTCAAAGAAGTTTGTGAACATGTTACGAACAAGACATAATTTATGAATAATATACAGTCAGAATTATTGCACTAATTTTTACTTTCACATACTATAAAATATAGTGAGAAAGTAGTAGTTTTACGAAAATTTTCGACTTCGGAATTTTTATGCCTATATATGCTTTAGAATTTCCTGAACACGTTTTGACTATTTTTAGAGCAATACCGGTCTGTCTATGGTCGATTTCTTGCGTGTACAATAGCTGCCTTATATATTAATAGATTTTCATGAAACTGTATATCCTGCTTTTTTTTCGAAAAATCTAGAACTTGAAGAGTCCACTTCGATGATAAGTACTTGCAATTCTGTCCCAGTAGCACAAAGGTGGAGCCGCGGCTAACCAGTATGAAGATCCATGATTCGCTTCCCTGTTTGAACAGCAAGGTTCTTTAAAATGGCGCTCGAATAAATGAAGTTTCTTGGTGTGTGCAAGGATGTAGGAGGTCCGAAAGTTACCCTAGTACAACTAGCACGGATTTAGTGAATTCTGGTATATTTAGCACTGATTTCAAATCAGGAGGACAACGATCACGCAGAAAGCTGACCTTGAGGATAAAAATAGCATCAGGAGGCTAGCCTGATGTGCAATTAATAGGAGGTGGTCAATCAGATTGTCAGTTGCATGCCAGTCTGACATTAGAGGGGAGAGCATGCAGAATCCACTTGGACGATAAGAGCTTGCAATTCCGTTTCAGTAGCTCAACAGTAGCGCATCGGCTCGCAAGTACAAAGATCTGCAGTTAGATTTCCGGTTAGGGCAGCAAGGTTCTTTATAAACTAGATAGAATTTTTTGAAATTTGAGAGAAAACTTTGAAATTCATTCGAAATTATATGATTTTGTAACCTGGCAGGATAGGACAAAATTTGACATAATTATGCATAAAAGGAGTTATTTATGGCTCAATGATCATGAAACTTACAGTTGCAATAATTGCAGTGAAACATTGCTGTGATACAAGTTCTGTGTTCGTGATGTCATTAGCCATTCCCAGTGGGGAGGCAAGTTACCACCACGAGGGGGTACATTGTTAAACTTGCTATCAATTAAAATAATTTTTCAAGCTCTTTAAAATGACGTGTAATATGCTATAATTGTGATCATATTGCACAATATAGATTTTTCAAAATTTGGAAAAAACAAAAAACAAACAAGTTGTTTAAAAATGGATTCTGGTATTCGAAAGTCAAGTTGAGTCACAGTCCAGCACAGTAACAGGTTGAATGATTGAAGACCCTGACCACACGACCAACCCGAAGGTTTATGGTAGCTCACAGTAATATAATGCACAGTATATAATGCACAGCAATATAATGCACAGTGGTTTATGGTAGCTCACAGTAATATAATGCACAGTATATAATGCACAGTAATATAATGCACAGTATATAATGCACAGCAATGCTGTGCAATAATATAATGCACAGTAACAGGTTGTTATAATTGTTCATAATATATATATATATATATATATATATATATATATATATATATCAGCACTTTGCTATACACGGATTTAAAAATGTATCCCTTCATATTTTAGATATTAAAATTTCACTCACTGATAGATTACTATTTGAAAATTATTACATTAAAAAATATAAAACTCTCTTCCCCTATGGCTTAAATCAAATTTATATTAATAATAATGTAGTGTTAACAATAGTTTTGAATACAATTCTAATAAATCTTCAGTATATAAACATCTTTTTCAGTATTCAAAGTCATCAACTCCTAGTAAAAAGCGATATAAGCGTGGCAAAGGAAAAAGTAACTTAAGTAAAACTATTGATTACAATGCAGACATTTTGAAATTACAATATAATTATTCTCAAACTTTCAATTTTCTCACTGTTAGAACTTGGTTATATAAAGTCAGAAAATGCAAATTAAGTATTGTTTATACTAATTTTTTAAAATTAAAATTAACTCATGAGCATTTTAAACATTTATTTTATGATTTGCTTCTTTCACGTACAAATTTCTTAAATTAACACCTACTCCATTCACCAAATCCACATACTAAAATAGCTTACTGTGTAATTTCTTTTAAACACCCTATTCTTAATTCTCTTAACTTCAATAATTTATTTGCAAAACATCAGCACTTGTTACCAGTAGATATCAAAATACAAAAATCATTCAAATATAATTTACCAATTGGTAGAACTATTTACAATTACAATGAAGTTTCCAGGACATTAAACTCCGATGACCTTACATCATGTGTATGCAGCGATAAAAATCTAACCCCTTATGTCAACTCCTCTCATGGACACATTATTACTGGGGATCTCAGTATAGTTCAGAATGATATACTTAGAGAAATTATGAATAAAGGGTCTAAATTTCGCATTCCATTCTGCCATCACCCCAAATAACTTCTTCAGTCTATATCTTTTGATTTTGATAAATTCATATATCAACTTGCTTGTTCACATTCCATTCCTATTGAAGCATTCCATCTATGGAAGTATACTACCTTACATCTTCTTAAAAATGTTATTATAAATATTAAATTAACGAAGCCTAGGTATCCTTATAAACAACTCCTATCTGCTATTAAAGAACTACAAGAACATTTTGTCATAACTTATGTAGATAAAGCTTCTAATAATTATGCTATCATTTGTAAAAAATATTATGTTTCTCTGTTACAGAATTACTTAAAAAATAATCAAATTTTTAAACCCATTAATAATCAGTCTATCAAAATCAAAATTAAAATGCTAAAATTATATACACAATTAAATATTAATTGTAAGTTTTTAAAATTTCCTTATGTTACTTTGGTTCCTAAATTCCACAAATCGCCTCTCAGTTTTAGAACGGTCACTTGTGGACATAATATCTTTACCACTACAGCTAGTAAGTACTTACTTAACTGTTTAAATAGAATTAATGAATCTCTTAAATTTAGGAATTCAGGATATTTCATTTTGAGCAATAGTTTTGATTTAGTTAATCACCTTAGCAAGCTTCCACAAATTCTTGGTTTACATACCTTTGATTTTAAAGACCTATTTAATAATATTGTCATTAAAGATTTATATAAAGTTATTATTTCTCTTTATCATGGCTATCTATCTTCCAATAATGTTGCATTTAATGTCAAAAACTTTCCTATGCTCTTGCACTTTGTGTTATACAACAATCATATTATCCAAGGTGATAACATTTATTTACAAACATCTGGTGTACCACAAGGTGGCTGTAGAAGTAGTATTCTCGCTAACTTATATCTTTATTATTATGAATGTCATTTTAATTCTAATTCATATATTATATATAGATATGTTGACGACTTAATTTGTATTATCATTGATGATTCCTATCCAATTAATATTGAATTTTACCCATCTAACCTAGAATTAATTCTTAATGAGCCTAGCGTTAGTCAAACTGTAAATGTTTTAGACCTAAATTTAGATACCCTCAATAATTATGTAATCACCAATCTATATGATAAAAAAGATTCTTACAACTTCACTATCATAAAGCTGCTATCATATCAATCCTGTAATTCTATTCAATTGTTTAGAAATATCATTTTAAACCAGCTATTTCGAATACATCGACTTTCTGATCCTCAGTTTCACTTTCTCCACATCAATAATCTTAAACGCATTTGTCAAAATTACCAATATCCGGAAGTATTTGTAAATAATATTATTAATAATTTCAAATATACCACGTAATAATTTTATACATGCATTATTTATCTTTTATTGGATAACTCATTTTTGAGAATTCACCCATTCTTATCAACCAACTTACCACTTGACCTGAGTTTAATACTGTTTACTATTTTCCACTTGTCCTGAGTCCTATACTGATTACTATTTTTGAAAGTCTCCATACATATTATGTTTCGTTCAAATGTATTCATTCCGGTGCCCACTCGCATTGACGAAGTAAGGTGAAATGCTCAGTCGCTTGTTCAACCTACACGTGGTAGCAGTGCTTGTGAGCTAATATTTCTGTTCGAGGAGGTTTTTTTATTTTTCTGATTTGTAATTCAATTGATTTATTTTTTCTCCTTCCACTAGCCAGTGAACAGTTCCAATTGTGTCTATAGTTAAATACTATCGCCATTGTCAGAAACTGGTTATTCTATCGGTTTTAATTCGAATTGTATGGCTGTCCTGATGAGAATGCAATTTCGAACTAACCGCCATTTTTTGTCTAGTTACAATTGATTGTTCTCTATGTCTTAATCTTTTATCTTGAGCTAATTATTATTGCCTTTTCTCATTTTTGCCGTGTTTTCTTTTTCATTTTTATTTATATTTATATATACTTTTTAATTGTGATTTTTGTATCCTAATATTCTTCTCATCCCCCTTTCCATTGTAGTGATATGTTACCTTCTATTTTTATCCTTAGTCCTGTCTATAGTTACTCATTTGTAACAGATATGCTGGAGATGGGTTTTTTTGTACATACAGTAGTTTATGCATAGTTTTCGATTAAAATCTTTCAATTTATATATATATATATATATATATATATATAAATATTAAAATAGTAAATCCAATGGTAGAAAGGAAGAAGTAACTCATAATACACTATCTTAAAAATCTGCCTACAGAGTACAATGAAATAAAATGAAATTCAACCAGGATATTATAATACCAGGATAATTCAGGATATTATAATACATATTTCAGTAGAAAGCTAAAGATAATCAACAGATGTCAAAGGAGAGGAATCGAAAAATGGAATATCAAAATAATCAAGCATTAAAGCTTGCACGTGGAAGAGCTCTAGGCTTAAGAATAGTTCATTTCGAAAAAAATTATTTTTCAAGTCCTAATATTTAAACGAAATGAACACAAATATACTTGTTTCTGAAACACAAGATATATTTTACCTATAAACATGTGTTATTAGGACGACAAGCATAAAGATTGAAAAAATAGAAAGGAAACATAAATACTTTAAAATACACCTCAAATGTACAACCATGACGAGCAAAAAATGACTAGACCAATGTTGCCATTCGCTAAAGAGTAATGAAATGATTTACTGTTGCCAAAGTGAGTAATAAAAACCGTACTGCGTAATGGCAGTAAAATGCGATATTCTACAGTAAAAGCTGCAAAATAGATAGATGAAAATATATTGTAATGTAAAAACAGGAGAATGTAGAAGTAAGACTAAAATAAGATACTAAGGAGAAAATATTAAGAATTTTAGGCTAACCGAAATTTATTAACTATACCATTTACTAAATATGCTGGATATTCATACAATTTACTGGTAATTTTAAGATTATTAATGTGCAAAGCATGAAATTTTTTATCTGATAATCAATAAATTCTGAAAAGTTGATTAAGTATAATATTTTTAAACAATTGAATCGAGTTGCAGGAATTAAAAGGTAATATTTTATTAATATTTAATTAAAAAAGTCTTTTTTATCATATAAATTAGTAACTATCCCATTAGTAGGTTCTATAATTAGATTTAAATCCAAATAATTAATATTTTTACTAATAGTAGTTTCATTAGGTATTAATTCCAAATTATCCGGATATAGAAATCTATATCTATGACATAATTATCAGTAAATACTAAACAAAACAGATCATCTACATATCTGTAAATTTTATAATCCGTAGAATTAAAGAATTTTTCATAGGGATATAGGTATAAATTAGGTAACATACTGGTACTACAGCCACCTTGTGGAACCCCTGAGACTTGTAAGTATAATTTATTACCTTGAAAAATATAATTATTGAAAAGAACAAAATGGAGAAGTTTAGGGAAATTGGTAAATTTAGTTAGATGAGAAGGATTAGTAATATAGGCATTATATAAAGTTAATATGACATGATAAAGATCAGTGATCTTAATATTATTAAATAGACCTTTAAAATCAAAAGTTTGAAATCCTATTATTTTACCTAGTGATGTTAATTTATTTTTTTAATTCTTTACTGTTATTTAGAATAATGTAGTTATCACTAGAATATCGTAAATTACTATTTAGTACATTTAAATAATTTAGTAATAATTTACTAGCAGTAGTAGAGTATGAATTATGACCACTAGTTACAGTTCTAAATTTAATAGGAATTTTGTGAAATTTAGGAATAAGCACAATATATGGAAATTTCAAAAATTTATTATTAATATCTAAATCACTATACATATTGATAATTTTCAATTTGATACTATTAACAGAGTGTGAATCATGTTTAAATATACTATTATTTTTTAAATAATCTAACAGATATTGTATATAGAATTTTTTACAGATAATAGCATAATTATTAGAGGCTTTATCAACATAAGTAATAAAAGATTTATGTAAATCATTTATGAGTGTTTTATATTATCCATATTATATATAGATCTAGATAAATTGATACTCCAAATGGCATTTTTAACAGACTTTAAAATAGTAAATTTCCACATATTAAATGTCTCTAAAGGGTGAGCATATTTAGAAGCTAATCCATAAATATATTTATCAAGGTCAAGATTTATTGATTTTAAGACTTTATTAGAATTATTACATGAAGGTAACCTGAATTTTGTACCAAATGACATTAAGGTTCTTAAAGATTTATCTTTAACTATGGCTAAGTCTCCAGTAACTATATGCCCCAAGTGTGGATTTATAAAATTCGCATAATTATCAACACTACAAATACATTCACCATCCAAATTTGTTGAGGAATCTTTATTGACTGATAGAGATTGGGAAATTTCATTGTAATTAAAAATTGTTCTACCAATAGGCTTATTGTATTAAAAGTCTTAGTAACATTCAAATCTTTAACAGGCAATAAATGATGAAACCAATTAAATAAATTCCTAAAATTGATAGAATTATAAATGGGATGCTTAAAATATATTACACAATAATAATTAGAACAATTATTATTATGAAAATAATTAAGTTTTATTTTTAAATATTTTGATCTAGTAATGAGAAACTCATAGAAAATATGATTAAAATGTTCATTAGTTAGATTTAATTTTAAGAAATAAATTATTTGTCGGATATTTAAATTTGAACTCTTTTATGTTATTCTTTTATATTATTTATGTACGCAGACGATAATTTGTGGCAAAAATGACAATTTAGCTATCGTACTATCGTAGAATAAATTTTGAAAGAAAAGAAAATAAGAGTTGATGCGAGAGCATTATCGAGCTATGATTTTTGATGATTTTAAAGTGGGGCTAAATCAAGAAGAATGTCTTCAACGTCTACAATTAGCATATGGAAATGATGCTCCATTTCGTGCCAAGGTGCCACTGTATTAAGATGGTTTACAGAGTTTAGAAAAGAACGAAATTCTCTCCTGGATGAAGAACACACAGGAAGACCTTTGTCAGCTGTAGTCCCAGAAAATGTGTTAGCCATGCGAAAAATGTCAATCCATGATAATCACTGTACCTACCAAATGATACAGAAGGAACTTAACATTGGATCCGCAGCTATACATAAAATTATTCATAAAGAACTGCATAAGAAAAATAAAATTAGTTTGTCGTTGGGTCCCCCATAATTTAACAGAACACCAAAAATCAGAGCGTGTCAGAATCAGTAAAGAAACCCTAAAATTACTTAATGATGGTGGATACCGCATTATTTATAAAATCATAATTGGTGATGAAACGTACATACTGTTTTTTGACGTTTCAACAGGCCAAGAAAGTAAAGTATGGGTCTTTGAAGATGACCCCAAACCAACAATGGCGAAAAGCAATGAGCGATGAAAAAAACAATGTATGCCATGTTCTTCAGAAGTACAGGTCTGGTCAAAGCCATAAAACTATAGGGACAGAAGATAGTTACAGCTAACTGGTACACCACTAAGTGTCTTCTAGAAATTCTTCAGGAAGTGAATGTTAGGGGACTCATGCTTCAGCATGACAATTCATCTTTTCATTCAGCAAGAATGACAGTCGAATTTCTTGACCAAAAGAAACGTCAAAGTGATAGAACATCCACCTTATTCTCCTGATCTTGCTATGTGTGACTTTTGGTAATTTTTTAATCTAAAATTTTAATTTTAAATACGTAGGCGTCGTTTTCATTTCGAAGAGGAGATTGATGAGGCTATAAAAGCATATTTTTCATCGATTCCAAGAAATGGATGACTTGAAGCATTTAATTTTTGAAAATTCGTCTACAAAAGTGTATCGATGTTGGAAGGGAGTACTTTGAACACTCCTAAGAGTTGGTAAGTTTAACTTGTACCACTTAGCCGTATCTCAAAAATTTCAGTGTGGCCCTCGTTTGTATATATATATATATATATCATATAAAAACCAGTAATCAAATTCAAATAGAATTCCTATGCATATCCACAAAAAGCAAAGGCACTACTCAGGAAAAGGCGTCAAGCCGCTCTATACTCCGAAGCAGATAATACTTCAAGAAAAGAAGAATTATAAAAGTGCATAATCAAAATTAATTTATATTCAAATGTTACTTGCGTTTTATAAGTATGTTAATAATAAGGAATAAAACACGTATGTTGAAAATGAAGCGAAGTCAGTAGTTAATCGCAAAAATTTTGAAAAATAGCAAAATGCACCTCTATTCTGTTATAACAATTTGTTATTGAACGTAGCCTCAGAAACAGTGGGTGTGCATTTCGGATATAAGAATGAGCTGGAATTTCTAGATAACTAAAGAAACATGTTTATTCAAAGTAAACAGAACATCACTTAGATGTTTCCACTAATTTTACAAAATAACCTATATTATTCTCAAAATACTGACAAAAGTACTTTCACAAAACAGCAGCTACTATTCTCAAAACATTGAAAAAAGTCACAGTTCACTGTAGGACGTGTCTTGTCAACTCGTCAACTGAACTCCCGCTGAGTGATGACTCCTTTTTATAGGCTCTCGCTGTAGAAACTTCTAGAATTATCTAATATCTCGTAGACTATTAGTTATTTCGTGGTCTTTCTCGAATATTCCAGAAGTCGCCAAATTGGCGATAAATCGCCAAAATCTGGCAATCATCCTTCTAATTTCCGCATGTGGCAACCCTAGAATGACGTCATGGGAAAGAATGCTCGTACTACTGTCTTCCGGAGAAAACACTCCGATGCAGCCGTTTGGTCTGTGAAAGAGACAAAAGACAAGACGGGAAACGCCAGTGAGGGAAAATTACACGTTCGCCGCAACATTATATTTGCTTTCTAGCAGTGTTGCCAGTTCTAAAAATTTCCCTTCCCTTGGAGAGAAAATTCCAAAAATTTCAGCCATGTAGATGGTAAAAAATTCTTGAGATAAACTTCAGTTTAGTTTTTGGGGTGATATTCAGATTTCATTTTATTTTTTAGTGATTAACATTTTTCACAGATACATATTAAGTGGTAGAAAAAAAATGGAAAAAGAAACAACTTTTCGTTATTGAAATAAATCTACCAGACTGCACATAGAATAATAGTATGGGACAGGCATGGTGTTTATGACATTTTATTGAACTATTTTTTTTTGTTGTATCAGAATTAAAAAATTGGGGATATTAGAAAGTCAAAATTATAGTGCAAAATAAGTAAAAATTTTTTTAAAAAAAGCATTTAAAAATCTCTAAAAAATATCTCTATGGAATTCCAATATTCCCACATTTGTAGAATCACTCATCACTCATGGGTGATTCTACAAGTATGACTAGTACTTTAATACTCGAGCATTCTTCAATTGTTCAAATGTTATCTTTAGCAATTATACATATCCTTAAGAGTTCTAAAAAAAAAGAAAAACATTAGCAATTAAAAAATATATAGAGAGTTGTATCTAAACATGTTGCGACATCAAATAACGAAACTTTTACTATTTTAATTCTGGTACACTCGGCTCTTGGCGGTTGTTCGTACTTGACAGTGGCTAAATTTCCCATCTGTTTATTTGGCCTGAAGAAAGGGGCTAATAATACCCTCGAAACAATTGTTGTCACCTTATTGATATATGCCTGCTTTAATCAAGGAAGTTTTGCAAGCAGCAGTTTGGGGCGTGGCAGTCCAGTGATTAGCACGCGGGGATTGCACTTGGATGGCCCGAGTTCGATTTCCCCCTCTGCCCAAACTGTCGCCGTGTTCACGTGCAGTACCCTCATGTTAAACATGTGGGCCCGTAAGTTCTTCCGAGAGGTTGGTGGTAAGGGAAGGAGGGTACGATCTCTGTGGATTCCTTTCTCACCGGGTTCCGGTCTAAATTGGGTGGCACTTTCCGGCCGTCCAAACAAATACCTTACACTTTCGGGTAGGTCGGACGGTCTGGGTCAAAGAAGAAGAAGCAGCAGTTTGATTTACTGTAGCTACGAAAATAGCTACGAGAAACCTGTCACCAAGCCATTTTGATGTTTCGTTTATCATTGATTATAGTCCGAATGTCGTGGCGATATCAGGAATTCCCACTATGGTTACATTATCGCCAGGTTGGCAAATTTTTAATAGTTTTAATTTTAATTACAAAACCGTGGCTTTGGTTTCATATTCATTATTTTTCAATTTTAAGGAAGAAAACATGCGGAAACAGGAAGAAATTAATGACAAAAATAAGCCGGAACAAAAGTCTTGTTTCGAGGACTGTCCCCGAAAATCGGTGATGATAGTTTCTTCAATTTAAAGTGTATACTATGGCTGACAGTTTCTTACATTTGTTTCTCCATTTCTTAAATGCTTTTAATAAAATTTTGTAAAACATTATCAGCTTATTTTAACATCTACGTAGGCTCTGCCTGTTTGCTGAACCTTAGGCACGTGCCTATTTGGTCTGATGGTTAATACTGCCCTGATGAAATGTATGACAAAATTTGAGTTAAACCTCGCACAATGAAGGTATTTTTTTTTCATTTTACTTTCAACAATCATTCAACAGCAGAAAAATGTTTTAAAAAATGTTAAAGTTCAGGTAATTGAGTCATGTTAACATGTCTAGAATAATGTTTTTAATAGTTCCAATAAAAATGTACGTTACTGAATGAACTGTACGTTACTGTACGAAAATGTACGAATATCCATCAAATGTGTATTCAAAAGAACATTAAATGCATTGTTTGATGCATTACTGCAGGCATACTTTGAAAGTAATGGTTTTAGAATGATTCCTTCGAGACAATAATAATTTTTAAAGCCTACCTCTCTCATGTTAGGCCTCTGCATTATTGGGAAGATTTTTCCATCCATCTTCCCATTCCTTAAGCAAAGTTCCATTTGCCTTACGTGCATTTCTCTAATGTGAAGTGTTTCTGTGATAGAAAGACTGATGAATAACAAAATGACTTTGTTTTTGAGGTTTAACATGTATGACTGACGTTATTCATCTTTCGATTAATTATCTAATATAGTATTTATTGTATAGTAAAGTGTACAAAGTGCTTTGGAACAAATTTGCGGTTCAGTATATTATACACTAAATTTTACAATAATTTATTCAGATTGTTGTTAAAGTCTTTGGATTGTGAGTTTCTTTAACCTTTTGCTTACGGGTAGGACAGCTTCAATTCCAAACGAAGAATCTCCCCAAAAGACAGGTATTTGCAATACTCTATTCCAAACAGTTCGATCCCCCTTTGCAGGCATTGGCACACCAATGTCTGCAAAGGGGAATCAAACTGTTTGGAATAGGGTATGTCAAATACCTGTCTTTTTAGTGGGAGGTTCTTCGTTTGAGATTGACGCTGTCTCACCTGTAAGCGAAAGGTCAAAATTGTATTCAAAAATTTACCTGCCTGAAATGCCATATGGAATATATTGGCAGAATATCATATTCACTGACCCTAAGAATTAATGCGCACAGGAATCACATCAAAAATGTATAGAAACATTAAAATCGTTTTCTATTGAAAATAGTTTTGAATATGCTCTCTTTGGCATTCATGGCTTTGATAGTAATAATATTATGATGTCTATGTTGGATATTATTCCAAATAAGCGTAATAGATTATTTAGTAAATCGAAATTTTTGGTTTCTGAACAAACCATAGTTCCATATGAGCTTAAATTCACAATAGTCAAAATATGGTTACTAACTCAAACTCATTTGATCCTGTAAATTATACAATGTCTTCTACATTTAATATTATCAAGCAAATTCGAAAGCAAGGCAAGCCACCTTCCAACATCAACGAGGGCCTGGAGCTACTAATATAGAAGGTAAGGATATCGAAAACGAAATTATGCGACTATACCAACAATATTGCACTAATTATGAACGAAACCAAGTAAAAACCTGCATAATCTCGAAAAAGAAAAACAACTTAATAAGGTCTATAAAATCTTTGTTAATTGTAAGTTCAATAACCACCAATTCGCACACCTCTTTTTTGATCTTTCGATTATTCGTGTCAAAATTATGAACTTTCTTCTCACCAATTCAGATAATAATTAAATTTCTAAAACTAAAACCTATTGCACTATTTCATTCAATAATAAGGTTACGAATGAAGCTAACTTTAATAATATTTTTGGGTTTTTGCAAACTATTTTCCCATAAACAACTGTAAAATTCTTAGAAAGAAAATCAAATCTTTAGAAAGTACTTTCTTCAATTATAATTATATTTCAATATCCACTGCAGATGCGGAATGTATAGAGATTGAGAATTCAATATGTAACTGTAACCGCTCTAAATTTGCTCCTATCGTAAATCGCCATCATGGTCATGTAATAACTGGTGATTTAAATATAATAGAAGAACCCGTTTTTAGAAAATATACGTCGCACGGAACTAAATTTCGACTTGAAAGTTGCTTTATCTTTAAATCAATAAATGGAAGCATTTCTTTAGACATCAATAAATTCATTTGCAATACTGTCTGTAAATTTGCAATGCTTATTAAGGCATTTAATGAATGGAAATTAAAATTTATGGATATAAGTAAACAATTTATTATTAATCAAAATCTGGCAACCCCTGTTAATAAAAGTAAAATTACTATAACATTAGCAAATCCCCACAAAATTTTGTAATCACTTACATAGATAAAGCTGCAAATAACCATGCTATGATCAGTAAAATGTATAAAATCTACCCAAAACCAATCCAATATACTTAAAATAATAATAAAAACACTAATGTATCACTTATAAATTAATTTTAGCAAAATATAAAATGTTTAAGAAAAGTCTAATCTCTCTATATAAAAAAAGTAGCTGAAGCCGCCGCTGCTTTTTGACAAATTTCTGGTTCAGCGAGTTTTTCCGTACATTTTCTTCCTTCCAAACTATCTAACCGTACACTAAATTTGAAATCTTTATCTCATTCCGAAGCATGTTTTTTTATCAATTCACCTTTCGAACATTTTCCTCTGGAGCACCCCTTTAAACGAAAATTTTTGAAAAACTATATTCGTCTTGGGCGTTTTCATCAAATGCTTAGTCCATATACCAAATTTCAAGCCTCTATCACATTTTAAAGGAGCCCTTTTTTATTTATTCGGAAAATCGAACATTTTGGTGTGTGGCGTCCCCTGAAATAGAAAATATTGGAAATCTGAAATTGCACACTATCTTCCTTTCGAACGGTTTACACATACACCAAATTTGAAGTCTGTATCTTATCGCAAAGCATGCTTTCCTATCATTTCACTTTTTGAACGTTTTGGTGTGGAGCACCCCTTCTAGAGAACGTTTTCGAAAAATTCGATTTTTCCAGGGTTTTTTATCGAACGACCGAGCCGTGTACAAATTGCAAGTCTCTATCTATTCGGAAAGTGCCTAAAAGAAGCGTGACGGACAGACGGACACTTGGCAATTAGTATATATAGATATTTAAAACGATTACGTGAAACAGTGTTATAAAAACAGTCATTTTAAAAGTAAATTTTTATTTTAAAGTGGATGAAGTTATTTACAGATTCTTAACGTGCACCGTTCTCAAGATATTGTTCGTTTTGATCTAAAATAGAAATCATGAAATGTGTGTTCCCTGATATCAATTTATTGAGTATTATATTATTGAGTCTTGCAATTATACTTTAAATTAGAAATATGTAGACAGAAATTTTCACGAGCCATTAATTATATCGAGATATTAGAAGCTTTAATTTTCCACAGGTAGCACGCTGTCTCGAAATAATGCGATTTTCATGAAATTTTTTGTGTTTGTTTAAGCTGGTAACAAGAAAAAGACAATTAATTCTCAGGAATAAGTTATAAGGCATCTCAAATTTGTGTTTTTGTTTTCTATGTTACTTGTTGGACACATGAGAATATTTATCTTTTTCTTTAATATTTATTAGATTCATTCAAAAAGAAAACTGATATTAAACAGTATTGTTGTAATATTACAGGTTTCAAGGATGGCTAAGAAGAGCAGCATTTAAAACAGCATTTAAATTTCGTTACTGTTTTTAATTTCCGAAAAAAAAAATGGAAAAGGCTCTTTTGAATTGTCTGATTTTGATGAAGCTCAGTAGAACTTTTAAATTTACCACTTGGAATACATGAGCTATTTCGTCAACTAAATAAAAAATATTCGATTAAACTGCTTTTAAAAATATCGCTGAATAATGATTGTGGAATAAAGTAACAACCATTTTCGGAAAGCTACATAAGCTAATTCATTAGATAAATTAAATAAAACTAGAAAGATCAATTATGCATAAAGCATTGATTATGAAACACTTTCCAACTTCAATGCAATTTTATACAAACATCTCTGAAATGCGATACATTCATCGGTAATATTTTTAAAATTATCACAATACTACATTAATTTATTATATTTGAAAAATTCATCGAAGAAAATGAACTTCATTTAAATGACGGCATTGAAATATAAATTGCCTGGTTTAAACATCTCTAAAATGCGATACATTCCTCGGTAATATTTTAAAAATTATCATAACACTACAATAATTTATTATATTTGAAAACTTCATTGAAAGCTAATGAACTTTATTCAAAGGACGTCATCGAAACATAAATCGCCTCTATATAAAAGCAGCATTTCATTCATAAACATTTTTCCAATCGTTTCATTCATCACAATACTATAATAATTTATTTTATTTAAAAATTTGAAAAATTGTTATCTGCCCTATTTATTTTAAAATGTGAAATCTTTCTCATATATAAAATAATTAAACTCTTGGAAAGATATTTTATAATATAATACTTCTCTTTTTTCTTTCTGGAGGATATAAAGAGAGCCAGAATTAAATTGAATTTGTTTTTCTCCCTATATTAAATATTTTTTATTTAAAAAACTACCTAACATATTTTGCTGAAATTTTTTTTATATATTTTATGGGATAATTTGAATATTTCCTAAAATTTTCGAAGCAATTTGTGAATTTTAAATTTGCTTAAAAAATGTTTGAAGCATTAGGTCCCATAGGGTTCAATATATTTCATTTTTTCAACCCGTGTTCAATAAAAACTAATTGGGTGATATTATTCATTTATATTCCCATAGGTCCCACAGATCGTCTGAAAAACATACTAAAATTTCATTTTGATAAAGCCATTTTTACGGTAGTTATCGTGCTAACGGACAGACAGACAGAGAGAATGAACGAAGTCATAAACACTTTCAACTATGTTGTAAAGTGCTAAAAACATTTGGTGAAAGTACTTTAAAAATACAGATGAATAAAGATTGAGGATAAAAGGAACAATCGTTTACGAAAGCTACATGAGCTACTGCATCAATTACATTAAAAAAATCAAAACAATCGATTAAACAGCTTTAAAAATACTGATGAATAATGATCGCGGAATATGCATGACCTATATTGTCAATTAAATTGTAAAACATTCGATTAAATTGCATATTTGAAAAATACCGATAAATAAAGATTACGGATTAAAGGGAAAATCGTTTTAGGAACGTTACATGAGCTACTGCATCAACTAAAATCACAAACACTGGATCCAACAACTTTAAAAGTATCGATGAGTAAAGATTGCGAAACAAAGCAACAGCCATTTTCGAAAAGCTACATGAGCTATTTAATAAACTAACTTAGATATATGAGCTATTTAATAAACTAACTAAGATATTTGACGAAACTATTTAAAAAAATACTAATGAATAAATTACTGTGGAATAAGGAAAAAAAGTAAATGAAACAAACGGTTTTGAAAGCTATATGAATTTACTTCATCTGCTTAACATATTAAATTTAAATCGTTTAATTTATTCTAAAGATATCACACTTGCAGGCATACAACATTAAGAAATCTGATGTGGGCAGCACATGACTTTCCTTGAAGACTCAAATGCATATTTTCTTTATTTCTTTAATAATTCATTAGATTGAGTTTAATTGCACTAAATAACACTAAATTTGTATTTTTAATTCAATTTTTGTTTCTATTTGGTAATTGAATATTTTTCCGAAATCGGCGTAACAAAAATGAAAGAAATCTCAAATATCTTGAGAACGGTTAGTCCTAAAGTATGATGGAATGTGTTATATTTTTTCCTCTTCAAAAATTACGTATAAAACAAGACTTTAATTGATACATTTGAGCATAAACTACTTAGTCTTTCTTTTTAGATTTTGACGATTTTAGCGGGGACCATTTCGTAATAAAAGGCAGGTTGTTCTTTTCCGAATCGTACCAAAATCTGATCAGCACCAGAGTATCCTACAAGTAACTTATCTACCAAATTTTGTGAAATTTGGTCAATTAATATTTTATCTAGAGCGGATAAATGAAATTTTTAATGGCCATTTCGCAGAAAAAGGCGGTTTCTGTTTTTATGAATCCTACTAAAAACTAATCAGCACTAGGTTCTCACCCAAGTGACTCACCTACCAAATTTTACGAAATTAGGTACATTAGTTTTTGAGTTAGGGTGGATACATACATTGCACAGACAGACAGACACGCACACACAGAGAGAGACACACAGACACACATACAGACACACACACAGACACACACACAGACGTCACGCTAAAAATAGTTTTTTCGTATTCTAGAGGTCTCGAAACGTGTAGATCCGTCGAAAACTCGAGTTGTGATTTTCAGTATGATTCCAATACTTTCCCTATATATTAATTACCATGTATTGCAGGGAAAGTAAAAATCTGATGTGGGCAGCACATGACTTTCCCTGCAGACTCAAATTCATTTTTTCTTTATTTCTTTAATCAACATAACACTAAATTTGCATTTTTAATTCAATTTCTGTTTTTATTTGATAATTGGACATTTTTCCAAAAGTGGTATAACTAAATGAGAAAAATCTCAAATATCTCGAGAACGGTTAGTCCTAGAGTAATAGAGTTGTTTTTATTCTTTTCCCCATCAAAAATTACGTATAAAACAAGTATTTAATTGATATATTTGAACATACGTAGCTTTTCTATAGATTTTGGCGGTTTTTGAGGGCCAATTCGTAAAAAAAGGAAGGTTGTTCCTTTCCCGAATCATACCAAAATCTAATCAGCACCATAGCATCCTACAAGTAACTTAGCTACCAAATTTTGTAAAATTTGGTCAATTAGTACTTTATCTAGAGTGGTTACATGAAATTTTTACTGGCCATTTCGCAAAAAAAGGCAGGTTCTGTTTTACGAATCCTACCAAAAACTAATCAGCACCAGGGTCTCACCCAAGTGACTCACATACCAAATTTTATGAAATTCGATCCATTAGTTTTTTAGTTACAGTGGATACATACAATGCAGAGACAGATAGACACACAGACAGACAGACAGACACACAGACAAACACACACACAGACGTCACGCTAAAAATAGTTTTTCCTATCCTAGGAGTCTCGAAACGTGTAGATCCGTCGAAACCTCGAGTTGTGAGTTTTGGTA
The DNA here is from genome assembly GCA_951213105.1 of Amaurobius ferox. Lineage (NCBI taxonomy): Eukaryota > Metazoa > Arthropoda > Arachnida > Araneae > Amaurobiidae > Amaurobius > Amaurobius ferox. Next base: position 81,677,489 of record OX578144.1, read on the forward strand.
TGATTCCAATACTTTCCCTATGCATTACCATGCATTGCAGGGAAAGTAAAATCTGATGTGAGCAGCACATGACTTTCCCTGCAGACTCAAATTCATATTTTCCTTATTTCTTTAATAATTCGTTAGATTGAGTTTATTTGCACCTAATAACACTAAATTTGGATTCCAAATAACACCAAATAACACATTTTTAATTCAATTTTTGTTTTCATATGGTAATTGGACAATTTTTCGATAGCGGCGTGACAAAAATGCAAGAAATCTCAAATATCTTGAGAACGGTTATTCCTAAAGTATAATGGAGTGAGTTATATTCTTTTCTTCGTCAAAAATTGCGTATAAACCAAGAATTTAATTGATACATTTGAGCATATAGTCTTATTTTTTAGATTTTGGCGAATTTAGCTGGCCATTTCGTAAAAACGAGCAGGTTGTTCTTTTCCGAATCGTATCAAAATCTAATCAGCACCAGAGTGTCCAACACTTAACTTATCTACCAAATTTTGTGAAATTTGGTCAATTAGTATTTTAGCTAGGGTGGATATATGAAATTTTTGCGGGCCATTTGGTACAAAATGGCAGGTTGTTCTTTCTCGAACCATACCAAAATCTAATCAGCACCAGAGCATCCTATAAGTAACTTGTCTTCCAAATTTAGCAAAATTTGGTCTATTAGTACTTTAGCTAGAGAGGATACATGAAATTTTTACGGGCCATTTCGCAAAAAAAGGCAGGTTCTGTTTTACGAATCCTACCAAAAACTAATAGGCACCAGGGTCTCACCCAAGTGACTCACATAACAAATTTTATGAAATTCGATCCGTTAGTTTTCTAGTTACAGTGGATATATACGTTTCAGAGACAGACAGACACACAGGCAAACACACACACAGACGTCACGCTAAAAATAGTTTTTTCGTATTCTAGATGTCTCGAAACGTGTAGATCCGTCGAAAACTCGAGTTGTGATTTTTGGTATGATTCCAATACTTTCCCTATGCATTACAATGTATTGCAAGGAAAGTAAAATCTGAAGTGAGCAGCACATGACTTTCCCTGCAGACTCAAATTCATATTTTCCTTATTTCTTTAATAATTCATTAGATTGAGTTTATTTGCACCAAATAACACTAAATTTGGATTCCAAATAACACATTTTCAATTCAATTTTTGTTTTCATTTGGTAATTGGACATTTTTTCGATAGCGGTGTAACAAGAATGCAAGAAATTTCAAATATCTTGAGAACGGTTAGTCCTAAAGTATAATGGAGTGAGTTATATTCTTTTCTTCTTCAAAAATTGAGTATAAAACAAGAATTTAATTGATATATTTGAGCATATAGTACTTAGTTTTATTTTCTAGATTTTGACGAATTTAGCGGGCCATTTCGTAAAAAAGGGCTGGTTGTTCTTTTCCGAATCGTACCAAAATCTAATCAGCACCCGAGTGTCCCACACGTAACTTACCTACCAAATGTTGTGAAATTTGGTAAATTAGTATTTTAGCTAGGGTGGATATATGAAATTTTTGCGGGCCATTTCGCAAAAAAAGGCAGGTTGTTCTTTCCCGAATCATACCAAAATCTAATCAGCACCAGAGCATCCTACAAGTATCTTATCTACCAAATTTTGTAAAATTTGGTTAATTAGTACTTTAGCTAGAGTGGATACATGAAATTTTTACGGGCCATTTCGCAAAAAAGGCAGATTCTGTTTTACGAATCCTACCAAAAACTAATAGGCACCAGGGTCACACCCAAGTGACTCACATACCAAATTTTATGAAATTAGGTCCATTAGTTTTTTAGTTAGAGTGGATACATACATTGCACAGACAGACAGACAGACAGACACACAGACAGACACACATATAGACACACACACAGACGTCACGCTAAAAATAGTTTTTTCGTATTTTAGAGCTCTCGAAACGTGTAGATCCGTCGAAAACTCGAGTTGTGATTTTTGGTATGATTCCAATACTTTCCCTATACATTACCATGTATTGCAGGGAAAGTAAAAACCTGATTTGTGCAGCACTTGACTTTCGCGGCAGACTTAAATTCATATTTCCTTTACTTCTTTAATAATTCATTAGATTGAGTGTAATTGCACCAAATAACACTAATTTGCATTTTAAATTCAATTTTTGTTTTTATTTGGTAATTGGACATTCTTCCGATAGCTGTGTAACAAAAATGCAAGAAATCTCAAATATTTTGAGAACGGTTAGTCCTAAAGTATAACGGAGTGTGTTGTATTTTTTCCTCGTCAAAATTTGCGTATAAAACAAGAATTTAATTGATGCATTTCAGCATACGTAGCCTTTTTTTATTTTTCATTTTAGATTTTTGCGATTTTTGCGGACCATTTCGTAAAAAAAGGCAGGTTGTTGTTTTTCGAATTGTACCAAAATGTAATCAGCACCAGAGTGTACCACAAGTAACTTATCTACCAAATTTTGTGAAATTTGATTAATTAGTATTTTAGTTAGTGAGGAAACATGAAATTTTTACGGACCATTTCCTTAAAAGAGGCAGGTTGTTTTTTGCCGAATCGCACCAAAATCGAATCAGCACTAGTGTCGATCGCAAGTGACTTATGTACTAAATTTTATGAAATTTAGTCAATTAGTTGAGTTAGAGTTGAAATATACAATTTTTGCTGGCCATTTCGTAAAAAAATGCAGGTTTTTCTTTTTCGAATCATATCAAAATCTAATTAGCACCAGGGTGACCTACAAGCGACTTATGTACCAAATTTTGTAAAATTTGATCAATTAGTTTTTCCGTTACAGTGGATACAGGCAATTTTTGAGGGCCATTTCGCAAAAAAAGGCGGGTTGGTTTATTCCGAATAGTACCCAAAACTAATCAGCACCAGGGTCACATACATGTGACTTACATACCACATACCACATGTGACTTACATACCACATATGAAATTCGGTCCATTAGTTTTTGAGTTAGAGTGGATACATACATTGCGCAGACAGACACACAGACTGACAGACAGACACATACACACACGTTATACTAAAAATAGTTTTCTCGTATTCTAGAGGTCTCGAAACGCGTAGATCAGTCGAAAACTCGAGTTGCGATTTTCGGCATGATTCCAATTCTTTCCCTATACATTACCATGTATTGTAGGGAAAGTAAAAATGGCTTATTCTCATTTACGGATTTCCAAAATGTACGAATTTATCATAAACCAATCGCAGGAATTTTCAATCCTACTCAATACTTTCCCTTTGCATATGCTATATGTGGCAGTGAAAGTATATGTATTCTGCACTATATGTCTAAGAGCTTCGAGGTTTATATTCTGAAAAAGCATTATAGATTCTCTTCACTTGAAGAAGTACCCCAAATACTTCAGGCTCTGAGAAAAATCATTTTTCGCAGATCCCTAGGGAAATATTTAAGCAGAAGCGTTCACGGAATTCCGAAAAAGAAAAGTAACTTAATCCAGCTCACTGAAAAGTATTTCTATGCTTTTCAATGACTGCTGTGTTTAAAATATTTCTTATACAACAGGGAGATCGAAAAATTGCCCACATTAAATTTTAAATCATATAATGAACCCAGAAATTGAAATAATAGAATTTTTAGCTAGGTTACACTAATATACCCTCAACTAAAAAATGTGCCAGAATATGAAATTGTTCGGGAGTTAAGGATGGTAGTTATATAAAAAAATCTGATGTGGGCAGTACTTGACTTTCCTTATATAATGCAATGTATTTACTACTTTTACAGTGAAAACAAAATAGGTTATTCTTATCGTAGACACTTATATTTTTTCCAGGATATTGAATTTTCGTCGTTATTTTTATTGATTTAACGTGATTTTTATGCATTTGGCGATATTTTCTTTGATTCAGTAACATTTAGAAAAGTCGCCAAGTTGGCGACATTCCGCCGAATTCGTCCCTAAAATCTTGCCAAGTAATATGGACGGAGAAATAATTTATTCTTATAGCAGATAAATGACTATTGGCGTTCAAATACCAAAGTATTACTCAAAGTATCTTTTTTCACGAATGTGACAAGCTAGATCTACGAGAATGATGTCACCAAATTTATCGCATAATATTACATATGAAAAGTGAACATGTTTCTCAATAGGAAATATTTTTTTTTATTTTATGTAATTTTTTTTGAAAAATGTGCAATATCTCGAGAACGGTTTATGCATTCTAAAATTTATGTTAATCGTTTTCTAATGAAAAATTACATAAGAGATGTCTATTTGCGTAACTTTATTAGAGTTTTTGATTCTTTGATGATTTTTTCAAAATTCCACTGGAAAATTTAGGGGTCTCTGAACATTCGATTGCGTATAAAAACAGTAGGCTTCCAGTATTCACGGATTGTAAATTTTGTACCAAATATCGTTCGAATCGGTCCATTCGTTCGTCAGTTATCGTCTCCACACACACACACACACACACACACACAGAGACATCACCTTAAAAGTGTTCGATTTGTGATCAGGAAAATTTAGGGGGGCTCTGAACATTCGATTGCGTATAAAAACAGTAGGCGTCCAGTAATCACGGATTGTAAATTTTGTACCAAATATCGTTCGAATCGGTCCATTCGTTCGTCAGTTATCGTCTCCACACACACACACACCGATATCACCTCAAAAGTGTTCGATTTGTGATCAGAGATGCTTGAAACGTGCTCTCCCGTCGAAAACTCGAATTCGAATTTTCGACAATACTTTCACAGTACTTTCCTTATACATTATTGTATATAAGGAAAGTAATAACAAAATAAAAATGCGTGTACATTGGCGCAACGGGCGTGAAACGACCCCCTTCCCTCAAATTACAAAACCGAAAGCCGTTACTCTACATTTTACGTTAGAATCTACCGAATCCTTCTTGCGACACAGATAAATAAAAATAGTCGACATTACAAAAAAGTTCCTTTAAATCTGAAATTTATTGCCATCTCAGTGAATTTTCATCCAATTTCAGTAAAATTCTAGTACAATATTCATAATGATAATATAATATCAAATTAAAAATATTAGGATAACATCTTTTAAATTCCCATAGTTATAAAATCTCAGGAAAGCGCACTGTAACGCAAATAGATGGCGTTAGTAGTCAAAACTCGAAAGGTCCGCCAATCAGTGTAGATCCGTTAAGACGATTGCAAAAATTGAAGACATCGTTGGTTTAAAGAATGTGCAAATAATCAACGGATGGGTTTATGAAATTATTATTTTTCTGAAGTAGTTTGTTGTTGTTGAGACCCAGACCGTCCGACCTACCAGAAAGGTGTTAGGTAACTGTTTGGACGGTCGGGAAGTGCCACCCAATTTAGACCGGAACCCAGTGGGGGAGGCATCCACAGGGACCGTACCCTCCTTCCCCTACCACCAACCTCTCGGAAGGACTTACGGACCCACATGTTTAACGTGATCTTACTCCGCATGAACACGGCGGCAGTTTTGGCAGTGGTTGGAATCGAACCCGGGCCTACCGAGTGCAACTCCAGTGCGCTAACCAATGGGCTACCGCGCCCCTCTGAAGTAGTTTGTGAAGGAGTTGCTAAAAAATGAACGTTGGATGGCGCATTAATTTTAGTATGTCGTAATATGAAATCGGATAGGTTTAATATGTACGAAAAGTATGATTATATTTAAAAAAAATATTAAAATTTTTTCTATTTATCGTATGGACTTTGTTTAAAGTTTGTTTGAAAGGTAATTTTTCCGATGGTGTCAAGTTGGAAACTCTGTGATAATATTTTAGGTCGCTAAGGAATCGCTTTGTGCGAATATCGCACTGAAACATAAAATAAACTAAAAACGAATTCGAAATTAAAAATAAAATAACTTCGAGGTGCCCTTGTGTACATTGAGAAGTACCTGTATACCAAATTTCATGATCATCCGTTGCCTAGATGTCGCGCTACATACACATAAGTACACAGATATCTTCCTTTTTTGTGTAAAACATATATGAAATATCATCTGCTGTTTTAAACACGTCCGGTGATCATTACAGACCTCACTTAAAAATTAAAGAATATGGCGTTTTCCCAGAGTAACGTAATTTTTTATTTTAAACCAATATTTCTCTAGCCATACTCACGTCATTGAAGTCATTGAGTGCCATTGAAGAGTTTCAGAAGAAATACCGATGTTTTTAAATTCCCAATAATTCAACAATTACAAAGTTATTAAAACTTGAGTAAAATAAGAAATTCTTGACTGATAAAATCATTTTTTACTTTCTTTACATTAAAAGTAATGCATTTCATAAGTTTAAATGATTATTTAATTTTATAGTGCTTAATCTCGAATACAAAATCATCTCTGGTTACGCAATTAATAATTTATAATAGCATGGAAGGGTACTTTACATTTAATCAAGTAAAATTTAGCCAAATAAGTTAAACAATGTATTAACGGTCAATATCGAAAAGTAAAAATTAAATAAATTTAAGCCAGTACTAAATTGGAGCTGTTTTATAGAATATTATTTTTGCAAAACTGACAGATTATTGTATTAGGACATGCTCAAAGTATTAGTACTTAAGTAGTCCAATAAATAACAGAATTCTTTTATAATTCATAGGCATAGACAGCATCACTAAACGCACATTTCTCTCACTTACCAACTATTATAAGTTTTGGTGATTTAGATATTTTTTCCATTTAAAACAACATATTGTTACAAATTATCCTCTTGTACTCGTGTCTGTACTCTTAGGATACAAGAATAAGCCCAAAATTTTGGAAAACTAACACTTTTATTTAAAAGTACTAATGAGCGTACACAGGAACAATATATAGCGATAACTATCTTAACAATATATAGCGATAACTATCTTAACAATATATAGCGATAACTATCTTAACAATATATAGCGATAACTAGCTGTTTTATTGTATCTAATAATTGTTTAGTAATCTAAAACAACTGTTAGATACAATAAAATAGCTATTAAATACTCAGGTAATTCACAAATTAGCAGATACTAGTCTCAAAACACTGACGTAACTCACAATTCAATTTAGTTCTTATCATGTCAACAACTCTTCAACTGAACGATGATTCCTTTTATATACTCTCCGTAGAAATTTACAGAAGGGACTCGTATCTCCAAGAATATTCGTTATTTCGAGAAAGTTCTAGTACATTCGAAAAGTCGCAAAGTTAGAGATAAATATCCAAAAATGGCAACTCCTTCTCGAAATTCACAACATGATAACCTTAAATCCACATAATAGAAATTACTGCCTGTAAAGGTGTTTTCTCTTGGAATAGGGCAAATGTCTTGAAAAGAAGTAAATGTCTGCTATATGTTATTTGAAGAGGTAAAACATAGTGAAACTTTTTGCATATTTGTAACAATATAATATATTTTAGAAAGCTGTCATGAACCATTCTAACGATATTGCACAATTTTCGAATGCATTAAAAACAAAATCTTTAATAATATCCGGACCTCGAATACTGTTATGTAAATAATAATTTCATACATAACTTTTCAAGAGAATTGAAAAAGAAGAGCGAATTATATAAAAATTATATAAAGAATTAAATAAGAATTACGCAACCATTACACTTTCAAGAATTACATAAATTTTGGAACTCTAGCATGAACCGTTTTCGAGATATAGCACGTTTTTTAAATAAATTTATGGAAAATTACATAAAATTGAAAAGTAATAGATAGTATCTAATAGATTAAATTTCCATATGAAATATTATACGCCAAATCTGGTAACAGGAGTTTCGTGGATACAGTTCATTTCATTTACGAGAGAAAACTTTTTATAATAGCTTTGTATTTTTATTCCTAAGAAATTCGCTAATATTAATTTATTTCAGGGAATATTATTTAAATGCTTACTGCATTTTGAGGAGGATTTTGCACGTGAACATGAACTGTTTGGACTGCCAAAAGCGCCAAATTTAATTTTAGATGGTGTTATTTCAATGCCAAAAATAAATAAATTTAGATCTTGTACACCATTGCTTTGACGAGAACGACGTAAAATCATTGCATTATGCAGAAAAGATCATGTGTTGATCACATCAGATTTTTTAAAAATTTATTTTACATAGCACATTTTACACGCAATAAAAGAAAAACATGTGTGTAAAATTGTTTGAATAAAACTATTTGCACATAAGAAAAATAAAAATTTCTGTCCCGTACTCCCTTATACTTACAATCAGGATCTTCTAAATCCTTTTAACGATAAATGCCAGCAATTTGAAGTATGATTGATGACTTCAATATGTGGGCTTTCCTTTATAACACATATAACAAATGAGTGACCTCTGTGGAATGTAATAAAAGGCCATTTTCTTGACGATCCTCATTCATCGAGCGAGTAATGGAGCATTAGTACGTTCCGGGAAGTAATATGGATTTAACTGTGCCATTTAATCTTAATATTCTACTTCTGTGTGTGTTATATGTGCTCTAATAGAAATACTTGTTGCCGGCGATAATACTAATAGAAAATCAGCGAGGTATAAAATGCGATTTTCTTTATAAACATACTTCGAATAATGCTAACAAAAACACTGTGGAAAAATATTTTAATGTGCTAATTTGCTTTCATGTTGTAATCGGTCGTTACAGTCAAGTTAAAAGGTTTTTCAATGCCCTTTGTTTCACGGGCAGGTGTAGAAGGATGAAACTTAAATTAAAATTAACTCGAGTGTGGATCAACTCGACTTTATTACAATCTATTTTTGTGTAGCCTGCAATTTATTTTTTCTGCAAATTTTGCAAGAAAAAATTTGAAAAATCTGTATTATTGGTCTAAATCATCACAAATATAATATATTACTCTTCATTTTGGGGTTGGAAAAATATTTCGATTGATACTAAGTTTGACAATGTACTTCCCTCGGGGGAGAGTAAACTCCCCCACCCCAGAGGGGGTTTAATGACATCACGAACACAAAAATTCTATCGCGGCCACTTTTTACTACAATGATTGAAACTGTTTAGTAATCATTGAGCGATAAATAACCCCTTTTATGCCTAACTATGTCAAATTTTGTCCTATGCTGCCATGTTAAGAAAATTTAAAATTTCGAATAAATTTTGAAGTTTTCGCTCGAATTTCAAAACATTAGTTCTAGATTTTTCGTTAATAAAACTGGAAATAAAGTTTCATGAAAATCCATTAATATTTGTGGCAGCTATCATCAAGAAATCGTCCACAGATAGACGACAGATAGATGGACATCAATCTAAAAATAATCAAAGCGTATTCAGGAGGTCCTAAAACCAATATTGATATCAAAAAGTCGAAATAAAAAATTTTCGTGAAGACAATACGTTCTCTATATTATATTCCATAGTATGAGACAATAATTTCTCTATACTATATAGTATGAGACAATACTTTCCGTATACTATATTCCATAGTATGAGACAATACTTTCCGTATAATATATTCCATAGTATGAATACTATATTCTATAGTATGAGACACTACTTTCTCTATAATATATTCTATAGTATGAGACAATACTTTTCGTATACTATATTACATAGTATGAGACAATAATTTCTCTATACTGTATTCTATAGTATGAGACAAAACTTTCTCTATACTATATTCTATAGTATGAGACAATAATTTCTCTATACTATATTCTATAAGACAATACTTTCTCTATACTATATTCTATAGTATAAGACACTACTTTCTCTATACTATATTGCATAGTATGAGACAATACTTTCCGTATATTATATTCCATAGTATGAGACAATAATTTCTCTATACTATATTCTATAGTATGAGACACTACTTTCTCTATACTATATTCTATAGCATGAGAAAATACTTTCCGTATACTATATTCCATAGTATGAGACATTAATTTCTCTATACTATATTCTATAGTATGAGACAATACTTTCTCTATACTATATTCTATGGTATGGGACACCACTTTCTCTATACTATATTCTATAGTATGAGACAATACTTTCCGTATATTATATTCCATAGTATGAGACATTAATTTCTCTATACTATATTCTATAAGACAATACTTTCTCTATACTATATTCTATAGTATGAGACAATACTTTCTGTATAGTATATTTCATAGTATGAGACAATAATTTCTCTATACTATATTCTATGGTATGAGACGCGAAAGGCCAGAGTGTATACGAAGCCAACCCCCTCCGCTCACATAACACCCGGATATTGGCTGGCTTTCGAAGCGATCGCCAAATGTATCACGTGACGCGCGCAGAGACTTTCCTTCTCAAGGTTATTTCGGAGCGAGACACGTGATAT